>CAMTDV010000004.1:36302802-36696226 GCA_947069175.1 Scalesia atractyloides | reverse complement strand
CAGAGACTAAGTGCAGCGGATTAAGGGAAAAACTTTTCAAAAATCAATTGGTCATTTTTTTTCATCACCATTTGTTTTAAGTAGTTAAACTATTGCAAGTGATTCAAAAACTCCCCCTTAGCTCAATAACGATCGTTTGATAGTAAGAAATGAAGAAGATATGCGAAATTTAATCTTTTTAAGAAGACGAGTAAGACTGTTACAATGAGCACCTATTTATACTAACTATCTAACCACTGATCGTCTTACAATGACGGCATGGTTGATAGTGACAGCTAACAAACGTAACTAACTATAAACACTGCTAGGCTAAAGCTATCAGTGCATAGCATTGTTACATTGATTTAACTAAAACTAGACTAAACATTGTTGGCCAACCTCTGATCTTGTATTCTTCTATCAGCGGTTGGGAGTTTCTTCTGTCAGAGGATAGGTAAGAATGTTCTTTATTGAAAGCAGTAAAAGCCTATCAGTGGATAGAAACCTCTGATAGCTGGACCAAAGCTCGGATGGTGTGTTTTGACTTTGTATCATCTGTTCCTTTCCAAAGGTTCAATCCAAACACTTTTGAAACCAATTTTGATTTTAACTCTTTGATAAGTTTTTCAAAATTAAGTTCATTTTCTATCATTTTGTTCCTAAGGTTTTAATTCACCTTTTTAATGTTAGCAAAAGCTATTATACATTTTTCTGAACATAGATCCTTTAGGATCTGAGTGATACATTTGAAGCAGCCATAAGAGCACAATCACAATCATCTTCACCATCCATTGAATCCCATGGATCAAATCTAGAGTTCTTTTCTTCATCAACAGTGTTTTGTGTAATCACTGGTGTAACCACTGCTTCATCACAATTTTGACTTTCATCAGACTTTGACCCTTGTTCCAAAGACTCATCACCTTCAATAATTGTCTCTAAGGCCATTAAACAAAAATTTTCATGTTCTAAATCATTTTTGGCCATAAGAGCAAAGTTTTCATCAGATAATTCCTCAGGCAAACTACTCCAATCCACAAAGCCTTGTGTGAAAAAGCTTTGTTGGTTGACCTCTGCCGGAGCAGTAGTTTGAGTAGTTGGAGTGCTTTGTGGTGCTTGTTGCACATGCACTTGAGGTGGTGATGCTTGGACATACTGAATTTGTGGAACAGTGGTTTGGACATAGTGCACAGGAATAGTGGCAGCAGGGTGTGTATAATGAGCAGTGTTTTGCACTTGATGGACAGGGGTATATTGGGAATATTGGGCAATGCTTTGTGTGTGCTGAGGTCTAGGGCCAGGATGTGTTACAATAGGTCCTGAAACTTGAGATCTACACTCTCTAGCAAAGTGTGCTAGCATGTTACATTTATAGCACTTGATTTTAGATTTGTCTAACCCAACCTTTGACCCCCCATGTAACCCTGGATATTTTCTACTAGTTCTTTTGTAAAACTGCTTTCCCTCACACTTAGCAAAGCAACTTGATGTAAAATGTCCATTTCTTCTAAGTCATTTGGATCAAAGTGTTAAAGGTCATTTAACTCAAATGAGAGATTATCAGAGGTTTGACATTCCCCACTAGCAGTAAAAGCATAGTTGGGAGGATGAGAATCAGAGTTAAAGTTTCCTCCAGAGGTTATATCAATAAAATGATCATAACCCTGATCCTTTCCATTGCTAGAACCCTCTTCATGACTATAAAGAGCAATGTTACCCAAGGTATAGTCATCTGTTACTTTCCCAGACTCTTGCAACTTCTTTTTCTGGTTCAACGCTCTTTCATAAGTGAGGAGTCGACCATGAAGTTGTGTGAGGGTCATTTCTTTAAACCCAACAGATGTTCGAGTAACGTAAGCTACAGTCTTCGATTTTTCTGGCAACGATATTAAGAAACGACTATTGACAGTCGAATTAGGAAATTCCACATTAAACAGTTTCAATTCACTGATGAGACAGCTAAAACATTCAAACTGTTGTGTTAATGACTCACCTTTTACATGACAAAACGTTTCATACTGTTGATTCAAAACTTCTCTATTGTTTTCGATCACTTCTTCAGTACCACCGAATTGCTCTTATAGTGCATCCCAAACTCCTTTGCACTATTGCAGTGGAGCAAACCAGCATAGATTTCATTGGGTAAGGCAGATGCAACAATGCTAAATGCCTTAGCATCCAATTCTATTTTCTGGAAATCCTGCTGGAGTAATTTTCAGGATTTTTTGGCACTTGAGTATTGGGATCCTCTGTGCTGGGAACCATAGGAATATGTGGTCCATACACAACAGATCGCCAACAATCAGTGTTCTGCTGAGCTAAAATGTGACCCATCTGACGCTGCAATATGAAATACTCATTTCGTTTCAGCATCGGTGATTTAAACATAGATCCAATGTTAGATTCTTGTGTGGTTTGAGACATTTCTGCTTGTTAACAACATATTTGTATTTTAAAAACTTTGAACTTAATAACACTCTGTTTCAAGTAAAACTATCAAACTAATTAGCAGGGAGAGCTGATCTTTCAAATCAAATTGATATTAATCAAATTTTGATTGACCAGGCTCTGATACCAATTGTTAGGATCTAAGTTTGATTTACTTGTAGTTTTTGTTTCAAAGATGAAAAATTGAAATTTAAAGTAAATGCCGTGGAATAGAATGAAAACTTTTACTACAAGTAAAGGTCGTTTGTTTTCATCATCATCATGCTTTCAAGTATATAAACTTTGCATGTGATTCACAAACTCCCTCTCAGCCTATTGCAACAGTTTGATAGTATAGGAAATTGAAGAAGATGATTGGTGTAAAGATCTTTTTAAGAAGACAAAGTTTACTGTTACATCGACTCAACTATATATACTAACTATCTAACCTCTGAGTATCTTTTGATGACGTTAGGGTTGATAGTGACATCTAACAATAATATAACTAACTCTAAGCACTGACCTCTAACAACTGATAGTGCAAAAACACTGTTACATTGAAATTAAAACTAATAAAACTAAAACTCTGATGACTAAACTCTGCTCCTTTTCTTCTGTCAGACCTTTGATAATTGTTGTAGTAGATGATGCATAAGTATCAGACTTTAGGAGAACAGAGTTTAGGGATCAGAGGATCTAAACTCTGATAGTTGGACTAAACCGCGGATAGAGTATTTTGACTTATATCATCTGTTCCTTTGTAAAGGGTTCAATCCCAACAACTTCATAATAACAATTTAAAATTGATTCAACTAATAAAATAATGGTTCGGGACTTAATGGATCCATCTAGATAGCTGTTTATCACTCCAAAAAATCAAGAGAGGACTTTGATTAACTTTTTTAAATAAAACTCTTTTAAAGTTAATTAAAATCCTATCTAAAATCCACTAATAAAACTCTTCAAATATTTACTTTAAGGAAAAATTATTGTTCTAACAAATTCAAAGGAGCCAAGTCAGTCATCTTGCAAATAGGAAAAATATTTGCTTTAAGAATATACATTGTTCTAGTAATTTCAAAGTATTAGGCAAAAACCTGACGCAAAGAAGTGATTCAAAGTGGTTGAATGTTATTTCTTTTTGGTAGTGGTGCAACACCAATGTTATCCAAATGTTGTTATAAAAATTTCAAGTGTAAATCAGACAACTACACAATTCACTAAATAAAGCTCCACTTTATAAGATGATAGAATGTACCTTTACAAAAACCTGATAGTTTTTGGTACTAAGCAGATCAGTTGTAGAACCACTTGTAAGTGGATCTGAACATTTCATAAAGCAGCTGCAAGTAGGGATGAGCATATGGTATTTAATACCGGTACCGAATTCCGGTACTGAATCAATTCGATACCCACTTTTTGAAGTTTCCAGTGCCGCTACTTTCGGTATTTTACCGGTTTGGTACGGTACCGGTAAAATACTGATTTTTACCTTCAAATACCAGTACCGAAAAATTGCCAAAAGTGGGCACGGTACCGGTTTTACCTTTAAAACCATAGACATGCAAAAAATGCAAAAATTAAGTTAACATACCAGAATCCTGTTCGTTGAAGTGTGCTTGCATATTCTACTGGATATCACATTGTGAAGATGAAACAACTGGATTGTAAGTATCCGTTCGACAATCAGAGAACAACCTGATGCAAGTATAAATATATTTTATTGGATATCACATTACAAAGATAATACACCTATACTCGACGATAAATAACAATCACATAGGTGTTATACACAGATAAAAACAAACATGGAAAGCGAAGTATAAAACAATCTACATCAGCAACCAAGAAAAAAGAAGCACAACCCTAGCTGTAACAAAGAATACGTTAAATGGAGCGTTTGTTCACATAATTGTATAATACATCCAACACATAATTGTATAATACATCCATCACATATAAGATAAAAATTTCAGTATCTTCAATTAATTAGAATAATAAGAATTAAGAATACGTACATATCTACTATTTTGTCATCAATGATGGAAAGTATGAATGATGAAGAATCCATATACTACCTTTTAATGTTTACCAACACTATCTTCCCTTTGTCGGGATTAAAGGACAGATCTTCAGATGAGAGAAAAAAGGAGTGAGAAGCGTGGATTTATGTAGTGGTGGAACTCTAGCGGCCACGCTACCCTGTAGTCCTTGCCTTGCAACACAATCAACACAAGACCACTATTTGACAAAACCCTAAATCAACCTATCTCGATGTCATAGTTCCTCTTCGGGCAACCACGACCATCACCATCTTCCTTTATCGAAGCACCGCCACCAGATGATCATTGGGAAATGATTAAAAATGAGTACCGATTAAGATGACATAGCGATAAAACCCTAAATCTGGAATATAAGGAAGATTAATCTTACCTGGATTAGATGAGAATCGTGGTGAAGAAGAAAACACAGAGAGTTTTTGTTGAATCGCACCCAAGACTTAGAGAGAAGGAATAGGGTTTCACGAAGGTTGAAAAGGTAAAGCATTTGTTTTGGGGGTTTAAATAGGATCCAGTTAATGTAATCGGGTCAAGTAGCTCCAATTGGGGCTTCACTATCAGGAAAAGGACCCATATATTTTCCCACCAAAAACACATCCAAGAAGCTCTAATCAAGTGACACGCGTCCTAAATTATTTTTGTTTATTATATATAATAGTAGATAATAGATATGATGTTGTAACAACTTGCGTTTCGATACTTTCTATTTATAGCAAGCTAGCGTTGTAGTTCTATTTTTGGAAACCATTGTATTCGTATTCGTCATTTCGTTGAAATCGTTGTAATCAAGACTTGAATCGTAATGGAAAAAACATGTTCATCTTTATACTTGTTACACACAATCATACTTGTCCATACAATGCATACACCTGATATACATACTCGAATACGTGACATACTTGCTAATACGCGGTGTTTATACTTGATACGTACTTTATATGCAATGTGGATACTCGATCTCGATCATTTTATACATACATATACCATGTGACATGTTACATATGTTATCATACCTTAAATATTCATAAAACACCTTAGTTAAACGTTAAAACTCGTTTTTTTTCGCTAATAAAACTCTAACTTATCAGGTTCATACTCCCGAAATAACTTGTCACATGATAATACATGTTATGTACATAATATATAACATCTATTAACCTAATATATAACATTAAATAACAAAAAAATAAGAAAAAAATAAAAAATGGCAGCCCTATAATTCAGATTTGGGTTGGGTTTAGTGGACTAGTTTCAAGTCTAAACTCCCCCAAATCTTGTCCAAAGCCCAATCCAATGAAACCCTAATCCATCCCATATATAACCCTAGCCTCCTCCAAGCATTTTTCCACTTTACAAAGGCTCCAAGCCTCCCAAAATACTCCAAGTTCGTAGCTGAATCCAATTTTCGGGCAGATTTGTACCTCTACACTAAAATGAGCATAACTCACTCAATACTCAACGAATTTGCCCCATTAGTTTTCCAACATGCTTAGTTTTCCTTTGGTCATGATTCCATGGTCTCTCCTTGGAGAATTCAGACCTGGAAATGCCCCGAAAATGTCCAAAACTTTCTGTTTGTTTTCAAAATCTTTCAAAACTTGTTTATGTTCATCCAACTTGGGTTTACCCCATCTCAAACCTATGCCCGAATGCTTACAACACTTCTTGTGGTTGGTTAGGCTTAAAAACAAGGTTGAGACATTCAAAATAGAGGATTTATCCTCACAAACGTTTTTTTTTTCATAGAGCTTTAAGCTCACAAGTGATGCAAGTTCTTGAACTTGTTCATATGTGTCCACCATGGTTAGCTTGGGCTATCCTTAAACTTGAGACCACACATTACTTGATGATTTCACTATTATTCTAAGTTATTATTCTTGTCATTCTTGTTAATGTTATTGTTCTTATACCCTCCTTGTTACAATGGTAACTTGTGTAGCGTTGAACCCTACTCGAGGTCTCAAAATGGATGAGTAATCCTCCCACCTCCTATTTGACTTACATGACATCAAGTGGTTCCAAAGTGGATGGTTCATCCTCCCACCTCCTACATGATTATATAACTATATTTATGAACTACTATAATAAACCCTAGAAGCGAAGTCTTGATAATGACTAATGAATCATCCGTCAAGTTAGTAAGTTTCATCACTAATGTATGTAGTTCTTTGTCACGTTTCTAATAGGTCTTGAACCTATGAAAACACATTCAATCCTTAGGGATTTGCTATAGTGTCGTTGACAAGTGCTATGTCTAGTGATTCTTTTCATGCTACAATACTTTCTCATACTTTTATCCTTTACATTTTCCCGAATACTCTCAATCCTTCGTTAAACTCGTTACTTTTGTGCCCTCGTTTCCTCTTGTAGGATAACTCTGCGTTCATCCCACAATCAACCTCTTTCACGGACTTGACTTGTAGAAAAGACCCAACTAAAACTGTGAGTACACTCGACCCACTTACCGTTTTAAATCACTTTTGGGTTGTAATATGTTTATCTATCAAAATGCAGATACCACAAACTCATGCTTTACATGCTCAATCCTTATACATGAATACTTGTTATGCCTAGATACATGCTCGTATATACTTGCTTGATCATTAACTTAGCTAGCCCAACTTATCATATATAGCTCTATAGGAGTAGCACACCACCAGTCGGGTTTATGTTAAGATTATCATACTGATTCTAGTCTTGTCGCTTTTGTGACAAGGGAAGCTCGATCTCGTAAATTTTTTGTGGAAACTAGGGGTTTGATCTAGTATTGCATGATTAATATGAACCTTTCTTACAATTACCATGTGGATTCGAGTTACACTTTTATACTTATGCTATGTATCACTAAAACTTGTGTACTCGCCTTTGCCTTTGCATTGAACTCGTATTTTTAACATGTTACAGGTTGATGAAGCTTTGCCATGAAATTGTAGTAGAGATGATGCTTAGATATACATATAGACGTTAGGTTTATAAAATGTTGTATCAAATTTTGCCTTTGTTATTGTTGTATTTGAAAATTCTTGTATTGTATGAGAAAGTTACTATGAATGAAATATGGATTTTATTTAAATATTGTCACCAATTAGAATTTATGAGCAATTAGCAATCTCGTTCGTCTCACTCCGATGTTTCCGCCATCGGTTGGGGGTGTGACAGATTGGTACGAGAGCCATAACTATAGGGAATTAGGTAGAATTGCCATGTTCGACCTAGTCTATAGTTTAAGTGTCCATTTTTGACCATTCTTATATCATGCTTAATACATTATTCTTCCTCATGCTTCTTCCTTATCTTTTGGTCTTAAAAATTTACATAATGTCTTTCCTAAGACATCTTGCACAATACACTTGAAGACTTAAAGACACTCATGATGCAAACGAGGCGATTTGCACCAAGATAGGTCTAATGACTTACAATTTATGGTGAAATCCCTCATTCCGCGTATTTGATTTTTCACGAAGTTATACCATCAAGTTAGGAATGATATCCACATCTTGATGGAAACTTCCGTTTCATGTTCTAGTGGACCTTACAAACTAGTCGGAATATGCTCCTCGTTTAGTAAGGAACAACCACACTTAGGGTACGAAATCTTCAAGTTAGGGGTGAAACCCGCACCTTGTCGATTAAGTCCCGTTCCTTGATTTTCGCTCTCGCCAAGTTTTCGATTTTCTAATCGATTAGAGACGTGTAGTAACTGGAAGGGTAAAATACTGTTAGTCGCTTCTCGATGAGAGTATTTTACCTATAGGCCAAAGCACGTTTCTCTAATTAGAAAGGATCTTCGATTCACTTTAGAATTGTCGACGTTTCTCTACCAGAAACAATCCCATGTTTTATGAGCCAATTCTTTTATGTTATCTCAATTTATATGTGATTTGATACTTGTTACCTTATTCGTTTCGAACCATTACACGTTTCGCACGCTTATCGCAATCATGTTTCAATACTAATCTTCGTGAACACACTAAATTTATACTCCTTATTAGCATTTATACGTGATTATACATGCCATACTTGATACTTCCATGCAAATTTTGTGGACTATACTTGATGAACCCATGCAAACTTATGTAAACCATGCTTGAACCTCATACATGCTTATTCATGCAATACTTGTTTTTCCCCATATTATGATCAAGTCTCATTCCCTTTTTCTATGTTGAATCTCTAGATGAATTCTCCTAACTTATCCAAGAAATCCAAGAGGTCCAACAAGGGTTCCAACAACAACAACAACAAGGATTCCATCTCCAAGCAAGAACTCGTCGGTCTTGTCACCGAGCAAATGGCCGATCAAATGGCCAGTGTAATACCGATATCGTTAGCCAGCTTCAAACCATCCATACCGAAGGCACACCCAAATCCTCTGCCGACTCTAAAACCGACAACCCCAAAACGTCCTTCCAATTTAAGCATTTCATGGCTTGTAAACCAGTAGAATTCACTGGCATACACGGTGTTACCGCCATGATCAATTGGTTTGATGCTATGGAGCTTACTTTTCTTTAGGGCGGGTGCCATGATGACCTTCGAACCCTTAACGCTACCGGGCTCTTTCGCCAGAGAGCCCTCGAGTGGTGACTATGGAACGCAACAAGCGTGGCAACGAAGCAGCTCACGCTCTCACTTGGGACGAGCTCAAGCAGCTCATGAGAGATCAATTCAGTCCTCCCCACGAGACCCAGAAGCTCGAAAATGAATTTTGGAACCTCACGCAACAAGGGAGCGACGCTGAAGGGTTGATCGCTCGCTTCAAACAGTTGAGTATCATCTATCCTGGACAGGTGGATACAGTTCCCAAAGCGATAGCTAAGCTTATTCGTTCACTTTAACCTGTGATCATGAACCACGTAGCCGCCACACGTCCCAGAACCATCGAAGAAGCCTATAGCACCATCATAGAGCTTAACCACAACTGCATCCTTTAAGGGGCCTATGACAAGGTTCCTACAAAGCATGCGCATCAAGCCACCGCCAATACCACCGCTACCGTATCGCCTCCCCCTCAACCCAAAAAGAACCCCATTAAGAACAAGGAGCAGAAGGCTTCGGTTCAAAACAACGCGGTTGTCACTCCGCCTGCCCCTACGCCTTTAAATGCCATCTCCTCCACCCAAAACAACGATCCACCCAAACGAAACTACACTGGCACTTGGCCTAAGTGTGATCGTTGCACTTATCATCATCTCCCTTCTACCCCATGCCGGAAATGCGCCAACTGTAACAGGATGGGGCATTTCGCTAGCCATTGTCTCCAAACCCAAAGCAACCAAGCCATTGTCCCTAACCCTAACCCGAACCAAACTCAACCCCAGCGTCAAAATGCTCCTGTGCGAGCATGTGACAAATGTGGCGCTCCAAACCATCTCGCAAATGTTTGTCCTCTTCTCAACCAGCAGCACCAACAGCAGCAGCAGCAGCCTGAGCCTGCAAAGGGGCGAGCTTTCATGCTTACCTCCGTTCAAGCCCAGAGCTCTAACGATGTCATCACTGGTACGTTCTTTGTGAACCATATTTATGCTACATGTCTATTTGATACTGGCGCCGATAGGAGTTTTGTATCGCTAGAATTTGAACCTTTGCTTAAGTGCGAACGATCTAAAATGCCTAATCCTTTCGCTGTTGAAGTCGCTAATGGTAAAACCATCTCCGTTGATTCCATTCTCTGTGGTTGCTCTTTGATTCTTAACGATCATTCGTTCTCCATTGATCTCATCCCCATGCAAATGGGTAGTTTCGACATCATAATAGGCATGGATTGTCTCATGCGAGTTCCTGCCGAAGTGGTTTGTTCCGAAAAGTTTATTCGCCTCCCTCTTCCTCAAGGTGATTCTGTACACGTCTGTGGCGAGAAACCTTCTAAAGGTCTCAAACTTATGTCGTGCATCAAAGCGAACAAGTACTTGCGTAAGGAGTACTTTGCCTTTCTCGCCCATCTTGTGGAAAAGAAAGACAAAGGTCCGAGCATAAGTGAAGTTCTTGTCGTTTGTGAGTTTCCTTCCGTTTTTCCCGAGGATCTTCCTAGTCCTCCGCCTCCTCGAGCTATTGATTTTCGTATTGATCTTATCCCTGGCGCAACTCCTGTTGCGAAAACTCCCTATCGTTTAGCACCCTCGGAGATGCAAGAGCTATCAAGCCAACTTCAAGAGCTTCTTGATAAAGGTTTTATACGCCCTAGTACTTCCCCTTGGGGCGCTCCCGTTCTCTTCGTCAAAAAGAAAGATGGTTCATTTCGCATGTGCATTAACTATCGTGAACTCAATAAGCTTACAGTCAAGATCCTATACCCCCTTCCTTGTATCGATGATCTCTTCGATCAACTGCAAGGCGCGAAATGCTTTTCAAATATTGATCTCCGTTCTGGTTATCATCAACTTCGGGTTTCCGAGGAAGATGTACCCAAAACCGCTTTCTGCACACGTTATGGACACTACAAGTTCGTGGTCATGCCTTTTGGGTTAACCAACGCACCTGCAGTGTTTATGGATCTCATGAACCGCGTGTGTAAGCCTTTTCTCGATCATTTTGTCATTGTATTCATCGATGATATCATAATCTACTCCAAGATGAAAGAAGAGCACGGACGACATTTGCGTCTCATTCTTCAGCTTTTGCAAACCGAACGTCTTTATGCCAAATTCTCCAAGTGTGAATTTTGGCTAAAGGAGGTTCAATTCTTAGGTCACACCGTCAATGAACTCGGTATACACATTGACCCTGCAAAGATAGAAGCTGTGAAGAATTGGACTGCACCTAAGTCGCCCTCTGAAATTCGTTCGTTTCTTGGCCTAGCTGGGATTTATCGCACTTTCATCTCGAACTTCTCGAAAATTGCTGTTCCTTTGACTTCTTTGACTCAAAAAGATAAACCTTTTGTTTGGGGTCCCGAACAAGAGGAATCCTTCCAAACGCTCAAGGACATGCTTTGTAATGCTCCTATCCTCACTCTCCCCGATGGGAACGACGATTTCGTCGTGTATTGCGATGCCTCTAACCAGGGTCTCGGTTGCGTTCTCATGCAACGGGACAAAGTAATCGCTTACGTGTCGAGACAACTCAAAATTCATGAGAAAAACTATACTACCCACGACCTTGAACTTGGTGCAGTTGTTTTTGTATTAAAGATTTGGCGACACTACCTTTATGGTAGAAAGTGTACGGTCTTCACCGAACATAAGAGCCTCCAACATATCTTTGATCAAAAGGAACTCAACATGCGTCAACGTTGTTGGGTAGAATTGTTAAACGACTGTGATATTCGCTACCACCCTGGCAAAGCGAATGTCATGGCCGATGCACTTAGTCATAAAACTCATGTTAAGAGTGTTCGTTGCTACCAAATCGTGGGAAAACTCAACGAGTTGATTCGACAAGCACAATTTACCGTCATTAACGAGGGTAACCTAGATAGTAAATTGAATTGTGGAGTCGAAAACCCAATCAAAGCTAAACCTGATGGTATTCTTTACTACCATGGTCGTATTTGGATTCCTGATCGTCTCAATCTTCGGTCTACTTTGATGGATGAAGCCCACAAATTCCGATACTTCGTTCATCCTGGCGCTGATAAGATGTACCACGATTGCGTGTATCCTATTGGTGGCCTGGAATGAAACATGATATCGCCCTTTACGTGTCCAAATGTCTTATGTGTTCTAAAGTCAAGGCTGAACATCAACGTCCCTCTAGTTCACTCGAAAAACCAGAAATTCCTGTCTGGAAATGGGAAGGCATAGCCATGGATTTCATTACGAAATTGCCTCGTACTTCATCTGGTCGAGGCAACATTTGGGTCATCATTGACCAATTGACCAAATCCGCGCACTTCCTCGCCATTCGTGAAGATTACAAAGTCGAGAAATTGGCTCGTATCTACACGGAGGAAATCATTAGTCGCCATGGTACTTCTCTTGATATAATCTCCAATCGCGATGCTCATGTCACCTCCCGCCTTTGGCAAACTTTTCAATCTGGCAATTTTAGCACCGCTTTTCATCCTCAGTCTGATGGTCAAACCGAGCGTACTATCCAAACCTTGGAGGATATGCTTCAGTCATGCGTAATCGATTTTGGCGGCAATTGGGATTCGAACTTACCCTTGGTTGAATTCTCGTACAACAATAGTTATCACGCTAGTATTCAAATGGCTCCATTTGAAGCATTGTATGGTCGTAAGTGCCGTTCGCCTATTTGTTGGCACGAGATTGGAGACGCACAAATCACCAGTCCCGAGCTAATACAAGAGACAACGGATAAGATCCTGCAAATACGTGATAATCTCCTCAAAGTGTGAAGCCGACAAAAGAGCTACGCCGACAAAAGACGCAAGCCCTTGGAATTTAATATAGGTGATCATGTACTTCTCAAGGTATCCCCTTGGAAAGGCGTTGTCCGTTTTGGTAAGAAAGGCAAGCTCGCACCTCGCTGCGTGGGTCCTTTCAAAATCTTGGAAAGGATTGGCAAGGTAGCATATCGACTGGACCTACCTCAAATGCTCAACAATGTTCATCCTGTGTTTCATGTTTCAAATCTCAAGAAATGTCTAGCCGAAGAAGGACTTCAAGTTCCGCTGGAAGATCTTCAAATCAACAAGACATTGCATTTCGTGGAAAAACCTGTCGAAATCATGGACCAAGGAGTCAAGCAGCTACGGTGCAGTCGGATCCCTATCGTAAAAGTTCGTTGGGAAGGGAAACGTGGCGCCGAGTTTACTTGGGAACTCGAGAGTGATATGAAGACTAAGTATCCGCATCTTTTCGTTGCATCTTCCTAAATTTCGGGACAAAATTTCCTAAAGGAGGGGAGACTGTAATGCCTCGCGTTTTGATACTTTCTATTTATAACAAGCTAGCACTGTAGTTCTATTTTTGGAAACCATTGTATTCGTATTCGTCATTTCGTTGAAGTCGTTGTAATCAAGACTTGAATCGTAATGGAAAAAACATGTTCATCTTTATACTTGTTACACACAATCATACTTGTCCATACAATGCATACGCCTGATATACATACTCGAATACGTGACATACTTGCTAATACGCGGTGTTTATGCTTGATACGTACTTTATACGCAATGTGGATACTCGATCTCCATCATTTTATACATACATATACCATGTGACATGTTACATATGTTATCATACCTTAAATATTCATAAAACACCTTAATTAAACATTAAAACCCGTTTTTTTTGCTAATAAAACTCTAACTTATAAGGTTCATACTCCCAAAATAACTTGTCACGCGATAATACATGTTATGTACATAAGATATAACATCTATTAACCTAATATATAACATTAAATAACAAAAAAATAAGAAAAAAATAAAAAATGGCAGCCCTATAATTCAGCTTTAGGTTGGGTTTAGTGGATTAGTTTCAAGTCTAAACTCCCCCAAATCTTGTCCAAATCCCAATCCAATGAAACCCTAATCCATCCCCTATATAACCCAAGCCTCCTCCAAGCATTTTTCCACTTTACAAAGCCTTCAAGCCTCCCAAAACACTCCAAGTTCGTAGCTGAATCCAATTTTTGGGCAGATTTGTACCTCTACACTAAAGTGAGCATAACTCACTTAATACTCAACGAAATTGCCCCGTTCTTTTTCCTACATGCTTAGTTTTCCTTTGGGCATGATTCCATGGTCTCTCCTTGGAGAATTCAGACCTGGATGCCCCGAAAATGTCCAAAACTTTCTGTTTGTTTTCAAAATCTTTCAAAACTTGTTTATGTTCATCCAACTTGGGTTTATCCATCTCAAACCTCTGTCCGAATGCTTACAACACTTCTTGTGGTTGGTTAGGCTTAAAAACAAGGTTGAGACATTCAAAATAGGGGATTTATCCTCACAAACGTTTTTTTTCATAGAGCTTTAAGCTCACAAGTGATGCAAGTTCTTGAACTTGTTCATATGTGTCCACCATGGTTAGCCTGGGCTATCCTTAAACTTGAGACCACACATTACTTGATGATTTCACTATTATTCTAAGTTATTATTCTTGTCATTCTTGTTAATGTTATTGTTCTTGTACCCTCCTTGTTAATGGTAACTTGTGTAGCGGTGAACACTACTCGAGTCTCAAAATGGATGGTTAATCCTCCCACCTCCTATTTGACTTACATGACATCAAGTGGTTCCAAAGTGGATGGTTCATCCTCCCACCTCCTACATGATTATATAACTATATTTATGAACTACTATAATAAACCCTAGAAGCGAAGTCTTGATAATGACTAATGAATCATCCGTCAAGTTAGTAAGTTTCATCACTAATGTATGTAGTTCCTTGTCACGTTTCTAATAGGTCTTAAACCTATAAAAACACATTCAATCCTTAGGGATTTGCTATAGTGTCGTTGACAAGTGCTATGTCTAGTGATTCTTTTCATGCTACAATACTTTCTCATACTTTTATCCTTTACATTTTCCCAAATACTCTCAATCCTTCGTTAAACTCGTTACTTTTGTGCCCTCGTTTCCTCTTGTAGGATAACTCTGCGTTCATCCCGCAATCAACCTCTTTCACGGACTTGACTTGTAGAAAAGACCCAACTAAAACCGTGAGTACACTCGACCCACTTACCGTTTTAAATCACTTTTGGGTTGTAACATGTTTATCTATCAAAATGCAGATACCACAAACTCATGCTTTACATGCTCAATCCTTATACATGAATACTTGTTATGCCTAGATACATGCTCGTATATACTTGCTTGATCATTAACTTAGCTACCCCAACTTATCATATATAGCTCTATAGGAGTAGCACACCACCAGTCGGGTTTATGTTAAGATTATCATACTGATTCTAGTCTTGTCGCTTTTGTGACAAGGGAAGCTCGATCTCGTAAATTTTTTGTGGAAACTCGGGGTTTGTTCTAGTATTGCATGATTAGTATGAACCTTGCTTACAATTACCATGTGAATTCGAGTTACACTTTTATACTTATGCTATGTATCACTAAAACTTGTGTACTCGCCTTTGCCTTTGCATTGAACTCGTATTTTTAACATGTTACAGGTTGATGAAGCTTTGCCATGAAATTGGAGTAGAGATGATGCTTAGATACACATATAGACGTTAGGTTTATAAAATGTTGTATCAAATTTTGCCTTTGTTATTGTTGTATTTGAAAATTCTTGTATTGTATGACAAAGTTACTATGAATGAAATATGTATTTTATTTAAATATTGTCACCAATTAGAATTTATGAGCAATGAGCAATCTCGTTCGTCTCACTCTGATGTTTCTGCCATCGGTTGGGGTGTGACAGAAGTGTAAAGTGGCCCAAAATCTCACGTAAGAAGTTATGATATGTGATATGCACAATATATTAGTTTCTTAAGAGGATTACTCCCAAATAACCACCCGCTAAATACCTGTCATGTTACTAATTCGAACTTGACAATGACAAAATACCAAATGGGTTGTGTCATCCCTCATTGACTTAGTTACTTTTGCTTTTGAGATTGCTCAAACAAAGACATTTTGAATTTAGCGTATGCAACAAGCCTTTTATGTGATATCTGGTGATCTGAGCATGTAACAATATCAAACAAGTTATCAATGAATGGAATTTTATGTTTTATTTGAGAGTTTTGTTTATTTATTATGATTATTGCACACATTTGATTCTTGAACAATTCCGAACTCTTGAATCGCTTCTATAAGCGAAACCGGTAAACCGATTCGCAAACGAAACCAAATTAACGCAACGTATGCTTCGGAACAATGACACAAGCTTAACATACCTTAAATAACCTTTACACAACTTAGAAATAAGTTTTGAAGGATTCGGTATGGGAAAACAACACTTTTGTAACTTCAGGGACTATTTTGCAATTTCTGCGAAACTATGCCTTTTCGCATATTTCGCTATCCGGAACATGTACGGACATCCAAAAAAATTTTTTATCATTAAAATCTTATATTTTGATGATTGGAATGCAAAAATATCATTCGTTACGCTTTTACGATCGCGCACGCGTTCGTTACGATTTTCATCGTAATTAACCGAAAACCGCAACCGCACGACCAAACGAACCGACATCCAAAACATTTTAAGCACATTTCAAGTTCCCGATACTTTATTATCCTTTTAAAGCTTGAAAATGGGGATAACAGGTGTTAAAAGTGCCAAATCGCGTCAAAAACAAGTTCAGGGGCCATTTCTGCCAAATTTGAAACTTCAGCCCCTGCAAGGGCCTTACGGGACGTAAGGCAAAACCCCATACGGTCCATAAGGGGTGCCCAGCTCACTAGAAATGTAGCAGCAGCTAGTTAAATGCCTTGTTGACTCACCAAACGAACTTGCCACCCTATTTCCTGCTTCTAACATGTGTTGTGACACTAATCCAACTTAGTGATGAGTCATGGACACTTGTCATGATCTTATAACATCAAATTCAACTATAAATACCAAGTTGTTCTTCATTTTTGAACCTTTACAACCATCTTCTTTGATCCATTCTGCTCCAATCCGAATTTGCAACCACCTTTGGAGTTTCCTCTGTGATTCTTTGGTCATCCTTGTTGTTTGTAAGTATTTCATTCAAGTCTTGTTCCATTTTTTAGCATATTTGAGCTAAAAATCGAACGGGTTGACTTTCTGTTTGACTTCCAGATTTGATCATGAATTGATCAACATAAAGTCCATTTGAACCTTGTAATATGATGATAATCAAGATGGTTATGGTCCTTAATGATCATACCTACTGATTTCCATCTTTTCTAGTCGTTTAGGCGATAAATACGCATTTTTATGACGGAACTAATTTCGAGTATCAAAACAGTTTGTTTTGGTACCAAAACTCTTTTACAACTTCATTAGATACATCAAAACATGTCTAACTTGTCACTTTTGTTTTAGTGCTTGTTTAGACTCATAAGTCTACTAGTTTGGACCACCGCTTTAACTTTCGAATCTGACCCATTTGGGTAACCTGTGGACCCAACGAACTACATATTTATGACCATAATTATAAAGGGAATAACCCTCTGAGGTTATACCTTATGGTCATGTCATTTGGTTAGTGTTATGAAGATTAGTTGATATAATCTTCAATAATGACCAAAATGCCCTTTTCGAAAATAGATCAACTAAGAGCATATGTAACATAAAAATTGACATGCAATCTGATGTAACAACAATATTAAACATATTTTGGTGATTAGGATCTACCATAACACATATCTAACCATCTGAATGCGTAGTTACGCAAATGACGCGTTAAAGTGGCTTAAACTACCCTAACGGGACGTGACGGGTCAAAAGCACTTAAGAATCTTTCCAACTCAGAATGTTAACTTTATTAAACCATTTCATATGAGTTCCAATACTCATTTGGTTTATAAGGTCTCATTCTATCTGGATCTCCGATTTCAAGTCCCGATATTTACACAATTATCCGATTTTAGGACACGCTTGATTTCTCGGACTTTTGAGCTTGTTTGATCTTCGATTCAAGGTTACAATAGCAATCACAAGTGAGTACATAGTTTCCCTCTTTTATGTTTTTCAAATATTTTGGGGTGATTCATATGTGCTAAATCAATTTCAAGTTTACAAGATACAAAAACTATGGTTTATATAAACAATATGATTTCAATAATGTGAACGAACTTGTTGGTGTGTTGTATCCATAATAAGAATGACATTATTAACAATGGCCAAGCCGACCAGTAGTAAGTTACGGCGCCTTGGACTGACAATCCCGTTACCAAAATTCTCGGGGTTTGTGGGGAAGTTTGGGAAGCGAGTGAAACTGTATTTATAACAAACCCTTTGGTGGTTTGTTATACGATTAAGGGACCCATTGGGTGGTCTCGAACAAGTCAACAAAGGTTTGAATATATTCACGAAACGACCTAAAGTTTTCATTTTTTAAACGAGGAACGATGAACGATGGTTTATAACAAGGAACGATGAACGATTGGTTTATAACAAGAATAATGAACAATGGACGATTGGTTATGATAAGTGATTTAGATAACGGTACGTGTGTAATGTGATAAAAGCACAGTGGATATGCTGCTGGTACTTCCTATATATAAGTGCTTTTATCATATTACATCCGTGGCGATATTTGCATCACTTGAACAAATGTTTTCAAATGATGACACGCAACAATTTCAATTAAAGATATAAACCATACAAGTTATTTCAAGATGATTTACTACTCGGATTTAGGAAATAAATGTTTTGGTCAAGATTTATGGCTACAAGTCCTTTATAAACTATAACTAACTTGTATTAAATTGGTTAGTTATCATTGCAATATCAAATACTTTTAAATTACTAGGTTTTCAATTAATGACTCTAGTAGTCTGTCAAGGTATTGCAATACATATTCAAAGCCATAAACTTGACACATTCACAAAACCTATGTACTCGCCGGCATATTTTTGCTGACTCGTTTTCACATATGTTTCAGGGAACAATGCTTGATGATACTGATGCATGCTCATGTAGGATCGGATGTGGACCTTAGTGCTTATAAAATAAGAAAGACAATAATTATGCTTGTTTGTTTGTTTAAGTTTGTTTGAAAGTTCTAAAACAGTATGACAATATAATCTATGTTTAATATCCAATAAAACGAAATATGAAACACCATGTGTTGTTGAAACAATCTGTTAACGTGACTCCCCAAGTGTTCCGCCGCGTGTTGTTTTACACGATTTGGGGTGTTACAGGTCAGAGCACTGGTTATAGGGAATTAGGTTATTAGTAATGCATTGACCTAGACTATAACCTTCCTAGGACCCTAACACGAGTCTACTTGCGTTTAGATTTAAAACACAATACAATCACCTATCCTTAGGTGATTACCAAAAACAAATTCACAAAATACAAACTCATTTTGAAAATCAATCATCTATCCTTAGATGATTTGTTTTGGCTTTAAGCCTTCAAAGTTTTCAAAATCTCGTCAAAGTTTGGGTTTTAATAATGTGAACACGTGCAATCTGGAAGGTGGGTGCCTGTACCCTGAGTTTTCTGTCTAGGCTAGAGTGTTCGTACAAATCCACTTAATCGGACCAGTCACTCTTACCTGGGAACTCTTGGGGTGAGTGTCCACTTATAGGCTAAAGCACGTCTTCGCGATACATTATGAGACCCATTTACTTTGATTAGTCACTGTGTGTCATTTTATTGTCTTGAGAGACAAATAAATGACCACCATCCTTATGTTTCGTCGATATTTTTTTATGCCTCTATTGATTTTTTTCCGAATGTCAATCTCACATATCTTCCATCATGTTTTCTTTTAGAAAGCCTCCTCGACGTAATGCAACTCAAGATGCCGAAATGGCAGCCATGATCAATTGTTGCCGTACTCCCGAACCTAGTAACTCAAATGAATCAAGCGAACAACAATAACAACAATAATAACAATGCACCAGCTCCGTGCAACTACAAACAATTCTGTTTGGCTAAACCGCTTAAGTTCACTGGGTCTGAGGTGTGACATCTGTGCTTTCTAATCTTTGTATTGTATCCGACAATGTTATATCAATAAAATTTTGTGTTACATTTTATGAGTTTTGTATATTTACTTATGACATTTGTGTATTTTTAATCCTTGTTCAAATCGAATCTTTTAAACCTTTTTTGGAAGTGTAACCGTAAAACGAAATTAGTTAAATGCAACGTATAGTCCGGAATAGTGACATAGACTAAACATACCCTAAATATCCTTTATATAACTTAGAAATAAGTTTTGAAGGGTTTGGTGTGTCAACAACAAGCTTATTCGATCACAGGGACTATTTACGTCAAACTATAAATGTCTACCGATTCTCATAGCAACGCACACTCTGGAACAATTTTACAAGCTTAACATACCTTAAATACCCTTTATATAACTTAGAGATAAGTTTTGAGGGCTTCGGTATGGCAAAATCACACTTTTGTAACTTCAGGGGCTATTTTGCAAATTTTGCGAAACTATGCCTTTTTGCGTAAATCGCTATCTGGAACATGTATGAACATCCAAAATTTTTTCTAAACATTAAGATATCATATTTTAGAGATTGGAATGCAAAAGTGTCGTTCGTTACGCATTTACGGTCATACACGCGTTCGTTACGATTTTCGTCTAACCGAAAACCGCAACCGTACGACCAAACGAACCGACCTCTGGAGCATTTTTGGACATATTCAAGTCCCTATACTTTTTTGTCCTTATGGAGCTTAAAAATCAGGTTATCGAGTGTTAAAAGTGCCAAAACACGAGAAAAAGTAGTGCAAGGGCCTGTTTTATAATTTCTACAAACTTTGCCTAGGTCACAGGCTTATGGACCGTAAGCCTATACTCCATACGGTCCGTAAGGGCCTGCCCAGCTCACCAGAACCAGCTGTCAAGAGCCTGTTGTTTTGGGGACACTCAGCTCACGAATTTGGCCACTTCTCTCCTGCTTTTGACACCTAATGGGACACTAATCAAGCCCCAAACACCTGGCATAACGCTTGTCATAATATGGTGATCTTTGGATCATTATAAATACCATGTTCATGCCATTTTTGAACTTTTTATTCACCTTCATGCTCTAATCAGCCACAAATCCGAATTCGCAACCTCCTTGGAGCTATTCTCTGGTTCTTGAATCATTCCTTGGTGTTTGTAAGTATTCCACTCTTGCTATGTTCAATTATTATAGCTTAATTTGACTAAAAATCAAACAGTTTAACTTCTGTTTGATTTTTAGTTTTGATCATGAATTAATCAAGATAAAGCTCAATTGAATCTTGCAATATGATGGTAATCAAGGTGGTTATGATTCCTAAATATCATGCCTACTGATTTCCACCGTTTCTAGTTATTTTGGCAAGTCAAATTTTCGGTCAAAATGCGATTTTTGCGCATTTTGCAACGGATCTGTTTTCGGGTATCAAACAGGTTGTTTTGATGCTAAAATACTTTTATAAACTTATTAAGACATCTCAAGATATGTCAAATTCGTCACTCTTGTTATAGTGCTTGTTTAGAGTCAAAATTCTAGCGGTTTGACCACCACTTTGACTTTTGAATCTGACCCATTTGGTCGATTTTTAGACCCGACCAAATACATATTTATGACCATAAATATATAGGGAATAACTCTCTGAGGTTATACCTTATGGTCATGTATTTTGGATAGTGTTATGTTAATCAATGGTAATATCCCTTAACAATGACCAAAATGCCATTTTCGCAAGAAAACCAATTAAACACATAGGTAACATAAATTTTGACATGTAACCTGATCAAATAACATTTTAACCATGTTTAAGCATTTAAAACTTATTATAACACATATCTAACCATCCGAATACGTAGTTACGCAAATGACGCGTTAAAGTAGCTTAAACTACCTTAACGGGTCATAACGGGTCAAAAGCACTTAAAGAATCTTTCCAACTCAGAATGTAAACTTATTAAACCATAACATATGAGTTCCAACACTCACTTGGTTTATAAGGTCTCATTCTATCCGAATCCTCCGATTTCAAGTTCTGAAGTTATCCGTTTTTTGGACACGCTTGATTTCACGGACTCTTGATCTTGGTTTATCTTCTTGAACAAGGATACTTTTGCAATCACAAGTGAGTACATAGTCCCCTCTTTTACGTTTTCAAATGTTTTGGGGTGAAACATATTGTGCCTATTGTTACTTTCATGTTTTTCATGACATTATACATGCTTTGATTACATAGTATAGATACTGCATGATTTTCATTGCATTTTGCTTCATATGTTAGCCTAGCATATTTAGCACATTGGTTTCCAAAGACATTTTTTGCTCTGTATGTTGACCGAGCATACTAGTACATGGTTTTTAAAACATTTGCAAGACATTTTCAAGACATGCTTACATTGTTATTGACATTTTGGTGCGTTGAACTCGACAATGATACATTCATTAACATTGATCACACGGACCGGTAGTATGTAATGGTACCATAGGATTGACAATCCCGTTCCCACTTCCTAGGTATGTTTGGAAGCAACCTTAGGGAATGACAGAATCCGATGAACATTCATAAACCCTTGACCGGATAGGGGTTTATCCGACAGTCAACAAGGCTTGAATGTGTTCGCCAACAATCCATAATATATTTTTAACAATAAGGAAATGGTTTATAAAACATGACATTGTTTACTCGACATTGGTTTACTCGAAATTTGTTTACTCGACATTGAATTACATGACATTATTTACTCGACATTGGTTTACTCGACATTGATTTACATGACATTTGTTTACTCGACATTGTTTTACATGACATTGTTTACTCGACATTGCTTACATGACATATTTACTCGACATTGATTATTGGTTTATAGTGAGTGATTTAAATAACGTGACGTATGTAATGTGATAAAAGCATGGTGGATACACCGACGGTACTTCCTATATATAAGTGCTTTTATTATCTTACATATTGTGGCGTTATCTAAATCATTTTAAACAAAATACAAGACATTACATATCTTATACATAACATGATATTTTTATACGAGACAAAACTTACTTTTGATTATCTATTTAACCATGCATCATTTCTTTTATATCATATTGATTTTCATATGGTTCTTATAAAAGAAACTTTTTATGGTTCATGGCGACTTTTGTACTACTTTAAACTTTTTTTAAAATAATCAAAGCCATGAAGCATCAACACAAAACCTAAGTACTTGCCGGCATTTTTTGCTTACTTTATTTTCACATATGTTTCAGGTGCAAATGTTTGATGTCAAGCTAGCTACACTTAGGATGGACCGGGCCTTAGTGACTATAAAATCAGAATAATAGCTTAACTTTTGTCGTATTTCCGTTTTTTATTTATCCAAGACGATGTAAACAATATTAACTAATGAAACTTAACTTATGTGCCATGGTTATTGAAACAATAATTCTGTTACAACACTCTCCGACGTTTCCGTCACGGTTTGTTGTT
The DNA here is from genome assembly GCA_947069175.1 of Scalesia atractyloides. NCBI lineage: Eukaryota > Viridiplantae > Streptophyta > Magnoliopsida > Asterales > Asteraceae > Scalesia > Scalesia atractyloides. The sequence goes on along the minus strand of CAMTDV010000004.1, from coordinate 36,672,804 downwards.
TTACGTGGTCGGGGTGTGACAGAAAGATTGGTATCAGAGCCAATGGTTATAGGGAATTAGGTTATTAGTAATGCTTTGACCTAGACTATAACCTTTCTAGGACCTTAACGCGATTTGTCTTGCGTTTAGATTCTTAAAACAATACCGTCACCTATCCTTAGGTGAACACCAAAATATAACCACAATTTCCAAAATGATTTTTGAAATCAATCATCCATCCTTGGATGATTTGTTTTTGGCGTTAAGCCTTTGATGTTTTCAAAATCCTGTCAAAGTTTGGGTCTCATTAATGTGAACACGTGTAATCTGGAAGGGTGGGTGCCTGTACCCTGAGTTTTATGTCTAAGGCTAGAGTGTTTGTACAAATCCACTTAATCAGACCAGTCACTCTTACCTGGGAACTCTTTGGGTGAGTGTCCACTTATAGGCTAAAGCATGTCTTCACATTCATTATAAAGACCCATTTACTTTGATTAGTCACTGTATGTTGTTTGTTTGTTTTGAGTAAACGAACGAATGACCACCATCCTTACATTTGTCGATATTTTGTCATCTCCTTTTTGATTATCCAACATTCATCTAACTCGTTTCCTTTCATGTTTTCTCTCTTTTAGAATGCCTCCTCGACGAGACCCAAATGCAAATCCGGACGCCGCCATGGCAGCTATGATAGCTCAGCAGATTGCTGCTGTACTACCGAATCTTGTAACTCAGATGAACCAAGCCAACAATAACAATAATGCCCCTGCTTTGTGCAGCTTTAAACAATTTAACTCGGCTAAACCGCTCAAGTTTAGTGGTTCTGAGGGAGCAACTGTGCTCCTACAGTGGTTTGAAAATCTCGAGAACACTTTTCGTCATGTGCAATGTCCGAATGAGCGAAAGGTCTAGTTTGCTTCAAACGTGTTTGAAAAGAGAGCATTAACATGGTGGAATGAAGTAATGAGAGACATGGGTGCTGACATTGCTATGGGTCAGACTTGGGAGTAACTCAGGGCCTTAATGATGAAAGAGTTTTGCCCCCGACATGAAAAGAGGGCACTTGAAAATGAGTTCCATGACCTGAAGCAAGACAGTGGAGAGCACCGTGCGTATACTGACAGGTATGAGGAGTTGAGCTTGTTGTGCCCTGGGATGGTGACGCCTTTGGATAAGGCAATCGAGAAATACATAGATGGTCTTCCTGACCCGGTTCAGGATATTGTCACCGGCAGCAACCCCACTACTGTCAGGTAAGCCATTGAGCTATCTGTGACACTGACTGAATCGCAAATCAAAAAGGGCAAGCTCCATCGTAAGGGTGACAAGAAATCGTCTGACAAGTCTGAGAAACCAAAGGGTAAGAAAGCTGAGTCTTCGAAGAAGTCTAGAAAGCGCAAGGCTTCTAAGAATTTCGCTGTCACCACACAACCCAACCAACCCGTACTCCCAACCAGCCTGCTCAGCCTCCTGCCAAGAAACAAAATATTGGCACTGCACCTTTGTGGAACAGGTGTAACAACCATCACCAGCCTCATCTTCCATGCCGTATCTGTACAAACGGTCGTAGATCTGGTCATCTGGCCAATGTTTGTCGTTCTCTTCCTAACCCGAACAATGTGGCTCAAAACCATGTTCAGCAGCCAGCCAATCCTGCACGGCCACATTACCCACCCGGATCTTGCTACAACTATGGGGATCTCACCCACTACCGTAACAATTGCCCGAGATTGGCAAATGCGAACCAGGCTCGTGGACGAGCTTTCAATATTAATGCGAACGAGGCACGGGCAGATAACGAGGTGGTAAAAGGTACGTTCTTTGTTAACAACCATCCTGCTTCTATACTATTTGATTCGGGTGCTGAGAGAAGTTTTGTGTCATTAACATTTGAGCCTTTACTTGAGAAACCGAGAACCAAACTAGGAAAGCCCTTGACAGTAGAAATAGCCAGCAATGAACCTCTTGTACTCGATTCTATCATTCCTGGTTGTCTATTGAACTTCAATAACCATCTTTTTCCTATTGACCTCACACTGATGCAACTTGGGAGCTTTGACATTATAGTGGGAGTGGATTGGTTAATCGAACATCATGCCGAGGTGGTTTGTTTCGATAAGATTGGTCGTGTACCTCTTTCGTCTGGCGAAATTTTGGAGGTTCGTTGAGAAAAACCGGTTAGTAGCCTCAAACTCATGACATGTACCTAAGCCCAAAAATACCTACGCAAGAATTATGCGGCTTTCTTGGCCCATATCGTAGAGGAGAAAGGTAAGGGTAAAACTATTCGAGATATCCCCGTGGGTAGGGATTATCCTGAGGTGTTTCCTGATGAACTACCTGGTTTACCTCCTGCTCGTCAAGTTGAGTTCCGTATAGACCTTGTACCTGGTGCCAACCCGATAGCCAAACCCCCTACCGTCTTGCACCGTTTGAGATGAAAACGTTATCGAAACAACTTCAGGAACTTTCTGATAAAGGATTTATCCGTCCGAGTTTTTCACCTTGGGGTGCTCCAGTTTAATTTGTGAAAAAGAAAGATGGATCTTTTCGCAGGTGTATCGATTACCGTGAGCTTAACGAACTCAAAATCAAGAATCGATATCCCCTACCTCGCATTGATGATCTTTTTGACCAACTACAGGGTGCTACTTGCTTTCCGAAAATTGACTTACGTTCTGGGTATCATCAGCTTCGTGTACTCGAGGAAGATATTCCCAAGACAGCTTTCCGTACTCGTTACGGTCATTATGAGTTCACTGTTATGCCCTTCGGCTTAACCAATGCTCTTGCCGTCTTCATGGACTTGATGAATAGGGTTTGTAAGCCTTATTTAGACAAGTTCATCTTGTTTTCATTGATGACATCTTGATTTATTCCAAGACACGAGCCGATCATGAACAACACCTTCGTTTCACAATGGAACCCCTAAAGAAAGAACAACTTTACACCAAATTCTCCAAATGTGAATTTTGGCTTAAGGAAGTTCAGTTTTTGGGACATATTGTCAACGAACAAGGTATTCATGTGGATCCCGCAAAGATCAGTGCAATGAAGGATTGGAATAGACCTTCTACTCCTACTGAATTTCGTTCATTCTTGGGTCTCGCGGGTTATTATCGTCGCTTCATTGCAAACTTCTCCAAGATTGCGGTTCCTCTTACTGCTCTAACTCAAAATAATAAACCTTTTGAGTGGGGACCCAAACAGGAAGAAGCTTTTCAGACTCTGAAGCAGAAGCTTTGTGATGCTCCTATTTTATCTCTACCCGAGGGTAACGACGACTTTGTTGTATATTGTGATGCGTCTAACTTAGGTCTCGGTTGTGTCCTTATGCAAAGAGACAAAGTTATAGCTTATGCCTCGAGACAACTGAAATTTCACGAAAAGAATTACACCACTCATGATCTTGAGTTAGGTGCTGTTGTGTTTGCTCTTAAGATTTGGAGACATTACCCATACGGTACGAAATGTGTGGTTTTCACGAACCACAAAAGTCTTCAACACATCTTCAATCAGAAAGAACTAAACATGAGGCAACGAAGATGGGTTGAACTTCTGAACGACTACGACTGCGAAATTCGCTACCATCCTGGTAAGGCGAATATCGTAGCTGATGCACTAAGTCGTAAAGAACGTGTCAAGCTGCATTGTGTACAGGTTCGATCTGATATCCAGACACGTATTCTTGAAGCTCAACGTACTTGTGTTACGCAAGGCATGATGGGTAATGAAATACCACAACATCTTGAGCTTCAACTCGAAGGGAAAGGCAATGGGTTGCTTTATTATCTGAACCGTTTGTGGGTTCCAAGTCAAGGCAATCTCCGCACCTTAATAATGGATGAAGCACATAAATCTCGTTATTCGATCCATCCTGGTGCAGATAAGACGTATAAGGATCTCCGTACTCAGTATTGGTGGCCGGGTATAAAGAAAGACATTGCCTTATTTGTATCTAAATGCCTTACTTGTCTGAAGGTAAAAGCAGAACACTAGTGTCCTTATAGTTTGCTTGAACAACCAGAGATTCCGGTTTGGAAATAGGAGAACAATGCCATGGATCTCATTACCAAATTACCGCGTACACCTAGAGGACATGATGCCATTTGGGTAGTCGTTGATCGTCTAACAAAGCCAGCACATTTTATAGCTATTTGAGAGGACTTCTCTGCTGACAAACTTGCTAAGATCTATGTCGATGAAATAGTATCTCATCATGGTGTCCCTTTGGATATCATATCCGATCGTAATGCCCGATTCACATCTCATTTTTGGAAAACCATGCAGTCTGCCATGGGATCCAAGCTTAACTTAAGCACTACTTATCATCCTCAAACGGATGGACAATCTGAAAGAACGATCCAAACACTGGAGGATATGCTTAGAGCCTGTGTGATCGACTTTGGTGGTAGTTGGGATTCACATCTACCGTTGATCGAATTCTCCTACAACAACGGTTATCACTACAGCATTAACATGGCACCTTTTGAAGCTCTTTATGGTCGAAAATGTCGTTCACCTGTCTGTAGGAATGAGATTGGTGAATCTCGATTCACTTGACCTGAACTTATTCACGACACGACGGACAAAGTCAAGAAGATTTGTGAAAACCTTCTGACAGCTAGAAGCCGTCAAAAGAGTTACGCGGATAAACGACGCAAGCCCTTGGAATTCCAAGTCGGTGATCACGTCCTACTCAAGGTATCCCCTTGGAAGGGAGTTATTAGATTTGGGAAGAAAGGAAAACTTGCATCACACTATGTTGGACCATTTAAGATCGTTGAGAGAATCGGAAAAGTGGCCTACAAACTTAAGCTACCTCCACAGCTTGGAAATGTTCATCCAACCTTCCACATGTCCAATTTAAAGAAGTGTTTGGCTGATAAAAACCTCCACATCCCTCTTGATGAAATTCGTGTTAATAACACGATGCATTTCGTTGAGAAACCAGTGGAAATATTGGATCGTGAAGTCAAGAAGCTAAAGCGCAGACGTATACCGATTGTTAAAGTTTGCTGGGAATCCAAACGTGGCCCAGAGTTTACTTGGGAACGAGAGGACCAAATGAAGGCGAAATATCTGCATCTTTTCTCACCAGTTTCCTCAAGCTAAATTTCGTGACGAAATTTCCTGAAGTAGGGGAGACTGTGACATCTGTGCTTTCTAATCTTTGTATTGTATCCGACAATGTTATATCAATAAAATTTTGTGTTACATTTTATGAGTTTTGTATATTTACTTATGACATTTGTGTATTTTTAATCCTTGTTCAAATTCGATCTTTTAAACCTTTTCTGGAAGTGTAACCGTAAAACGAAATTAGTTAAACGCAACGTATAGTCCGGAATAGTGACATAAGCTAAACATACCCTAATATCCTTTATATAACTTAGAAATAAGTTTTGAAGGGTTTGGTATGTCAACAACAAGCTTATTCGATCACAGGGACTATTTACGTCAAACTATAAAAGTCTACCGATTCTTGTAGCGACGCACACTCTGGAACAAGTTTACAAGCTTAACATACCTTAAATACCCTTTATATAACTTAGAGATAAGTTTTGAGGGCTTCGGTATGGCAAAATCAAACTTTTGTAACTTCAGGGGCTATTTTGCAAATCTTGCGAAACTATGCCTTTTTGCGTAAATCGCTATCTGGAACATGTACGAACATCCAAAAATTTTTCTAAACATTAAGATATCATATTTTATAGATTGGAATGCAAAAATGTCGTTCGTTACGCATTTACGGTCATACACGCGTTCGTTACGATTTTCGTCGTAATTAACCGAAACCGCAACCGTACGACCAAACGAACCGACCTCTGGAACATTTTTGGACATATTTCAAGTTCCCTATACTTTTTTGTCCTTATGGCGCTTAAAAATCAGGTTATCGAGTGTTAAAAGTGCCAAAACGCGAGAAAAAGTAGTGTAGGGGCCTGTTTTGTAATTTCTGCAAACTTTGCCTAGGTCACAGGCTTATGGACCGTAAGCCTATACTCCATACGGTCCGTAAGGGCCTGCCCAGCTCACCAGAACCAGCTGTCAACAGCCTGTTGTTTTGGGGACCCTCAGCTCGCGAATTTGGCCACTTCTCTCCTGCTTTTGACACCTAATGGGACACTAATCAAGCCCCAAACACCTGGCATAACACTTGTCATGATATGGTGATCTTTGGATCATTATAAATACCATGTTCATGCCATTTTTAAACTTTTTATTCAACTTCATGCTCTAATCAGCTACAAATCTGAATTTGCAACCTCCTTGGAGCTATTCTCTGGTTCTTGAATCATTCCTTGGTGTTTGTAAGTATTCCACTCGTGCTATGTTCAATTACTATAGCTTAATTTGACTAAAAATCAAACAGTTTGACTTCTGTTTAACTTTTAGTTTTGATCATGAATTGATCAAGATAAAGCTCAATTGAATCTTGCAATATGATGGTAATCAAGGTGGTTATGATCCCTAAAAATCATGCCTACTGATTTCCACCATTTCTAGTTATTTTGGCAAGTCAAAGTTTCGGTCAAAATGCGATTTTTGCACATTTTGCAACGGATCCGTTTACGGGTATCAAAACAGGTTGTTTTGATGCTAAATATTTTATAAACTTATTAAGACATGTCAAAACATGTCAAATTCGTCACTCTTGTTATAGTGCTTGTTTAGAGTCAGAATTCTAGCGGTTTGACCACCACTTTGACTTTTGAATCTGATCCATTTGGTCGATTTTTAGACCCGACCAAATACATATTTATGACCATAAATATATAGGGAATAACCCTCTGAGGTTATACCTTATGGTCATGTATTTCGGATATGTTATGTTAATCAATGGTAATATCCCTTAAAAATGACCAAAATGCCCTTTTCGCAAGAAAACCAATTAAACACATAGATCACATAAATTTTGACATATAACCTGATCAAATAACATTTTAACCATGTTTAAGCATTTAAAACTTATCATAACACATATCTAACCATCCGAATGCGTAGTTACGCAAATGACGCGTTAAAATAGCTTAAACTACCTTAACGGGTCATAACAGGTCAAAAGCACTTAAAGAATCTTTCTAACTAAGAATGTAAACTTATTAAACCATAACATATGAGTTCCAACACTCACTTGGTTTATAAGGTCTCATTCTATCCGAATCCTCCGATTTCAAGTTCTGATATTTACATAGTTATCCGTTTTTGGACACGCTTGATTTCACGGACTCTTGATATTGGTTTATTTTCTTGAACAAGGACACTTTTGCAATCACAAGTGAGTACATAGTCCCCTCTTTTACGTTCTCAAATGTTTTGGGGTGAAACATATTGTGCCTATTGTTACTTTCATGTTTTTCATGACATTATACATGCTTTGATTACATAGTACATATACTGCATGATTTTCATTGAATTTTGCTTCATATGTTGACCTAGCATATTTAGCACATTGGTTTTCAAAGACATTTTTGCTATGTATGTTGACCGAGTATACTAGTACATGGTTTTCAAAACATTTACAAGACATTTTCAAGACATGCTTACATTGTTATTGACATTTTGGTGCGTTGAACTCGACAATGACACATTCATTAACATTGATCACGCCGACCGGTAGTATGTAATGGTACCATAGGATTGACAATCCCGTTTCCACTTCCTAGGTATGTTTGGAAGCGACCTTAGGGAATGACAGAATTCGATGAACATTGATAAACCCTTGACCAAAAAATTCATTTTCCTCAAATGTATGTGTCCCATTTTTCTATGCCATAGAATAGAATCCTTCTCCGTGGCTTTTGTGACAAAACATTGAGCCGATTTCGATGATGTTGTAGCGTTGCCCATATCTAACACATAGAGATCGTTTTCGCGCGGAGCACGCATGAGAAACCAATCATCCGGAATTTTGAAACCCGGCTTAAGTATCATACACTCTTTATCGTGGAAATGAACAGTAAACTGTTTATCACAAATCTGCGAGATGCTTAGAAGATTGTTCGCTAGCTCAGCAATGTAATTCACACGATCAAACGATACTACGCCATTGGAAAGTTTTCCTTCAGCGACGATCCTTCCACCTTGATTACCGGTAAAGCCAACATATCCACCGTTTATAGCCTTGATGTCAAAGAGAAGAGCTTTCATCCCTGTCATGTGCCTTGACGCTCCACTATCCAGAATCCACTTTGATAGAATGGATCTCTGGAGTCCCTGCACACATTATCATTCAGTTAAAAAGCGCGACCCAAGCCTTCTTGGTCTTGGGTTTGGGATAAAAAGCTTCATAATCATCATCAAAATCACCATCTGAGATATCATTGTTGTTACCATTTTCAAATTTAACTTTCATTTTATCTTTTGAAGATTTGACAGTTTCAGTTTTAATCTCAGATTTAGACTCTTTGTTGTTACCGTTCTTAACTTGCTCAGACTTGATAACTTTAGATGTTGATGATTTCTTTTTATCCAGGATTGTGATTTTATGTTTGCCCTTTTTTATGTAAAACCTTGATTCATTTGTCTTAGAAGTTTCGCCTTTCTCGAAAGTTGAGTTTTCAAATTTAGTTATAGGTTTAACTTCAAGTTTAGAATCGTTTCTTTTCAGAATCGTGACAGGTTTAACAAACTCTGGTTGCTTAGGTTTTTCAACATCTGAACTTGTTTTCCTTCGAGGATAAACCGGCTTTGATTTCGGACACTTGCGTGCAATGTGACCAACTTCATTGCACTTGAAGCAAGTCTGATCATCATGAGAATGTCCACTAGTGGGTTTTACACCACTTGTGGCTTTGGCCTTATCTCGAAGTTCTTTTTCCTTTTTAAACTCATCGTTTGATTGCTTCCCAATCAAACTTTCTTCATGAACCGTGCTCGTCCCATATACGAATTTAGTGTTTTTATCTTTGTACTCACGAAATGGTGACTTTTCCTTATTCGGTTCTTCTTCTACATCCAAACCCAACCCTGCTCTCCTATGTTCCGAAAAGTCTCCACCATTCCTTCGGTAGTTACTTCTTTTAGGTTTGGAGTAAAACTTCTTTTCATCAATTTCCAAATCTTCTGATGAAACTTCAACGAATTTGAAAAATTTGTCAAGTTGATCTTCCTTCACATTCCAAATCGGAAAGCTATCGTCGAAGTATAGTTTATCAGAATCCTTAACTTTGTACATGATAATGTTAGGATCATCACTTAGACTATCTTCCGATGATGTATCGTCATCTTCAGATTGTGAATCAGAATAGTTCGAACTCGAGTTGGCGCTCTTAAAACTACCATCATCCGAATCATTCAGAACCTTTTCAACAACATTCTTAACCACTGCTTCGCCATCATCACTCGTGTAGGTTATATCAATGTTCTCAGGCAACTCATTTTTCTTTTTGCTTAAAAGTTCAATGTTGAGCGCCTTTTCCATCCCCTCAGCCTTTTTTGCGACAGTACTTTTCGCACAAGGGTGGTGGAACATTGCTATAATCTCCACGTTTCTTACCTTTGGCTTTCTGAACATTTTCTTCTGACTGAATAGTTGGAAGAATGTGATCAATGATGTAGGCATTAGTGGTATAGCTTTTCAAAAGCTGTCGAACCCTTTCGGTTTCGATTTTCATGTCTTGAAGCTCTTGTTTTACTTCAGCAATGTTATTTATATAAACATTAATAGCTTTTTGTTTTTCCATTAAAGTAGCTTTTAACATTCTGATAGTATCATCTTGTTCAATGTTGTTATTATCCAACCTGCTGTAATCATCTTTCATTTTTTCATAGGCCTCCTTCATTGTACGATAATCGTATTTGAAATTATTATTATGCACATTGATTTCAGTTATGATCTGAGACTTTTCAGCACATTGAATACACGGTTCAGCACATCTTTCACATGGTTTTTCTACCTCAACAATTTGTACCTTTACTTCTGGACTTACCTTCGTCAGATTTGCCATCATAGCCTTGTTGGCGATCTCTGTAAGATTTTCTTCATTCATTTCTTTGGTTACATTGATAACCTCCTCAACCACATGTTTTTCCTCAGCAACATGCTCTGTTGTATCGCCAAAACAATCTGCAAAACTAGTAGACATGTTAGGGGAAAGGATACCCTGCATCTTTGTATGCTGATAAATTTCCTCCTCCTCAGCTTGTTGCATGTACTCTTCTAGTAATGCACTTTCCATGGCTGCATCCTCAGTAGATGTGTCTTCCACGATCTCGGCCATAAGAGCAACACTGGCCTATTTGGCAATATATGAGTTGCAGTCAAAACCATCATCTTCATTTGAAGCGACCATTGCCTTTTCTGTGCTGTTGGTTGGTTTCTCTTGAATTTCGACTTGAGTCTTCTTTGGGAATGGCTTGTACTATAGCGACTTCTTGTAGTATTCATTGCCACCACCAAATGGACTTTGGTTACCAGTTGCCTCTGGATTCTTGCATTCTCTTTTGAAGTGCCCTTTTTGTTGGCATCTGAAACAAGTAACCTTTGTTTTGTCGAATCCCAATTTGTTGATTGAATTCCCGATGTCTCTGCCGGTTAATGCAACAAACTTAGTAACCCTCCGAATGATCGATGCTAAGGACCATTTGATGTCCATCAGCTCAAGCTCTTCTTCATCAACTTGATCATTATCTTCGGCGGTCATTTCTGGATTACCAATCTTCCCGGCCACCAAACTTTCATATGATTCTAACACTGTGGCGAGAAGTGCCATGTGTTGTTCGGCAACTTGTTCAGAAACGACATTGTTTAGATTAACAGCAATGTTGCATTTGTACACATTTGAATCAGAATTCGATTGATTATTCTAATTTGCTTGATTCTAATATGAAGAATTTGAACCCGTGCTTGAATACAAAGAATTCTGGGACTCTTATCATATTTCGGATATGAATGAGTTTGGCTCTGTGGCGAATGATTCGAGGAATTCAGATTCGCGCTAAAAGCGGTTTGGATCTTCGGGCTAGTAATATTCTCTTGAGCTCCGGTCTTGTAGTAAAGCCCTACATCTTGAGCAACATTTGAATTCTTTGATTTTGCTATCTTTAACAACTCCATCTCGTGCCCTTCCAGTTTATCAATGAATGTGGATAATTTGAAGAACACCCAACTCGCACTTTCTTTGAGTACCATGAGATAAGTCGTCCACTCACCCTCAGGTAAAGCGTCAGCTAGCTTATCAATGTATTCTTCTTCTGTTTTCTCAAGCATGTGTCTCCTCATGATCACTTTCAGATGACAAAATCTTTCGATCATTTGTTTCATCGTTTCCCCTTTAATCATCGTAAATATGTCAAATTCTTTCATGATCAGTGCTTTCTTGCTTTTGACCATTTCTGCACTTCCCTGGTATTTGTTCTTCAAGGATTTCCATAATTCCTGTGCAGTCTTGAATTCCGGTAGAAGCACTAAAATATCTTCTTTCACCGACTGTTGGATCAAGCTTATCATTTTCTTCTCGGCGACGAAAGCATCTTTCTGTAAAGTAGAGAACTTGTTGATGTCTATAACATTATCATTCTCATCTCTGGGCCATGTATAACTAGTCTCTATTGCCACCCAGCTGTGGAAATATGTAGCTTGGACCCAATTCATAAACTTCTCTTTCCATCTCTCATATTCGTCCATACACATGAGTTTTGGAGACTTTACAGACGTGCTCATCTCGTTGTCGATGTTCACTTGATTCACCATTTGAACATTTGAAGCGGAAGCCGTCATGAATGCACTGTGAAGATCTTCCATCTTGACAAATATTACTGAAAAACACACGTTCACAAACATCGAAAAAACGATCAGTACACTGACAAGTTCGAGCGAATTTACAGTTTGAGAAAAAACAGATTTGATTTTACACAAGTTCGAGCGAACTTGTGTTTGAATTTTGAAAATTTCTCCCTGAAGTTCGAGTGAACTTATAATATTTTCAAGAAAGACGAACAAGTTTGGGCGAACTTGTAGATAATTTTCAACAAAGTATTATCAAGTTCGGGCAAACTTGATAAAAACTAAAGAAATTTCTACTAAGTTCAAGCGGACTTATCAGAAAAACCTTGAAATTCAATCAAGTTCGGCGAACTTGATTAAAAACAATGAAGTTTTAATCAAGTCCGGGCGAACTTGATGTTAAGTTCGACCAAAATCAGTTTGCCAAACATGGTTTTTTGAACTTTTTGATATCAATTCGTTTGAATTTGATGCTCAAACTCTCAGGGGTTTACCACAAGTGTATTTTACATGACATATTAAAAAATTAGAAACTTTTATCCGTGAATTCATTGTTTTCTTTAATAAATGAAGAAAAAATGGTAGAAAGAGGTAGAATAAGAATAGATATTGCAATGAAATCACCAGTTCATGTATCCAGGCTCTAATACCACTTGTTAGATCGGTCCATTACTAGCATAGAAACCTAAAATTGGTATCTAACGTTCGTATAGGCGGAAACTATATGACGTGTTAATCGAATATGCAAAGATTACTCGTTTAATTGTTGTTTATTGATCTTAAATATCAAATACATGTCAAATCCAGATCGGGCAGAGCTTTGTCGTACAAGTGACAAAGTTGCATAAGTTACAAATGAAAACACAAGTCACCTATTTATAGATATGCAAGTTCGCTGGGTGTATCACAAGTTCGGGCGAACTTGTCTTGAACAAGTTCGGCCGAACTTGTTCTCACATGTTAATTCCGGGCGAACTTGCTATCTATTTACATAAATAGCCCTATATTTTGACATAATCTAGCCCAAACTAAACAGACTCGATCCAAGACTAAGACATAGACAAAATGTACTAACAACACCCACCACCATCATCCATCCATCATCTCTAGAGTGCGTAGTAGTCTCGGGATCCAAGATTGATTGTAAGGGTTCTTGTCAAACAAAGGTCATGCTTGGCTAAATTCCTTACATCACTTGGTGAAGACTAATCTTTTATGTATTACTTTTAGTTTTTAATCTTTCGGCACTTTTAAATTGGGTATGTATTAATGACTTTAATAACTAGTTTCTTATGTTGAAAGTGAATTTTCCTAACCATTTCTTCATGATGTCATTGATTTGCTCATTCGTGTCTTTACGGCCTATATAAAGCGCGTTAACTATTTGGAAGGGGGTTAAAAGGGTGGTTTGGTAAAGTTTTTGTCTCGTTCAGTGTATAGATCCTGTGAGGACTTGGTTCAAGCTTACTAGGGCTTCCTTCAATGCTCTATGGATATTGGATGGCGGGGGCGCATAGCTTGAACCCTTTATAGGTAAACCACTATTAATACTTTAAACCGACCCTTTGGGATTGTATCCCTGCTGACTCAAACCACTGGGTTGAGGGTAACGTCACCTTCAAAAGAGGGGTCTACCACTTTTCGCATTAAAACTTATTTAATTATCTTCCAATATTCTGACCCTTTGGGATTGTATCCCTGCTGACTCAAACCACTGGGTTGAGGGTAACGTCACCTTCAAACGGGGGGCCTACTACTATAACTAAAATAATTTCTTAAAAAGTCCGAAAGTACGAAAACTATCAAAGGATACATAAAAGAGAAGTTGAATCCAAGTGATTCTATCTTGTTTATTTTTATTTCGTTTTATTTATTTTTGTTTTATTTATTTTTATGCTTCAAAACTTTTATCCAAATTTAGATCGATTAGACTTAAAAGCTCTTGTGTCATTTGACGATCTCGGTATCTTACCAACAGTATACTACGCTCATGATAGGTGCACTTGCCCAAGTGTGTGTTTAGTGTTAGTTAAATATCGTGTTTTATAAATGTAAAACTTGACTAACGCGTAAAATAGGCTCAAAATATTAATAAATTTATATCACGCTTTACGCACACCAGGTTTTTGGCGCCGTTGACGGGGACACAAGGATTTTAAGAAAGCTTAAAATTGACGACCTAATCATTTTCAAAATATTTTTCAAAACTGCGCCCTCGTTTCATATTTTTAAGAAATTTTCTTTTTTTTACAATAAACTGAACACAGGCCGTGCCCACTGGACACGCCCCGTGCTGCAAATTTAAAATAAAAGAACCAACTTTTAAAACGCCCAGATATAAAGTTTGGCCACGGGCCGTACCCACGGAACACGGCGCCGTGGTGAGCTTCTGTATCTATTTTTAATTTTTGTTTTTTGGTCCTGAGACTCTGTAATCTGATGAGTATTACCTCATGGACCACTACTCAGGAGATTACACTCGCTAATACATAGATGATGATTACGAGGAGGAATATTGTACCATTTGCGGCAACCCTCATTCGGTACAATATTGCAACCTTTTTCAACCATCCACCTCATATGACTACTATGTGGAACCAAGGTATGAACTTCCGCAATCAAGCTTTGATTGGGACACTTATTCCTCTCAACAACACCACACACCACCAACTATCCTTCCCGAAGCTGAAAGCATTATACAAAGTCTCAAAAAGATTGAACGCTTAATAAAAGAATCCCGAGAGAGGGAAGAGGCTGTTTGTACTAAGGAAGTGATAATCGAAGAAGTAAAAATGAAGAACAACTAAGTGAAAAACCAACGCATGAACTAAACGATGAAAAAGGTAAGTCCGAAAACGATAAGTTCAGCGAAGAGTCAAATTTTCAAGAAATTAATCTTTTATCACCTTCTTTTAAAAGTCATTGTTTGGTACCCACTCATGCTAAGTTTTTAAAAGAATTAAATACTAATACTAAAATTGACGAAATAGTTAGCATTAAATTAACAAGCGATCAAACTACGCTAACACAAGATGAACATTTTGAAATTAACATAATACCGGTTCCATGTTTCTTTCAAAACACCTTTATTAGTAATATCACAATTGACAAAGATCTATGTGTTAATATAATGCCTAACTACATTTTCAAAAAATTAAATATTAGTAATTTTTCTCCACTTCAAATAGCCATTTTTTATCTAATCGGAAAATGTTAAGGTCAACGGGGTAATAGAGGACGTGTTAGTACAAACAAACCAAACGGTGGTCCCAACCGACTTCATCATTCTTGATGATGCTCCACTTATGTTGGGACAACCCTTTGTGAAAACCCATCAAGCATTGATCAATCGGAAGCAAAACAACCTACCTCTTCGATTGGGGGCCGACAAAAGGTATGTCAATCTTGACCAATCCATGAAATACCCATTCGGCAATGACAACCCCTTAATCAAAGATGAAGATGAACCACCCGGTACGAAGGAAAAACTCGACCAACTTTTTCAAGAGGATGATGCCATTGAACAAACCTTTTTGGTTCTCGACCAAAATGAAGAGCAATCAAATGAGGAATCTCCTAAAGAACCATCACTTGAGCTCAAAGAACTTCCAAAAGGTTTGGAATATGCTTTTCTAGACAAGCATGGTAAATTACCGGTAATTATTTCTTCAAAATTAACTAGTGTAGAAAAAGAAAAATTAATTTCACTTTTGAAAAAACATAAAAATGCGATTGCATGGAAGCTTGTAGATATTACAGGAATA
Organism: Scalesia atractyloides; assembly: GCA_947069175.1. Taxonomy (NCBI): domain Eukaryota; kingdom Viridiplantae; phylum Streptophyta; class Magnoliopsida; order Asterales; family Asteraceae; genus Scalesia; species Scalesia atractyloides. The sequence continues at coordinate 36,657,330 of CAMTDV010000004.1, read as the reverse complement.
AACCCTTCCATGTGCATGCACAAAATTTTAATGGACGATGACTACAAATCAGTAATACAACCACAACGTAGGGTAAATTCAAATGTCCAAGAAGTGGTTAAAAATGAAGTCATCAAACTACTTGATGCCGGACTCATCTACCCAATTTCTGATAGCCTGTGGGTGAGTCCCGTTCAAGTAGTTCCCAAAATAGGAGGAATGACGGTAATAACTAATGAAAAAAATGAATTAATACCAACAAGAACCATCACCGGATGGAGAGTTTGTATAGACTATCGACGATTAATGAGGCAACAAGGAAAGATCATTTCCCATTACCTTTTATTGATCAAATGTTAGAAAGATTATCCAATCACAAGTTTTATTGTTTTTAGATGGTTTTTCAGGTTACTTTCAAATACCAATAACTCCGGAAGACCAAGAAAAAACAACGTTTACATGTCCCTATGGAACTTTCGCTTATCGACGCATGCCTTTTGGTCTATGCAATGCCCCCGCAACCTTCCAACGCATGCCTTTTGGTCTATGCATTTTTAACTCTAAAAGAAATGTTGGTCAATGCACCCATCATGATAGCACCCGATTGGAAATTGCCCTTTGAAATCATGTGTGACGCAAGTGACTTTGCGGTTGGAGCGATCTTAGGACAACGAAAAGATAAGCATTTTCATCCAATATACTATGCTAGTAAAACTCTTAATGATGCGCAAGAAAACTACACCACAACTCAAAAAGAGTTACTGGCTGTAGTATTTGCTTTTGATAAATTTCGTTCTTATCTTGTTCTTTCTAAAACGGTAGTTTATATAGACCATGCAGCCATTCGCTATTTATTTGAAAAACAGGATGCCAAGGCACGTCTGCTCAGATGGATTCTACTCCTCCAAGAATTCGACATCGAAATAAAAGATAAAAGAGGAGCAGAAAACACCACTGCTAATCATCTATCTCGCTTGGAAGACCCAGCTTTGGAAGTAACTAGAGATGAACTCAGCAATGAAAAATTCCCAACGGAATCTCCAGAAATGGTGGAATACCAAGAAGAACCATGGCACGCCGACTATGCCAACTACCTAGCTAGTGGGATAGACGTGAAAGGATGGTCACATAAACAAAGAAAAAAATTCTTTGCCAATGTGAAACACTATTTTTGGGAAGATCCATATCTTTTCAAAATTTGTGCCGACCAACTTATCTGACAATGCGTACATGGTAACGAAGCAAGAAAAATTATCTGTCATTGTCATGAAGGTCCATATGGAGGACACCAGGGAGTCGCTAGTACCACTCGAAAGGTATTTGATTCAGGATTCTATTGGCCTACCATTTACAAAGATGCACAAAGTATCATCAAAACATGTGATGCATGTCAACGATTAGGTAATATTTCGTCTAAAAACTAAATGCCACAAAATGGCATTCTTGTTTGTGAAATTTTTTATGTGTGGGGGTTAGACTTTATGGGTCCTTTCCCACCATCAAAAGGAAACAAATATATACTTGTAGTAGTAGATTACTTCTCAAAATGGGCCGAGGCCGAAGCCCTTCCAACTAATGATGGAAGGGTGGTGGTAAGATTCTTGAAATGATTATTCTCTCGTTCGGCACTCCAAAAGCTTTAATAAGTGATAGAGGCACCCATTTTTGTAATCACCAACTTGAGAAAAAATTAACAAAATATGGGGTTTATCACCGAATCTCAACCGCTTACCACCCTCAAACAAACGGACAAGCTGAGGTAACAAATCGAGGTTTAAAAAGAATACTTGAAAAAACCATGGGGTTAAACAAAAAATAATGGGCGGATAAATTAGACGACACTTTATGGGCATTTCGGACCGCTTTTAAAACAACAATAGGTACCACCCCCTATAAGCTAGTATATGGAAAAAGTTGTCATTTACCAGTAGAAAATAGCCCACAGGGCCTATTGGGCATTAAAAAACGTGAACCTAGATCATGAGACCACCGGTAAAAATCAACTTTATCAATTAAACGAACTAGACGAATTAAGAAATCAAGCATTCTCTAACTCTGAAATCTATAAGGAACGTATGAAAAACTTACATGACAAACATATTAAACCTTATGAGTTTCGAGAAGGAGACCAAGTGCTATTGTTTAATTCAAGGCTTCGATTATTTCCCGGTAAATTAAATTCTAGATGGTCGGGACCTTTTTCCATTACCCATATCTTTCCACAAGGTGAAATCGAAATTAAATCTCAAAATGGAGTTCTATTTAAAGTTAATGGACAACGACTAAAGCTCTATCAAGGATTCATTGAGGATGACGAAGAAGTGATTTCGTTACAAACAAGCGAGGTATGATTAAGACTATGGTTTGTGTGTATATGTGAAATCACGTCTTGTAGATAAAAAATGAAAGGAAGGCTTCGAAACAGGTAAGATAACATAGGGAACCTCTTTCGGGAAAACGGTCACTCATGCTTTCAATATATATATATATATATATAGCCGAAAACGGTCACTCACGCTTTCAATGTATATATATATAGCCGAACACGGGGCCGTGGTCGGTGTACAGACGGGTATAAACCCCTTTTCTTTGTTAGTTCTTCATTTCACCACGACCCATTTCCCCGAAAAAGCTCTGGTTCCGCTGCAGATTCTGCAATTTTTCACTTTTCCTTCCGCTAAACAACTAGAAGGTATGATTCTAACATCTTCTTTAGTTATATTAACGATTTGCATGTAGATTAACATCAAGAAAATTGGGGAAAATTTAGGGTTCTTGAACTAGAACCAAATCAAACCCAAAATTTTCAAATAGGACTAGTAATAGTAGTTTTCATTCATGTTGTAGAGAGTAAAACAACCACCATTGTTCATAGAATCATCCAACTTCAAGGTTAAACCATGAACCCTAGTTTTTGAACATAAAAAGTTAAAATTGATGGGGTAAACGGTTTGTTTTTGGAAAAACGGCACTTGGGGTTTCATTTTCGGGGAAAATCACCCCTACTGAACCAAAAATTTTCAAATTTTCGGAAGCGGGACGAAAAATGAAATTTTTGAGTAACAGTGGCGTGACCACGGGGCCGTGTTCGGTGACCACGGGGAATGGCCGGAGAAGGACAGCTGAACGTGGGGCGTGGCCATTGACCACGTGGCCGTGTCCAGCTTGCTGTTTTCATGTTTTCCCAAAAATCTCATTGTAACGCACTGATTGTCTGTCGGTTTCTTATGCAGAAATGGCCAACAAGTTCTTGAAGTTTAAAACATCAAAATGGGGGTACCAAAACCGCTTTGAAGTCCTCCAAACAAGGCCGGAAGAAGCACTGAGGCAAGCATGTTACGAAACCTTGGAAGCCGTGGGACAGAGGGGTCGATATGATATGTTGGTCACAGTCCCCTGCGAAACGTTCTAGAAAAGAAGCTCCACTCCATCTACGAGTACAACATGGAGTTCTATAGCACATTCAAGTTTGATGCTAAAGCAGAACCATTCGACTCCGACGCTGTTGAATTTAGGTGTGCTGGACAGCTTTTCTCCATCTCCATAGCAAGCATCGGTGTTAACATTGGGTTATTCACCGAGGAAGAATCAGTTGAAGATGAGTTCACCGGTGGTCTCCGTGAAATTCCCGTCAACATGAGACAAACTGCATGGTCACAAATTGGAGATGGACCCTACAACCCATGCATCACCAAAAGTTCTCAGTTGCGACACCCACTCTACCGCAACATTCACCGGGTCTTGAACAACTCACTCAACCAGCGACGAGACAGCTCGGGAGTAGTGAACCTCCGTGACCTCACCTGCCTCCACTGCATCCACAACCGTCAGCCTCTCGATGCCACCTACATACTTTTGAAGAACATGCACCTAAATCAGATGGCTAGCCCACCTACCCCAATCTTCTTCGGGGGATGGATTTACAAGTTGTTCAAAAATTATGTCCATCGCGTCCCAAAGAACCTCAATCAAGATGCAAAGTCCAAAATGGTCAATCTCTCTCAATGCCGAAACATGGGGCTCATCCAAGACATGGATGACGGGTCTGTCCGTTTTCAAAACACCCAAGGAAACACGTGGAAGCCGGAAGAAGTACTAGCCCTTGGAGACGACCTCAACCACCCTCCTCCACAATATCACGGCTACCACACGGGTTCCTCCTCTCAAGGAAGCGGTTTTCCCAACTTTCAAAGTTTGACTGATCTATTGCAGGAAAACCTCTTATGTACCCGGCAACACCTACAACATGGCTAGCAATGCCAACACCAGGATCGGAGCGATGGAACGTTCCATCAACACCATGCAAGGAGACACCAGCTATATCCGGAGCATATGGCGTACCGTGAGGAGGAGGACGACGAGGACGAGGACTTGGACTAGGTGGTGACGATGGTGGTAATGGTTCAGTTAACGGAAGCAGTCTCAAGTTAGCCTCTTGACCCTCTAGAACAATTGGCCGGCCTACGTGCCGTGATTTGAACAATTTACTCTTGCACAACTTTTACATTTCTGCACTTTACTTTTATGCTTTTGATGATGGTTGTTAAACACTCGTAATGCTAGGATTGGTATTGTAGTAGGCTTTGTTGTGGTGTGATATTGATAAAACAAGAATCAGAGGGTTGAATGCACTATGCAACGGTGCCTAGAAACAGAACGTGGAAACCCGAGGCCTGAACTTCATGCTTTTATAGACTGTCACCTCGGGGGCGTAGCCACTGGCCACGTCACGTGCCCATTTAACTGACATGCTACCCTCCTGGTTAAGCTCTGACCACGGGTCGTGTCCACCAGGCACGCCTTGTGGATAGCCTTCTGTAAGTTTTAAGTGCTGGCATTTTGAACACAGGGGCGTGGTCAATAACCACAGGCCCGTGTCCAGGTACCCAGTAAGATAATTTTTTAACACGCTTTTTCACATTCGACCCAACCAAAAAACTGATTTTTGGACACATTTAGGACAATGTGTAATTTAAGTGTGGGGGGGGGGGGGAAGCTAACACTTTGAATCTAGAAAGTCCTAATAACAAGCCTTACACAAAACTCTATTGGAACTGCTAATCACCCAAATCTTTTTCAAAATTTTTCAAAATTTTATTTGTCTTGGTTTAATTTAGGAACAACAAGATCTAAAAGAAGTTATGTTTTTACAAGTTTACAACCGATAGCGTCGTGATAAAAAGAACCAAACAAGAAAATTACAAAAAGGGCATGACAAATCTTTTTAAAATTTAATTATATATACTTGTTCACGATATAAACCCGTTCCCACATTAAGTGAGTTTTTTGAGCCTTTATCGAGCACACACGCATACATCCTTTAACTAAATGCTCATTTTTGTTTCTTGTGTGAATAGCGGCTTGATTCTTACTACTCTAGAACTTGCCAAGACGATACATTCCCGGTCCTTACCAACTAAAACCCAAGTAAGTAAGTGATGGAGGCATTAGGACTAACCCGTTTTTCATTCAAAACCATTGTTTCCTTCTTTTTACCCCACTACCAAAAATCCCCCTAGTTAACCCTTTTGAGCCTAGTTAACCTTTTCGTTTCAAAACCCACAAAACAAACACACAATATCCACCAAAACCTTTTTATTAAAACCCATTTATTTTAGTAAAAAGATCGGTTATCTTGTGACATATATATATATATATATAATAGTCCTTTCAATAACCAAACAAGTTCCTCAAAAATCTTGTTTGGAAGTGTTTAGTTTACATAAATGTCACAAAAACAAGAAAGTTTTACGACAACCGATACTTTTTATGCTTTTCGCCATTTTACTAACCACTAACCCTCAAATCTCCTGCCTTTAGACCAAGCCTAACCCTTCTCAAAGCCCTCTTGATATTTACAAAGGCTTATAGTTAAAAAGGAGGAGGTTTGATCGATTGGCAAGCATATGGTAGAATTAAGTTCCATGACGGAAACGAGCGTTATCACAAAAATTAACCTACGGCCGAGGAGTGATCTCTTGTAAGGTATGTGAACTTGTATATAAATAAATGGAATTTTAAAAAGGCATGTTACGCCTAAATAAATAATTTTTCTTAAAATCGTTCTAAATAAATCATGACGAATATGATTGTAAATAACATAAAAACAAAATTTAAATAAAGATCTTGGATTCCCGACACTCAAGACAAGCCACTAAAACTTCTCCTCTACCTATTCCATTTGGGTGTGTAAGCCACATTTAAAAGAGTTTTGCTTGAGGACAAGCAAAGATTCAAGTGTGGGGGTATTTGATGTGCACAAAGTGCAACATATAAATTACATCAATGAAGGCATAAAACTAACCCCTTTTTAGTACTAGTGTTGGAAAAAGCACGTTTCTTTGTTCCTTTTGTATTTTCAGGATAAAATGACCTTAAAAGCCAAAAGCAACACAAATACAAGAAGAAGGAATAACGTCGCCTGCCCGACCCCTCAGCAACACCCCAAAAGATAAAACAAGAGACAGAAGATAGGCCACGGGGCCGTGCCCAGACAGGCATGGGCGTGGCCAGCCAAAGCACTAAAAGACAAAACTTGTAGAAGTTTCCACGCCCAGCACGGGGCCGTGCCCAGCTCAACATGGGTGTGGTCAACTATCAGATTCGCATAATCCAGAATAGTACAGTGAAGAGTTGACCACGGGGCCGTGCCCAGAAGGCACGGGGTCGTGTGGGGCCCTCTGCTGACAGCTGCAATTAAGAAGGAAGAGAAGGAGATGGCCACGGGTCGTGCCCACTAGGCACGAGGCCGTGGCCGGGCTACTATAAGGGCTATAAATAGAGGTGCTTGGTTCACTTTAAAGGCATCCCTTGGCAAACCACTTCTCTCTCACTTTGCCATCACTCCACCACCACTACAACACCAACACCCACCACCATCATCCATCCATCATCTCTAGAGTGTGTAGTAGTCTTGGGATCCAAGATTGATTGTAAGGGTTCTTGTCAAAAAAAGGCCATGCTTGGCTAAATTTCTTACATCACTTGGTGAAAACTAATCTTTTATGTATTACTTTTAGTTTTTAATCTTTCGACACTTTTTAATTGGGTATGTCTTAATGACTTTAATAACTAGTTTCTTATGTTGAAAGTGAATTTTCCTAACCATTTCTTCATGACATCATTGATTTGCTCATTCGTGTCTTTACGGTCTATACAAAGCGCATTAACTACTTGGAAGGGGGTTAAAAGGGTGGTTTGGTAAAGTTCTTGTCTCATTCAGTGTATAGATCCTGCGAGGACTTGGTTCAAGCTTACTAGGGCCTCCTTCAATGCTCTATAGGTATTGGATGGCGGGGGCGCGAATAGCTTGAACCCTCATATGTAAACCACTATTAATACTTTAAATCGACCCTTTGGGATTGTATCCCTGCTGACTCAAACCAATGGGTTGAGGGTAACGTCACCTTCAAAAGAGGGGCCTACCACTTTTCACATTAATAACTTATTTAATTATCTTCCAATATTCCGACCCTTTGGGATTGTATCCCTGCTGACTCAAACCACTGGGTTGAGGGTAACGTCACCTTCAAAAGAGGGGCCTACTACTATAACTAAGATAATCTCTTAAAAAGTCAGAAAGTGCGAAAACTATCAAAGGATACATAAAAGAGAAGTTGAATCCAAGTGATTCTATTATGTCTATTTATATTTCATTTTATTTATTTTTATGCTTCAAAACTTTTATCCAAATTTAGATCGATTAGACGTTGACGCTAAACCGGTATAAATAGCTCTTGTGTCCTTGGACGATCTCGTTATCTTACCAACACTATACTACGCTCACGATGGGTGCACTTGCCCAAGTGTTTGTTTAGTGTTAGTTAAGTATCGTGTTTTATAAATGTAAAACTTGACTAACGCGTAAAATAGGCTCAAAATATTAACAAATTTATATCACGCTTTACGCACACCAACGTCACTTTTATGAAGATTGCTATGATTTATTTGAAAGTTTGTTTGTTTGAAAGAGATGTCAGTTTAAACCGACAAGTTTGTTTTTAATTACTTAACTATGAAAGCTTGAATGCTTGCACGAAAACTTGATTGATGAATTAAAACAATAATGAAGAAACCAGGTTCACACTTGGTTTAACAATTGTAGGGCCTAGGGTTACTACACGTTTTAACTTGGTTTAATTGAATAGTTCATTAACGGTTTTTCACAAGGCTTAGGTTCCAATTGCTATGAACCTTCAAGACGGACCGCAATGCACTTCGTTACCTCAGACAAGTAAATCCTATCAAAAGACAAGGCATAAATACGCATATTCATTTCACGAAGTCAAATTTCATAACTCACTCGACAATTCGTAAATTCAATACAAATGTAAGACAATTATCTAATGATTCAAATGAAATTCAAATTGTCACAAACAAAATACTAAACAAGTAGCAAACCTAGAAATCCTTACAAAAGTCTACACCGGGGTGAAACCCGCGAGAATTAGCCGCTCATGACCAACGGAACGTGATCAACGGATGATGAGAGCTCGAACATTGACATCTTGAAGCTTTGATGGTGAGGATGATGAGGATTAGGGTTTATGGTGAGTGGTGATGGTGAATGGATTGAAGATTGGATGATGATGATGGTGGTGGTCGTGGATTGGGGGTTAGGATGATTCGGATGATGGAATGGATTCAGAATGGTTAAGGATGATGTAGAGGATGATCTTGGCTCCAAGAATGGTATTCAAACTCTCAAAACTCGTAACCCCCTCAAAAGACCCAAAACTTGGGTTTTAACTCGTCCAAAACCACAACAAAATTCCCCCTGCGTCGCCAACGCCGCCCAGAAACATCAAAGACAACAGACGCCTTAGTCTGTTGTCTACGCCGTGTTCCGACGACGCGGGTGCGTCGCCCATGGCCATAGGGCGTCGTCGACGCCCCCTGTAAGGTGTCATTTGCCCGTTTTACGTTTCTTGCATCCCCGGTTGATCCCGTTCATGTCCAGTGCTCCGTAAAGCTTCCGAATAGCTCCTTAAACTTTGTTAGAGGATTAGGGTTTATGGTGAGTGGTGATGGTGAATGGATTAAAGATTGGATGATGATGATGGTGGTGGTCGTGGATTGGGGTTAGGATGATTCAGATGATGGAATGGATTCAGAATGGTTAAGGATGATGTAGAGGATGATCTTGGCTCCAAGAATGGTATTCAAACTCTCAAAACTCGTAACCCCCTCAAAAGACCCAAAACTTGGGTTTTAACTCGTCCAAAAACACGAAACAACAAAATTCCCCCTGCGTCGCCAACGCCGCCCAGAAACATCAAAGACAACAGACGCCTTAGTCTGTTGACTACGCCGTGTTCCGACGACGCGGGTGCGTCGCCCATGGCCATAGGGCGTCGTCGACGCCCCCTGTAAGGTGTCATTTGCCCGTTTTACGTTTCTTGCATCCCCGGTTGATCCCGTTCATTTCCGGTGCTCCGTAAAGCTTCCAAATAGCTCCTTAAACTCTGTTAGACCTGCAAAACACAGTTTTAATCAAAAGTAGGCCATTCGAAACTAAAAGTTATGTAAAACATAAACGTAAACATCATACGACACCGGTTTTCGACCACGTATCAAATTTATACAAAAAAAAACTAAAGGAATATCCTAGAAATAGCAAATCACCCAACCATAAAAAAACAGGAACATACAAGCTTAAAAAAAATTGCAATCTAAACCAACATCCATCATCCTATCAATATTCGATGGTTCAAATGCATCGACTATTTACCAAAAGTTGTGTCTACATGGGCAAAATGTCGACCTGCAATACAAACAATGGTCGGGTCGGATAAGATTGGTTGTTTGAAAAAAAATGCACATATTTATTGATCTTCAAGATCTACAAATCATCATCATCATACTCAGTAAATCCCACCAATAGCAAAGCAAAGGTAGAGTCTGAGGAGGGTGAAATGTAGACAACCTTACCTCTACCATGTAGGAATAGAGAGTCTGCTTCCAGTGAGACCCTTGACTCAATAATAGTTTTGCATCAAGCCTTGGACATACGACACATAACACTCAACAATTGGGACAAAGGCAGATTAGTGCATGTACCCCCTAGTCTTTTGACTATCAACGCCACCACATGATGCATGATTAACCAGTCCCCGCTTTTTTTTCGTTATATTCACGAAATTAGTACAATAACGTTAAAATTAGTGCACTTTCAGTTTTGCCCCCGAGGACAATCACATATATACATTATATGCGTATACCGCAAGCGGGGCGTCTCAAAATCTACAAAGATAAACCCTAAACCCTAACTCTATAACAAAAAGAAACTAATTTTTAAAATTGCCTTTTTAGGGAAATACTCGAGCTCTATCTACATAGATGATAGTTAAATGGGTGGAAATACTACTATGAGTACGATAAATCAATCAATGCCAAACCCCTCATAACTTAAGCCTTTTGATGGATCAGAGGGTGATAAGGATAATGTTGTTGAATAATGTAGCATTTGCGGAAAAACGGGTCTTAGAAAAACCCTACTCGTTTGCAAATAGGAATCTAAACGAATTAAGTGAGAAACTTTTATTATTTATCATTTTAATAATAATACGTGTAACATTAAATATATTCGGGTTTAAAAATATGGATTATATAACTAAATATGAGTAGCATTAGGTCCGTTGGATATATGAAAGAAATGGAATTTATTATTTATTATAATAATGTCATGTATTAGGTTAACTAATATAATTAATTACGGGATTAAAATAATAATTTTATAATCAATATTCGTTAGTTTCGTTAAAATAATAAATAAAAATGGGGATTTTATAATTTTAATATTTTATTATCCAATATTGATTACATGTTGCGTTGGTTAAAACCGGACCAAACACGTTGATTATATAAAGATTTATAGTTATTTCAATTGGTTGGTATAATAAGATTTATTAACTAAGTTAACTTTTAGAGTTAAATCAAGTTAAAAGGAGTTGTAAAGTACAAGGGCTTAGTTGTCGAGTTTTGAAACTACTTTATAAAAGGAATACACTGATGAAGTTAGTATTACAAGTTTAATCATATTTGTATAGCATTCAAAACATAAGGGGTCTAAAATGTCAAACTGTGAAACTTCAAATAACAGAAAGAAAAAGAAACTAAAATCCTGATATTCTCGCAGGATATTATGTCTTCATCTTTCATCTTTGGCCATTACATGACTCCTTCCATGTATTCTTCTATGTATCTCCAGGGGACTAACTCAGGATACCAGAGCACAAACTTGTTCAAGATATCATCCAGGATCCCGGAGCATAAACTTGAGCCCTAAAAACCATGTCTTTCATTTATTCCCTACATCCATTAAATAACATGTGCAAGAATATAAGTTGGTAATATATCAGAAATAGGTTCAGTATGCCAAACCTATCTGTAACTAGTATTCGGAATATTGGTCCGAAATCAGTTCGGAATACTGGTAAGAATTTTCACCCAAAACAATTACAACTTATAACATCAATCAAAAATCATAGCAAACTTCATAATTTTCTTGTACATTTTTCATAAATAGTTTAGATTAGTAAACAACTCATGTAATACTTGATAGGTGGTTGAAAGTCCGTAGTTTCTCGTGTTTAAATTTACGTTTTTATGTGAAGTTGAGTTTTCGAATGTTCTACTTTGATATGGTTTATGTTTTGTAGGTCCTGATAGATTAGAGGTGCATTCTAGAACTTAAATAAGTCTTTGGAACGGAGTTAGGAGGATCGGGATGGAAGAAACGAAGAAAAAAGGGAGTTTTGGAGTCAATAGCGTCGGTTACGAGCTTCTAAGTCGTAGCCAATGGCTTAGGATGCCATTTGTGACCTCGTAGACAGCAGCTTAGGCCATCTGTAGTAGCTATCCCGTCAGCAACGCCGTCTATGGCTGTCGGCGACGGCATGTATTGGTCAACTCAGCGAGAATTGGTCAAACTTGAGTTTAATTCCGAATTTAATGATTCTTTTTTAGGGATTTCAATTTGGTGGGTTGCAAAACAATATTGGGGATCATTCTAATCATCATCCTTCGTCATACAACTCTTTAATTAAAAACAAGACCGAAATCCAAATATCGAATGCAAGTTTCTTTAGTTTTTCATCTGATTTCCAAGTTCTACAAGCCATGAGGGTCTAACCCTTCAAGCTTCACCCCGGTGTCGATTTTGTAAGATTCTAGTGTTCTTGATACATTAATCTAGTTTGTGAATCATTGTGTTTACGTTTGAATATTTGAGCAATCGTGTTAATCTTGTTTTGGTTCACGAATTGTCATTTGTGACCCCGTAGACAGCAGCTTAGGCCGTCTGTAGTAGCTACCCCGTCAGCAACACCGTCCATGGCTGTCGGTGACGGCATGTATTGGTCAACTCAGCGAGAATTGGTTAAAATTGAGTTTAATTCCGAAATTTAAGATTCTTTTTTAGGGATTTCGAATTTGGTGGGTTGCAAAACAATATTGGGGATCATTCTAATTATCATCCTCAATCATACAACTCTTTAATTAAAACAAGACCGAAATCCAAAGATCAAATGCAAGTTTCTTCTGTTTTTCATCTGATTTCCAAGTTCTACAAGCCATGAGTGGCTAACCCTTCAAGTTTCACCCCGGTGTAGATTTTGTAAGATTCTAGTGTTCTTGATACATTAATCTAATTTATGAATCATTGTGTTTACGTTTGAATATTTGAATAATCGTGTTAATCTTGTTTTGTGTTCACGAATTGTCATAATTACTTGCACCATTGACTTTGCGAAATGAATTCGGTTAATTATGCTTTGACATGAAATTAGGGTTTGTATGTTCACGAAGCGTACTTTTGTCCATTCTTAATGCTGACAATTATTGACGCCTAAGCCTTGAAACTCAATCCCATTAATACCAAATTGTGATCTCGATTCCAATTCTAGTTGTTTCAGAGAACCTAAGGGCTTATAACTTCGAACCGGGTGTCAATATTTTTCCGAGTATTGTTTTAATATAAAATAACCAAATTCTCACATTGTTAGTTTTAATAGTTAATCTGGTTTTTTAATATTGAACACAAATCGCTGAACATTCCAACACCCTTTCAAACAAAAAAAAGATAAAAATCAACTAGTAAGCTTCATAAACCATTTTCTAATCAACTTAGTTTTTAATACAGACCACAGACTCTTTGTGGATTTGACCGTACCCTTCGACGTTGGTCAATACTAACCACATGCTATTCGTGGATACGATACTCAACTTACCCTAGCTTCCTATGTTAACTAGGTTTTTGCATGGTCATCAATTGTCTGATTACTTGACTTAGAAACAGATTCTTACCATTCCTAGAAAGCTGATCGAGAAGTATTTGATCTCGCGATCGAAGCATTAAGGTATCTTGCAAACAAAACGACACCCAAATAGATGTATCGACAAGATATAGTTATAATCTAATAGTTACAAAGCATATTAAATGATATAGGATTTGAGACATGATATTATTTAATGAGAAAATATGGACTCCCAACTATTAGGTTATGGTGATGAATACATATCAAACCCATACAAAGCTCAACCTCAATCTAGATATCATTTTAGTTTAGGAAGTTAATAGTTTCAACATGTTCAAGATGGGTGTGGACTGAAGTCGAACAAAAGAAGCCCAAGTATACTGTTTGAAGACAATGTAAACTGAATCACTCAAAGCAAAAAAGACTATATCAAAGATTAAGTCAAGCATGTGTCATTCGATATTGTTTCCAGAAACTAAGAGACACATTTAAAACTGATGGGAAGTAAGACACACGTTTTACTCGATGAACTTTTTTTCATTAACTAAATTTCGTCCCATTTGGTGTTTTAAGTAAGATTTTAATGAGGCAACATAACTAATCCTGCAATACCAGTTTATCTTCTTGTTCTTGAAATACCTACTTAACATCATTCCAAATATGTTTGAGGGGAGTGTTATAAATAATCATAAGTTATATACATAATATACCGTCATGATGATTATAATTAACACATGTATATATGTGTAATGTATTATGTATTAGTTTAAATTAATAGAATTACTCTCTAATTTCTCTCTATTCTATCAAGAGATGAGCTCGGTAACAACCGGTACCGAAAATACCGATAATGAAAATCCAAAAAAAAAGGGTATAGGTACCGAAAATACTCAGCACGGTTTGATACTAGTACCGTTACAGACTAATATTTAAAGGTAAATACCAATACTGAACCAGTACCAGACCAATACCAAAAACACAAAACGTCAGTACCAAAAATCAAACCGATTAAAGAAAATTCAATATTGGTTTCCAACGAGTAGCAGCTAGCATTTTCTCTCCATCTCTATGGTCATAATAACCTTATATATATATATTTTCTATAAATAGAAATCAGAGAGCACTAACACGTGTAAATACTTCCCACGTGTCAACCCTCCTTCCTTGTTAGTCAAACCATAAAACCACTGCAAAAACCTATTTCCATCTCATCTTAAATTGCAATGCGCCACCAATGGCCATCCTCAGATCGCTCCGGAAGCTTGCTCGGAAAACCTCCTACACCCGCCCCTTGTTCATCTCCACCCCCAATCCGACGTCGTTGCGAACCCTAAGATCCTCCATCTTCCTCTCTCGCTCTTCAAACCTTCTCTCTCCTTCCATACCTAACTTCCACGGCCCACTCTTCCTTTCTTATCCTCCATGGAAGCTTCTGCAATTGGCTACACCTTTATACTACCAATCTGACGTCGTTTCTGTCCCTAAACTACGCCCTCTTGACTTTCTTCAAAAACCGATCAAATTAGGAACCAGTTTGGATCATAACAAGGATTCGGAGATATTTGGAAGCCGTGGTGGTGATGGATTGGTGCGGAGTTTTGTTAATTGGCCTAATTTTATTTCCATGAGTCGATTGTTTTCTGGTCCGGTTCTTGGATGGTATGATTTTTAATTCATTTATTATTATTATGTATGTTTATGGAAATGGTAATTGCTTGAAGTAGATGTTCCTCCATTCTAATGTGCGGCTTTTATAGGGTTTTTTTTCCTGTATACATGAGGATTCCTTCATTGTAATGTCCCCTATGTGGTTAATATCTCGATGTATCAGTGATGTCTTGGTTATCGGTCCCCTTCCGAGATAACGTTGCAAAATATCGGTACCGATATTATCAGTACGGATAATATCGGCGATATTGACAGATATTTGACCAATATATCACCGATTTTCCCGATATCAGTATCTTTCTTCTTATTTCTACCATTCGTCTTTCTTCTTATTGTTGCAACTAGTGTTTTGAGTCTTTATTGTTAGGTGTTATTGTTAAATGTTAGTGTTTAACTCTTAGTCAGTTCCTACTTGCTACAATTGTTAGTGTTTTGCAAGTTGCAAAAGGTTAAATTGTTAATGGTAGAAGAGTATACTGAATTGTTAGTGTTAACTTGCTATATATATATAAATTTAGCATGATATTAAAATTACTGATATACCACCGCAATAACCGGCATCTCAAATATCAGTCCTTGACTGATATCCGATATTTTATCGCATTAACTACTTAGAATGTGCCCAAGACAGGCTTTTATGGGTTTCTTTTATGTGTGTATTGAGGGTTCCTCCATTGTAATGTGCACTAGATAAGCTTTTATAGGGTTTATTATTTTGTGTATTTCCTCCATGGGTCATACTTAAAAAAATATATTTGTTGAATGCAGGATGATCATGCAAGATATGTATCTTCCTGCATTTGTTGGGCTTGTTGTGTCTGGGGCAACAGACTGGGTATGACACTTGAGATCTTTTCATGTCTTGTAACAAGCACCCTTCACATCCGAATGTTCTAATTGAGATTTTTGCTTTCTCTTGCAGTTAGATGGATATGTTGCTAGAAAAATGGGAATCAATTCTGTGGTGGGTTCATACCTTGATCCTCTTGCTGACAAAGTAAGTGATCTTGGTTGGTTCTTTCTTTGAGGGATGTTAATAAGTATTAGTTGATTGTCGTATGCATGTTTTGGTGGTAAGATCACGCGTAAAAGCTTATGGGAACTTGTTAATACAGGTGCTAATTGGATGTGTTGCCATGGCCATGGTAGAAAGGGGTCTTTTGCACTGTAAGTATGATATGATTTCATCAGCTTTCCCCTTTGTTTCAACTCACCTTAAAATAATACTTGATTTGACTTGTATTTGACCTGATATCTTGCAATAAATAATTATTGGTCTCCAAATCTTTGGTTTACTACATATTATGCAGCAGGACTGGTTGCACTCGTTGTGATCCGAGATCTTGCTCTAGTTGCTGGTGCAGTGTATATAAGGGCTAACCACTTAGGTTCAAAGGTGAACTGTTTTTAAGTGAATTTAGCTATTTATGGGTATGAATTTGTGTATTTATCTGAAGTTTTTGTGTGTGTATTTTGCAATAGTCAAGTAGTTGGTCTGAGTTCTTCAACCTTGATGGGGTCCGCCCGCAGAAAGTCGAACCTTTAATGATCAGTAAGGTAAACATCATGTTCTACTTGCTGTACCTTTTATTTTAGATATTACTGAAACATTCTATGAGATTTACTAATGGGTACCTTATTATAGGTTAATACGTGCTTCCAGCTAGCCTTGGTTACTGGGGCCCTTCTGCAACCCGAGTTTGGTACTCGGGAAACTGAATCATACATTACATACCTTAGGTACGTCTAGTCAACTTCATTCTGATTTTATAACTAGAAGTGTCATGATTGGCGGGTTGGGCCATTTACAGTGTGCATTGAGTCGGTTTGGGTCAGAATGGGTCATTTCTAAAGCATCAGATTTTGGTTTGACACAGCTGGTTAGTTGCTGCAACAACAGTGGGTTCTACTGCAGCTTATGGTACTCGACATCTGAAGAGCAAATCGATTTTCATTCAAAAGAACTCATAATCTTTGATACTGAAGCAAACAGATGAATTGGTACATAGTAGATGACTTCTTTCACCCATACACAGCTTGTCAACTACTTTTGGGACTTGTTTAGTAGGAATAAGCGACTTCAATCCTCATAGGGGCATTTCAGTAATTTAAGATCTTTTTTCAGTTGGTTGTTGGTGCAAATGATTATACTCCCAAATTTGTTTGGATCATGAGTTTATGATATATGATGAGGCTTTCTGATAACTGCTGCAAATTAGTGAACCCAATAGCATGACAGAAATAGTAGTATGGAATTTAGAATAGTATGTTTGCCTGTGATTCCATTTAAAAAAAAAAATATAAATCGGAGTTTGTTTAATTTTATTTTATTTTTCAGTTGTTACTGCTTTTTAAAAAAGTTAACATGTTAGTAACTAATACTTTATATCTATATTATGTATAATAATATCATTACTACAAAATATAGGGTTTTTGTCTGTAGTCTCTCCATGAAACTGGACATTGTGAGTAATATTTGGAAAACCATGATGTGGGTAAAAAAATGATCAACGAATGGTATCATGGACGGAATTTACTGGCAGTTCACGTGTCATTATCATCCCGAGGGGATTACTGACGGAGTCTTGATGTGTCGATATCATCCCGATGGAATTAGAGATGCAGTCTTAACGATGGCTATATTTGCAGATTACTATTTTCTCAAAATGTAAAATTCATCCACATCTTACTCACAAAAATGAATATATACACATCTATCAACAAAAATGAATTCACACGTTTCTGTTATGATAAGAATAAGTAAAACGGATAATAGTTTTGAAACACAAAAATTATTAAATATAGTTGTTATAATTATTATTTAGCCAGTTTTAATCTAAACTTAAATTTACACGACCAGAATTCCGATGTTAATTTTTAGAATGTGTATTCAATACTGGCCAGAAATCCGATGTTATTGTTGTAAACTAATGGAGATGAAACGGAATCAGGCAAAAGTATAGGTGTGTAAAAATATTAAGGGATTTAACAGGGGATTGAACCCGACGTGAATTGAACACGCAACCTTCTAATCTGGAGTCAGACGCGCTACCATTGCGCCACGGATCACTGATATTTTATAGTTTGAAATATAAATTTATAACGCTTGCTGACCTTTGACTCTAAATAACCAAACTGTAAATTATTTACTATGAATGTATTTTTTTACCTCTGAAATGATGTGTACCCATGGATTCGTGCTACACGTAAATTTCATAGGGTAGAATTTGTCTTGAACAATGAGTGTAAACGAGTCAAGCTACCGGTAAGCTATTCAAGATCAACTTGTTTAAAAAGTTGAATAGAGTCGAATTTAAAAGAGCTTGGGCTTTTATTCAGGCTATTCAATAGATGAGTTTGAGCCTAAGCTTTAGATATCAAGCTTGATCCGGCTCGCGAGCCTAAACAGTTAGATTTGTATAATCTTTATTTAATTATGTAATGTATTAAATATAGACTGATACTATAATTTATCTTATATACCAATCTATTATAAAAATAACTAAGGGGCTGTTTGGCAACATCTGAATGGTTAAGTGCTTGACCAGTAAGAGGTCTGAACCATTAAGAGATGAATCAGTAAGAGGTCTGAACCATTAAAAGCTAATATGATTTTCAACCGTTCAGAGGAAAATATCTGACCAATTCAGATTAAAGGTCTTAATCATTCAGACTTAGTATAATTCTTAACCATTCAGAGGCAAATGTCTTAACCATTCAGACATTTGCTCGCGAAACAAACAGTCTGAACCATTAAATACTGAACCAGTAAGAGGTCTGAACCATTAAGAGCCCCATTAAGAGGTAAACAAACAGCCCCTAAGTAGTATATATTATACTAGGTTAGAACCCGTATATTACACAGGCTGAACAAATACAATTTTATATACTAAATAATAAAAAAAAACTTATATCTTAAAAAACCCCGTGTTTTGCACTGCATGGATCGAATAAACCCGTGTATGTTGAATATATATAATATAATCGGTTAACAAATATAATCGTTAAGATATTTATTTTTAAATAAACTTTGATGTACTATTTACCTGTTAATTTATGGGAGGATTAAAACATATTGGAACCCTATTTTAATCAGAAAATTAATAATACAATCTTACTTAAAATATGATAGGATTAATACGTATTAGAATCCTATTTTAGTTACATATTTGGCTCTACAAATTCATAATGCAAAAAAAATAAAAGTTTGAATAAATATAAATGAAAAATAAAAGGGTAATGGATAAAAAGATAATATTTATGTAAAAGATTGGAAAAATATAAATGAAAAATTAAAGGGTAATAAATAAAAAGATAATATTTATGTGATTAAACAATATGTAGGGGTCATTATCTCTAAGCTTTTTGATATTTTTTACTTGAATCTTACTAACAAATATTATCTATATCTATTAATTTAGGCGGGAAAACACCATTGAGATCACCTCACAGAGTGTCATGTGTCACCAACTGAGTTACTTTATTATATGTATATAGATAGATATAGATATAGATTATAATTATAATATGTTTATATAAGAGTTATAGTTATAGTATACATGTAGATAATTATAACAAAAATATTAACAAAATAACTAAAAAACTACGAACAAGCCGAGCCTGATCCTGAAAAACTATTCACGGGCCGAGCTCGAACTTTAAAAATATAAATATTAACAAGCCGAGCTTAAGATATACGCGCTCGCACTCAACTCGGCTCGTCTACGCCCCTTGTCTCTAATGTCATTTATGGGTTGGAGTAACGTCGAGACCATCACAACCCAACCGATAGACTCGAAAACATCACCTGATACTCAAAGTTGACCCAAATGGGGGTATGGATCGTGACACCTGCTAATGGATAGGAATGCATGGGTTACATATTTTTCATATCTTTTTAAATTTCAAAATCAAATTAGTATGGGTTATCCCTTTTCTTTTGCTTATCTTTTTCTTTACTTTGTTAGGAGTGTTTATAAACTCCCGGTTATCACATTGGAATGGTGAATAGCCAGATCCCAATAATGAAAATGTTTATGATGATACTGAGCCAGAAGATGATGATATGAATGGAGCTACTGATCAAGGGGAGTTTAGTGAAAATACGGAAACCAATGCTTCTGAAGGCTCAATGACTCTATCAACAAGGGCTTACAAAAGTAGAAGTTAGTGAAGAAAAGAAACAAGAGAATGCCTCATGGTTTAAGCTGTTGTCTATTCCTCCAATTGTCAAAGCTTTGTATGTAAACAAAGGGGCTTCAATGTAAAGTCAACTGGTAGAAATTTCTAGTTGGAAGTATGTTGAGGCATTCAGCTGGTTTGTAATCAAAAGGATTGATGGGTTACAATACTTCCAGGTTTGGGTTTAGTCGGCTTTCTAGCTTACATTCTCTGGCCCGGAAACCCATGAGTAACCGTGAGAATCACAGTGTGGCAAACCTTCTTCGTAAAGAAATTGATCGGGTTTTAAGCGGATCAAGCTAGCAGTGCCATAGAAATCGTGGAAAAGAATCAGGTGGATCCGGTTACATAGAAGCCATGAGTAAGGCTTATGTGTCCTCCGGTGAAAGACATGAAGAAGAACCCTCTAAATAAGGTTCCACAAGACTTTCTAGTACAATTTTTTCATCATTGGTATTATGACGAGATACAGGCGAAGTTGTCTATGAGTTGAAGCGGAAAGAAAAATTTCTTCGCATCCTGGATCAGATTAACGTGATTAATTTTTCAGAAAAAGATTGGAAATTTCTCAGCGAGAATCATATTCAATCTCACAAGGATCAAGAGTATGAAGCTTCTCATTTTCACAGGCTTGTCCGCTTGTGTGTCAAGAAAGGAGTTCATGCAGGAAGCAAAAGGCCAGCAGACTGGATTGATGTTTAAAAGTACGTCGAATTAATGTTAATGGGGAGTTTGTTAATACACGTTTTATGACGCTTAACTAGATATTTAAGTTTTGGCCTATTTTGTAATTACCTTGTAAGTATGATTTTGGCTCCACTTTGTAATTAAGGCCCTAATGGTGAGTAAAGCCCATTAGGGATCTAAACCCTTGGGCCCAAACATATAAATATTGAAATGAAAGAAGTCTTAAAGGTTAGTTTTCTAAGTGTTTCTAGAGAGTTGAATCCTAGAGAGAGAAAGACCACATATTGTAGTTAGGTTTTAATGATAATCCAAATTGTTTGAAAGTGCATTATGTGTTGTTTCGTCTTTATAGTTTTATGGTTTCTCGTTTTATTTGCCCACGAGAGGTTTAAAAGTGATTCCCGCTCACTTGTTCAACTTAGATCTAAAATTTCAAGTTAAATTCATGATTAAGGGGACTTACAATGGTGTTGAGGAGTTGGATGATCCTCAACCATCTAAACCTACAATAAAGTCACATGCTAAAGCATGTAGAAAACAGTTAACCTTGATGTGCGTTGAAGAAGAATACCATGCTAATCAACACCAATTGGGAGTGAATGGATGGAGGATCTTAATCATATTTTTTGGTTATTTCCATTTTAATACAAAATCCGAGTATTACATGTCAATTACAATTGTTTTATGTTAAATGTTATGTCAAATGCACTTGGTTTGTGTTCAATGCTATTTCATTTGTAGTTGGTTTTTCTCCCAAAAGTTGATTTAATCTCATTATACTAATTTACAATACATTGTCCAAAACATTAGAATTTCATATCAACTCGTGATAACATAGATGACAAAGATAATTAAACTAAAATTACAATACATTGTCCAGAACTTTGAAATATCATATCAATTGGTGATAACATAAATGATAAAGATGATCAAACTAAAAAAAGTGCAAATTTCAGCCTCTTGTTTTTAGCAGCCATTATTATTGCAAGTTCCTTATGATTGTTGTTTGTCCTCATTAATTCGTGTATGATTTCAGTAGACCTTGCATACATGGGATGATCGGCCCAAACAACAAAGTCACAACCTCTTCATTGTAATTATATGTACTTCAATTAGGTAAAAGTAAATAGGACAAGTACATATACCCCCTTACAAACTTCATAGAGGGTAAATTACAAGATTTGTCCTTTATGTTAATGCCTTATTTTAGGCGGTGTCTTTTGACATTAAAATTGATGATTTTTATACTTAATGTTTCAAAATCTTGCATGTCACGTTCTTTAGCAGTAACCAAGTTAATACCCTTTGGTGACCAAATTTAACAAGAAAATTAATAGAAGCTCTTCTTTTCATATTTGCCATTCCTTACTTTAATTTTGAATCCATTTCTTGGAAGAAAATAAGTTTATTGTAATTTTCGATTTTGAATTGCGAAAGAAAAAGAAATAGTGAAGTGGAAAAAAATCTAATCTTTCGAATCTTTGTTGCGGAGTCGATAAATTATACGACCCTCGAACAATGTGATATCTCACACCGGGTGAATCCTTATCCCTTCCCCTCTTACTAAGACCACAAAATGTTCTTGTGAATTATGGCCAATACCAGGTATATAAGCAATGATTTCAAATCCAAAGGTTAATCATACTCTAACAACTTTACGTAAGGCAAAGTTTGGTTTTTTGGAGGTGATAGTGTAAAAGTTGACATATAAGTCACCCTTGCTGTCACTCAACAGAACCGTACATGAGATCTGCTACATTTTCTAGGTATTGGCATCCTTAGCAACTAGTAGAGTCAGTAGACTCTCTATCTTGCTCCAATCATCACCACTACCTTAACCATAGTCGCTACCGGAAAACTGAGGATGATATGGTTGCTGATACGGATCATCACAATAAGATGGAGGATACCCCTATGAATAATATGGTTGTGGCTGCCCAAAGGAGTTAGCATAGTAATGTGCAGAGGACCCCTTATATATTTAACAGTAAAATGGGGTCCTCCATAAATCTCACACATACTTACAAGACTGTCCACGACAAACACATAAAAAGAAACAGACAAATAGACTCCTATGACTCAATATACAAAAAGACCAAAACAAAACACACATTGCACAATATTTCAGATAAAGTGATCAAAGCTAATAAACGCAATCGCCAAGAGTCCCCGACAACAGCGCCAAAAACTTGATGTGCTCAAGGTGCTCTAATTAAACTAACTAATTTTAACTCTAAACTAGACACTCTAAGTTCTAAATTTATAAGTAAGACTCTCTAAAACCTAGACCACACAACCAACAAGTGTACGATCAATGTAGTATAGCTAAACAAGTCCAAGTATCGAACCCACGCGACTCTCTAATTACCTTTACTAGACCCGACCTCTAATTAGTAGACTGACACGACTAATTGTTTTGTTGATTGGGGGTTTTCTAACGAACTACTAAATTAACTAGAACTAACTAGACATGAACTAAGACTGAGATGTGATCAAGCGATGAGGAAACACACTACATAGGTCTGAATCAAATACTTGAATGACATGTTCTATTGGTTTTGTATTAATTGTGGAAACCAAGATCTTTAGATTCTAACTTAAAAGATAACCGAGCAGGACCTTCAACCCTTCTCGAGAAGACACCTATGGTAATCTATTAAGCTGTAATTCTACTGGTTTATATGATTCCTCACATGCAATCCTAATGTATTAATAAAACACCCTTAGATACTCTACCTCATAGCATGAAACTCTAGGGAAACTAGGGTTTATAATCTAACTCAGCTAGCAAACAGAAACCGTGAACAAGGGGATCTCCTCACGAAGAATCTAACCTAGAAACCTAATCACTCGAGACTAGCCAACAACCTCTCACCTCACGGCTATTGAAATTTGGTAGAACACTTAATCCTATTCAAACCCTAATCACAAGTTTAGTAATGAGCATAACGGCCCTATTGTTCCAATGGAGAGAGGAACCTATGATTAGCTTTTCGGGAAATTTCCAAACGAACAATTTCAACTAAATCTTTCAATTTCTTATTTTATTATGTTCAACTCTAAGTATTCCTCTATCCGTAGAGTACATTGAATCGAAATGGCTATAATAGAGTTTCTCTTATTCATATTAACAGCTACTATAGGAGGAATGTTTTTATGCGGTGCTAACGATTTATTAAACTATCTTTGTAGCTCCAGAATGTTTCAGTTTATGCTCCTACCTATTATCTGGATATATGAAGAAAGATGTACGGTCTAATGAGGCTACTATGAAATATTTACTCAAACAGTTTCTACGGGAAATCATATACTATTAACCACAAACTAGCCGCTAACACACAATCCATGACCTAACTAGCATTCTTACATATAAGACATCCATAAGAACACAAGTGAAACATATGATAAAGATTTAAACAAGATCAAGCATGCATATACATTAGAACATTGAAATCGAAGTTAACTACTTTATTATTAAATCCATAATCTAGTCCAAAAATCGAAAGAAACATGTGTCAAACAAGTGTATTCATCGTATGACCTAGATATTGGTATGAAATCTAGCCTAAATTAGTCTTAAGAACAAGAACAATGATCAAAATCGATTCACAAAACATGATATAAGAAAATAAAAGATGAAAGCACAAGATGGTAGAACATGAAAGTTCTTCAATCCTTCACTTCAAAGTCTTCAACTTTATGATTCCTTGCTCCCAAAATCACCTCCTTGAACCTCTAATTCACCTAGGGTTATGTGTTTTCTGGTTTCTAGTGATAAAATTCGTATTTATAACATTCCATAAGAAAACCCAAACCCTAACATTTAATCCCATCGCATCATGCGCCGGGTATTTCTTCCATGCTCGTGCGGCTCAAGAAATTGTTTGACCAGCATTGGACTTTTCAGCTCGACGCGTCACACAACGAGTGTACCTCTCCTTGTCGCGCAATGTGACAAGGCTATTTTCCTCGTTTCTCATGTGAATTAATCCTCTCGATCACATACGACTCGTCTGAAGGCTCGGTTTCATCCATATTAGCTCATTTTCAGCTCTTTTCTCCTCCGGAACCCTACAAAACACACAAGACTCGATAATATACAAATCCAATGGTAAAACGACACAACACGACTCAAAATATAATACAAACTATATACGGAAACAACTGTAATTACATTACATCACTCGATTATGTGCCAAATGATTTTTTCGGTCAAATGGAGGATGTGGATTGAAAAGGTCTTGGGCTCGGCTAAATCTTTGGTTTTAGTCAATGGATCTCCATAGGTCGAGTTTCAATTTCAAAAGGGGGTAAGGCAAGGTGATCCTCATTCGCCTTGATTTTTATTATCAGAATGGAGGCGTTACTTGTATGATTTTGAAGGCGGTTACTTTGGGCATTTATAATGGTATCCAAATTCCGAATGTTGATCCTATTGTTTCACATTCTTGTATGTGGATGATACGTTGTTAATTGGTTTTGGGTCTTCGAAAATAAATTATGCAAAGTCAAATTTAATCATAGTGGAATATGGAAGAAGTCATTGACTTTGCTAAGCAAATGGGTTGTCAAGTGGGATCGTTACCATATCAATACCTGGTCTTATTATTGGGGCAAATATGAATAGAATTTATCTTTGGAATTTGATTCTGACACCTTTGATAAGATCACTTTATGGAAAATCGTAATGTTGTCAAAGTGGAGGTAGACTAACATTACTAAAATCGGTAATGGAAACAATATTTCTTCTCTTTATTTAAAGCTCTTTGTAGAATTCTTGATCAACTTGAAGCAAAAAAGAAGAAGGTTTTTTCTAGGGTGAATGAAGATAAATAAAAAATTAATTGGGTAACTTGGAGTACTAAAACATCTCTTATTGATGCGAGAGGTCTTGGATTGACTCCCCTTAGAGATGCAACTATCACACTTCTTACAAAGTGGTGGTGGAGGTTTAGAAATGAGCCCAAATCGCTTTGGAGAAAGGTTATTGTAGCATTTCATTCATCAGCTCGTTCATGTTCAACTATCCATATACTAAAATTCAGGCCGGTACATAGAATAATATGGTTCGTATTGAATCGGTTCTTGAAAAGTCGGGTTTGTTACTCTCTCGGTTGATTAAAGGGGATCCGGGGGATTAAGTACGTTTTTAGATAGATTCATGGGTGTCGAATCAGCTTCTCAAGGACTTGTACCAGACTGTAACGCCTCGCATTTTCGAAATTTCACGTTCTTAGAAAATACGAGTTCGTTCCCTTATTTTAAAGTCAAAGTCGTAAGACGAGCTAGAAACGACCACAGAAGCATCATACGCGGTTTAACCGTAAACGACTAACGTGCACGTCAACACGACACCCGACATACATGTTACATATTTTTTAACATTAAATGAAATATTACGACTTGTATTAAGATTCTGGTGTGAAAACGGGTCTTGATACGCGACTTGGGCCGATAACGGACTTTAGGCCTGAAACCAACTCAAACCCTAGACCTATTTAAACTAACTAAACCTCTCATCCCCTCATGAAACCCTAGCCCCTTCCACACACACACCTGCCTCACACACACACGCTCCCTCTCTCTCTCTCTCTCTCGCGATTTTTCCGGCCGCTGGATTAGGGTTCCGGCGACCCTCCGGCACCGCCTTTCCGGCGAGTCACTCCCACACCAACCAAACCGCCATGACAACCCTTCTCCTTGCCGCCTCTCGCACCCCCTATACCCCTCAACTCCTCTCACCTTCAAACCACCACACCAGTCCCTACCCCCCACTCAACGGAACGACCGACCACCACTGAGGTGGCGGCAGCACATGAAAACGGCGGTGGTCGCAGGCTTACGGCGGTGAGAAAGGCCGTAGAAGAGAGAGAGACTGTCGAGAGAGAGACGCGGCAGTGGAGGTCAGCGGCATCGACAACAGCGGCGGTCTCCTTCCCGGTAAGCCCTTAGTCATTTTATTCTATTTGTATCTCTTATTCTTGCTAAAATCCGACCGGACTCTGGCCGGTGAAGCCGGCAGAGTCAGTGACGATGATGACAGTATGATGATGATGATGCTAGACGATGATGATGATGATGGTGACGCTGGAGCCGCGCCGGCGATAGAAACTGACGACAGTGGCGTCGGTGGTGAGGTGGTTTTGTTCTAGTTCAGGCTTTCGGGTTTTGTTTGTTCTCGGTTCAGATTTCAGGCTATGCCTCGGCTCAGTTTCGGGTTTTAGCTCGGTTCAAGGTTCGGGTTATAAGGCAGCACAAGCAGTGGTTCGGGTCTTGGTTAAGTTTCGGTTCGAGCCAACACAAGTCAACCGGTCAAACTCTGTCAACTGCGAGTCAACTTAGTCAAACCTGGTCAGCGTTTCGACACGAGACATGGTAAAAGTTTAATGCCGCATTTTGTTTATATTATTTAGATAAATATTAAAATTTTCGAAATGGAGTTCAACCGACACTTTAGTGATTTCATACGCGCTTTGCCTTTGACGAAAATTAAACTTATTGTTGTTGAAATTATTTGATAAGAATTACATACATATTGTTGATAAAAATTGTTGAGTTTGAAATTAAATCGACGACTTGTGTTGTCGGGTTTGTCCAAAAACAGGGGAAACACTGCCCGTTTTTCATTAAAATATATGTAGTATGTCTATCATGTCTTTCATCAATATATATATATATATGTGTGTGTGTGTGTGTGTGTAAATATGTCAACCATGCTTGTCGTCAAACTTTATATATCTATATTCTAATCATTCGCTATGCTAATGAACATACCAAACTCGAGTGAAGCTTATAAATTAAATAATAATGTATACCTATCTACTAATATTTCCGTATACTTTCGCTTACTCATGTACGATGACCTCGGTGTCGCATTATCAAATCTTCAACTCCTCGTGAGATTTCCAAGGTTATACTTGTAAATGCATGTCATGCTTACATTTATTTAGTTAAATAATTATTCATGTGAAGTTGTGTAAAACGTTTTCTTTCCTATACTTATATTCAAACTTGTATGCTCGCCAATGCTTTTTGTATTGAAATATGCTTTAACATGTATTGCAGGTTGACGATATCAGTAAAGATGCAGGGAATCTAGTAGGATTGCCTAGAAACACATATAAACTTTAATGCCTGGTGTATTGTAACCTACTTCCAACTTGTTGTATTCGTTTCCAAATCATGTACTAAACTATTATAATTGAAACGGAAGTTTATTATTTGATCGTTTGTTGTAATTGATTTAAACTTGATGTTTATTATTTCAAGCAATGTAAAATCAATATATAAATACTTGTCACAATTAGCGTTATGAAAACTCTTGCAATCTTGTTTTCGTCTCATCCTGATGTTTCCGCCATCGGTTGGGGTGTGACACCGAATTTATTCTCCATTGATCAAGACAAAATTGTATTGATTAGAGAATGCTTTGAGAGAGTTGAAGAGGTTGTTATGTGGAAGTGGAGGTGGAAAAAACATCTTAATCAAGGTGAAATACTCGATTCAAGTGTGTTTACGAACCTGATTAATGGGGTTGTTTTGAATAATAATCAAGATTGTTAGATTTGGATGCCAGGCCCAGGGGGGGGGGGGGGTTGTCAGTCTTAGTCATGAAGAAGGTTATCTCAAAATCTATTGTTACAGTACCTCCATTTGTTCCAAAGTAGAACTATTGGATTCCCGAAAAAAGTTAATATTTTCATGTAGCATGTCGAAAAGAAAAGAATTCTAGTGCGGATGGCTTTGAAACAAAGAAACATGCAAGTAGAGTCATGTTTGTGTGGACTGTATGAAGACAATGATGAAACAGAAAACCATGTTCTCACAGCTTGTCGTTTCGCTTCTTAAATTTGGCATGGTGTTGGTAATTGGTATCTCATTCCCCTTATTTAAGTGTTCGATGTAACAACCCGCTTCCTCGCAAGCTCGTCACTCTCATTACGCCTAGCACCAGAGATTCAGATCATAATGTAAACTAAATCGCTTACTACGGTATATCGCATATTTTTTCATCACATCGCACTTCACAACGCTTACGCTTATATCGCACTCGCTAAATACAATAAACTTTGCGTGAAGTTTCCAAGGATATCTGCTCGCTTAAACTACAACGTGACTCTCGCAAGCCTTGGGAACAAAGCCGCATGTTATCTTGCTCTCTTATCTAATTTAATCTAATTAAACGATTAATACGCTTAACGCTTTGCTAAAACGCTTAAAATAACTATCTAATACGAACCGAATCGTCAAACGAACTCCTAACGCAAAAATAACGAACGAAACTTCGCCACCAGGCCAAGTGGCCGAACTTGAATGCATCAAGTTCTCCCGAACTTGACTAGGCATCCAATATTCCCTCAATCTAGCAAGTTCGCTCGAACTTGCACACTTTCAAGCAGAACTGGCCAAGTTCGCCCGTACTTGTGCCAAGTTCGCTTGATTGTGTGACAAGTTCGGCAGAACTTGATTCCAATCAGCCCATTCTCACTTTATCTATAAATACCCTTCACCTCCTTTCATGTTCTCCTTGTTGCAAGTTCGCCCGAAAGCTCCCAAAATCGAAAACCCTTGATTCCCAAGTAAGAATCAACCCATTTTCATGCAAACAACAACGTTTTCCAACGATTTCGCACAAGGTTTTACCTTCGATTTCATCAAAACTCTTCTGTTTACGAAAATCTTCATCTTTTTCTACAAAACTTCTCTTTTTCACTTAGATCTACACTTAGATCTAAGTAAAACCTTTTAAACATCGATTTTTACACAAAAATACGAACTAGTGACGTATGTTTCGTTCACTATGAAGTGGAACGAGGCGTTGTCAAGCAAGATCTTAGATCCGGAAGCACAAGGACGATGTCGTCACCTTGCACGAGCTGGACTAACCCGTACGAACCATCAAAGTGCACAAAACACGTTCATATCAAAGTACACAAAACACGTTAAACCGATTTATCACACGCGAATATCTGTTATACATATTGATACGTGATGCTAGGAACATGTAAACTAGGTCACTTTCTTGTTAACTCCACCTTAGCTAGTATGGTACTTTAGTTTGGCTAACACCCGACGGGGTCTAGTTAGGAAGGATACATCGCTCTTCGCAGCCTTTTCGAGAGCTTAACATATGAAATTTGTCTTGTGAGTTATATGTTATGAGTATCATGTTTATGTATGTGGAAATTCATGACACTTTTTATCTACTATGCTATTATATCAAAACCTGTATGCTCGCCAATACATTTTTGTATTGACAATTATTTTAACGTATGTTGCAGGTTATTGAATTTTACTTGTTCCAAATGGACGTAGGATTTTACCTCTAGAAACGCATGTAATAGAAAATCTAGGGAAGATCAGATTATGTTTGTTTGAGAGATTTGATATTTGTAATAATTGTTTGAGGATTTTTTGTTTAATAGTATGGGATATTGAACTTTTAAATATTATCGCTTAAATAGTTGTTATGGATTCTCTTGAGCAATCTGGTTCGTCTAGTGTCGCGCCACGATGATTCCGCCATCGGTTGGGGTGTGACATATTGGTATCAGAGCCATAACTATAGGGAATTAGGTAGAACTGCTCTGTTTGACTTAGTCTATATTTAGGACACCAAATCAGACCGTTACGCATCAATTAAACGCCCAAAAATGATACGAACTGACAACTTCGCTCGAAGTTGGGGCAAGTTCGCTCGAACCAGATCAAGTTCGCTCGAACCAGATCAAGTTCGCCCGAACTTGACCAAGTTTGCACGAAGTTAGTCAGTCCCCTCTCAAGACACATAACAAATTCACTTGAAGATCAAGTTCGCTCGACGTTGATCAACTTCGCCCGAACTTGATCATACATCATCGAAACGGACTTTTAAACTACATACGCTTTCCCTAAAGCTACCACAATACACGTGAAGAATGCTCGTATCACACCAACGAGTCGATTTTTCGGGATTAGGTGTGAAAACCGCGAACCCTCGACGAATCACTCACTCCGCGTATCCTCCTCTGCACGAAATTATCTATTAAGTTAAGAGTGATATCCACATCTTAACGGAAATTTCCCATTCTATCCGGTGGAAACCTCCTAATGGGTTCGGTGTGACAACTGAGACATTTTAATCATTTTACAGATTCAAACCAAGTTTATTTTAAAAACAAATTCACATATTCAGTCCTTGATCGATTTCAAATTCCTATACAGCTTCTATAAGCGAAACCGTAAATCGGTACACCAACGAAGGCCGTTTAACACGAAGTATACTCGAGACAATGACACAAGCTTAACACACCCTAAATAACCTTTACATAACTTAGAAATAAGTTTTGGAGAGTTTGATGTGTGAAAAACAAGCTTATTTGATCACATGGACTAATTACGACAAACTGCAAAAGTCTGCCGATTCTCGCAGCGACGCACACTCTGGATCAACAACACAAGCCTCTTCACATAACTTAGAAATAAGTTTTGAGGGCTTCGGTATGTCAAAATCACACTTTTGTAACTTCAGGGGCTATTTTGCAAATTTTGCGAAACTATGCCTTTATGCGTAAATCGCTATCCGAAACATGTACGAACATCCAAAAGTTTTTGTAATATTTGAAATATCATATTTTAGTGATTTGAATGCGAAATGCCATTCGTTACGCATTTACGGTCATACATGCGTTCGTTACGCTTTTCGTCGTAATTAACCGAAAACCACGACCGTACGATCAAACGAACTGACCCTGGAACATTTTTGGACATATTTAAAGTTCCCAATACTTTATTGTCCTTATAAAGCTTAAAGATTGGGTTGACAGGTGTTTATAGTGCCAAAACGCGTCGAAAAACATGTTTAGAGGCTGCAGGGACCATTTCTGCCAATTCTGAAATTCTGACCTTCTGGCGGGGCGCGAGTCCCTAAGCCTAAACGAATGGCGGCCCGCGAGAAGCTATCAGACACAGAAAAATTAAAATAGCATATAGCTGGCAACAACTGTTCAATTGAGGACACTAAGCACACGAATTTTGCCACTTCTCTTCTGCTTTGGACACATAATGGGACAATAATCCATGCCTAAACACCTTGCCCAACACTTGTCATGATTTGGTGATCTTTGGATCATTATAAATACCAAACTCATGTCCATTCTTGAACTCTTTAATCACCTTCATACTCAAATCAGCTATAGATCCGAATTGCAACCACCTTGGAGATTTCTCTGGTGATCTTTGATCAATCCTTTGTGTTCGTAAGTGCTCCTTCATGTCTTGTTCAATTATTATAGCTTACATGAACTAAAAATCAAACAGTTTGACTTTCTGTTTGACTTTTAGTTTTGATCATGACTTGATCAAGATATAGCTCAATTGAAACTTGCAATATGATGGTAATCAAGGTGGTTATGATCCCTATAAATCATGCCTACTAATTCCCACCATTTCGTGTTATTTTGACAAGTCAAAGTTTCGGTCAAAATGTGATTTTTTGCGCATTTTGCAACGGATCTGTTTTCGGATATCAAAACAGATTGTTTTGATGCCAAAATACTTTTATAAACTTACTTAGATATGTCGCAACATGTCAAATTATTCGCCTTTGTTAAAATGCCTATTTAGAGTCAAAAAGCCTAGCGGTTTGACCACGGCTTTTGTAACATCCGTCGAAAAACGGGTTTTCAAAACCCGCTTCGTTTATTAATTGAATAGTCAGTTTCAAATTTTCGTTGCTTATTTAATGCTAATTTTAATTTTAAACAATACATAACTAATAAACATTTTAGAATATGGAAACTAAAATTGTTAAAAAGTAAAAATAAAGTAAATAAAAAAATAGGCTGCCGGGTTTCGAACCCGGGTCAGCCGGAAGACACAACCAACACACAACTTAACCACTCCGCCACTTGGTTCTTTTGTGTAAACAAGGAAACAAATAAAACTTAACTCTACCCGTGAACTCATCTGTTTGCGCCAAAACTGAAACCGATAATCGGCTTTCAACTATCCAGAGACGTTTTAGTGATCGTGAGTTAATGATTATAACCGATAAATCCATTACAACCCACGTTCTTAATCAATTCCGACTTCAATGAACTCGCTTCATATGATTTTGAGTTTCGAAAACCGAAATCATATTCCTCCTGTTTTACACTAACAATATCATCGTCTCATAATTCGGAAACACTCACAGAACCTTCAATTTCACTTTCGCTCTAATTTCTGTTCGTCGGAAACGTTATCTGATATCGCCGGATTTTCGTCGGAAAACCGTGACATTCATCAAATCGGTAAATTTCCCAATTCTTTCATCTTCTATCCATTGTTAGACTTATACTAACTTAAATCCTTCAACCAGAATCGGTCCCAGACGACGTTGTCGGATAATCTGCAACCGCCGGAAAATCTCTGAAAATTCCGAAATCACGCTGTGAAACGGTACAAACATCTAAACTCTCTGATAATTCTTGTCTAGTCACTTAATTTCACAATTAGTTAATCAAAACTGTTAATTGGTCCGCTCAGACGGAATTCATAAAATAGAGCCGACGACCTTGCCGGAGTTCTGAGAAAAACATCTGTTTCGGTACATTCATTTCCAAAACCCTCTATATCCATTACATTTCATTCATTTATAAGTTTCATTAATCGAATTAAACAAGAACAGTCGAATATCGTTGTCTGTGTCTTTGAACGAAGAAGATGAAGTCAAACCTTATGTATAAGTTTAATTAAAACAAGATATTAAACCGGGTTAGACACACAATCCAGCGGTGGACTGTGTGCAAACACACAGTGCACGTCTCAGTTCGATCCCTGACACGACCATATCCTCTGAAATAAAAATGTTCCTTTTTAAACCGAACCGTATTAACTCACTGTAAGATGTTAAGTTTAATAAAAACCGGCATTTTAACCAGGTTAGACACACAGTCCAGCGGTGGACTGTGTGCAACGTTAAACAACGGGTCCCGGGTTCGAGACCTGTTATGTGCACCGGTTCGACATAATTAAAATCCTTTTTAAAATAAATGAATTCTGAATAAATTAAATAGTATATAAATATAATTAAAAACAGAAATATTTCGGGTTAGACACGTAGCTCAGTTGGTAGAGCTGCGTGCACGCGTACGGGAGGTCATGAGTTCGAGCCTCACCCAGCGCATACGTACACAAAGTCCGAACCGGTCAACAGTCACAGTCAACAGTCAAGGTCAACGGTCAACCCAAAAAGTCAACATTTTTTTATATATTTATTTATTTATTTAATTTAAAAATCAATTAAAAATACTTAAAATAATATTTTTAAAGTTAGAAAATGACCTTAAACGCACAAAAATAAATCTAAAAATCCTATTAAAATTGTTAATAAAATCACTTATTTACTGTACCTTTTCGTTATTATTTAGGTTAGTTATTCCCAGTCGATCAACTCTCTAATCTCGTGCGCATTCAACATCATCAAACGAACACACCCAATGTGAGTGAATCTCTACAAATTCCCCGTTTTAATCACATTTTGGGGTGTATCATGTGTCATTCATTATTTATTACATTTAAACACTTATGCATCCATCATATCCATGATCAAATGTGTATCCAATATGTATCAATTGTTTGTGTGGTTAATGTTTAGATTAAATTTATTATTTTCAGTACATACATTATCACAGGCTCGTCTGTTCCCCATTACCTATGAGTGGAACCGTTCCCCATTACCTATGAGCGGAACGTGGCGTTGCCAACATACGATCGGCTCCGTTTGATTGAGCCTTGATCGCACATACATCATCATAGGCCGTCCGTTCCATTACCTATGAGCGGAACGTGATGTTGCCAACATATACATTATCATTTATGTCATATACTCATGCAAGGTGTAAGTTTATTTACGTTTGCTCACATATGATTATTGCACAATTTTTCCATATTAAATACAACAAGAAATCAATAATAAATGCTTTTTAACAAGGTTCACTCGCCAACTTTTGTTGACCCAAAAACCCCCATTTTTACACATGATACAAGTGATCCAGTTGCAGCAAGAAACATATAGGACGACCTAGAAGAATAAATCAGTTTAGGCTTTGGATTGTTTAATTAGTTACTTTTTCCTTGTAATTGTATGGACTTGTTTGAAATATTGAAGTTATAATTTGAATTTAATAAATATGAAACATTTTAGTAAACATCATGAGCTTTGGTGATAACCCAATTATGCCCCGACTCTTATTCCGCTGCGGGTCGGGGTGTGACAGATTGGTATCAGAGCCATGACTATAGGGATATAGGATAGGTTATTAGACCCTTAGAGCCTATACTATAGTTGATTAGAATTTTTAAATTGTTTGTGTTTTACATGCAAAATTCATGATGTTTATATGCTTTATGTTTATTGTTACATTCAATGTTATGCAAGCATGTTCATAAGTACATATTATTATACAATGCCTATCATGAATCATATCCTCATAACATATCATATCCATGAGAGCACACACCACATAATTTCCATGATTTTTGCAACGATTTTTGTATTTTCAAATCACATCAAAGTGAGTTCTCATGACGGGCATGTAGTAACTGGAAGGGTACGAGTACCGGTAGTCGGAACGTCCTGTCTAGCTTTGGCATTCGTATAAATCCAAAATAAAGGACCAGTTTGCCTACCTGGGGACTAACGATGAGAGTACGAAGGACTTATTAGGCCAAAGCATGCTATACCAAACGTCGTGTGAGCTAACCCCACTTTGAGTTGTCATTGTGTCTACACCTGGACACCCTCCGACCATATATCTCGCAAACATATTTCATGGTTTTCATTCGGGTAATGCGAGTGTTAAACCGCCAACACCAATGTGAATCCTACTAAGCCAATAGTCATGGGGGCCCACATGACTATACAGGTGATGGTATGGGGGACATTGGAGGCCCAAACATGAGCAAACCCAAGACATCCTATGGATGTAGTTGCATTATTTATGATTATGTTATTTTGTTCCTTTTAACGACACATGACACCTAAAAACACTCTTTAAACTCACAATCTTCTTATGTATGTTCCTGTAGATGTCGGCTAGGCATCAACGTGGGGGTAGAAAGTCAGGAAGGTCAAACGAACGCTTGGCCACCCAAATCGCAAAACAAATGGCCGCGGTGCTTCCTGACATCGTAATTCAAGTCCAACAAGCCCTCGCCGCAAATCCCATCAACCCTCCCAATCAAGACGACCAGAACGTCGACAACCTTTCCTCCAAAAAGTGCTCTTACAAACACTTCAAGTCTTGCGATCCCCCGAAATATGAAGGGACCGAAGGTGTCACTGCTCTCCTCCACTGGTTTGAGGAAATGGAGAACACCTTCCTCAATTGCGATTGTCCCGAGGATCGCAAGGTACGTTACGCAACCGGGAGACTATTTGGAGTAGCTCTTACCTGGTGGAATACAGAAAAAGGTAAGAGGGGAATCGAAGATGCAATGGCCTTAACATGGGAGGAGTTAAGGGAAATCATGACGAGACGCTTCTGTCCAAGAAGCGAGATCAAAAAGTTAGAGGATGAATTCCACTCGTTAAAGCAAAAGGAAGGAGATCATACTTCCTACAACAAAAGGTTTCTAGAGTTGAACCAAATGATCCCCAACTTGTTCACCCCAGTATACCGCTTAGTCGAACACTATATTCGAGGCCTCCCCTCGAAAATTCAAGACTCAGTTCTAAGCACTTCGCCTGCAACACTTGAAGCCGCTATGGAACTAGCTACCGAGCTTACCGAGAATCGCATCCGAAACGGCAAATTTAAGGATGAGAAAAAGAAACCCCCCATTGAGGGCCAAACTTCAAACCATTCCACCTCCTCCTCAAAGTTTGCTAGTAAGAGGAAACGAAACACCAGAAACTTTGCTGTCACACAAACAAATTTCCCTATCCCTGTTGCACCCATCACTCAAGTTGCCCCCTCACCTGCACCATATAAAAAGCCATACTCCGGCCCCTACCCAAAATGCAACCATTGCCAATACCATCATTTTCCTGATCATCCCTGCCAACATTGCACCGGCTGTGGCCGTGCAGGTCACACCATCCAAACCTGTCGCGCACTTCAGCGAACGAACCGCAATCAGCCCTCAACCCAAACCCACCATCAGATAGTGGGTCAAGCCCAACAACCTTTACACCTACCACCTGCCCAACATGTAGCCCAATCCTACTACCAACCCAACTATCCCATGATGCAACCTATGCGGGTTTGTTACAACTGTGGAGACCCGAACCACTTCAGGAACACCTGTCCACGCCTGGTGAACATCATCCACGCCCAAGCACAAGCAAATCCAGTAAACCATGCTAACCAAGCTCCTCCACCTGCTAGAGGAAGAGCTTTCAACATCAACGCAAATCAGGCTAGGGCTGACAACAATGTGGTTAACGGTACGTTTCTCATCAATGGTAGTTATGCATCCATGTTATTTGATACTGGCGCGGATAGGAGTTTTGTGTCCTTAGAATTTGAACCCATCCTCAACCAAACTCGTGATAAAATCATGGAATCCATAACGGTAGAAGTTGCTGACGGAAAACCGGTCTCATTAAACTCTATGATACGCAATTGTACTCTCACCCTAAACGATCACGATTTTCCAATTGACCTCATACCTATGAAGTTGGGAAGTTTCGACATTATAATTGGTATGGACTGGCTCAGCCAACATCATGCTGAAGTTGTATGCCGCGAAAAGTTTATTCGCATTCCTCTTACAAACGGTCAGACTCTACGAATCTTTGGAGAAACCCCTTCGAAAGGACTCAAATTAATGTCCTGTCTTCAAGCCCGAAAATATCTCCGCAAGAATTATGTCGCATTCCTAACTCATGTCGTCAAAAATGGAACCAAGGAGAAGAAACTCGAAGACATCCCAGTAGTAAAATATTTTCCGCAAGTTTTTCCTGACGACATTTCAGGACTTCCTCCCGTGAGAGAAGTCGAATTCCGCATTGATCTTATACCTGGAGCTACACCAGTTGCAAAATCTCCTTATAGGTTAGCCCCATCCGAAATGCAAGAGCTGGCCAGTCAACTGCAAGAGCTGACTGACAAAGGATTCATACGTCCTAGCTCATCGCCTTGGGGTGCACCTGTCCTTTTTGTGAAGAAGAAAGATGGAACGTTTCGCATGTGTATCGACTACAGAGAACTCAACAAGTTAACAGTCAAGAACCGCTACCCACTACCTCGCATCGATGATCTTTTAGACCAACTTCAAGGCGCCATCTGTTTTTCAAAAATCGACCTTCGTTCTGGTTATCATCAACTCATAGTACATGACGAAGACGTCCCAAAGACCGCCTTCCGAACTCGATATGCCATTTGGTTTAACCAACGTCCAGCAGTATTTATGGATTTAATGAATAGGGTATGCAAACCCTACCTTGACCGCTTTGTCATAGTCTTCATCGGCGACATCCTCATCTACTCAAAGTCTAAGTCTGATCATGAACGACACCTTCGACTTATCCTTACACTCTTAAGGACAGAAAAGCTGTACGCTAAGTTCTCGAGATGTGAATTCTGGTTAAGGGAAGTACAATTCCTTGGACACGTCGTCAATGACAAGGGAATTCATGTTGATCCCTCAAAAATCAAGGCAGTACAGGAATGGCAAGCGCCACGAACCCCTACCGAAGTAAGATCATTTCTTGGTTTGGCTGGTTACTATCGCCGTTTCATTGCAAATTTCTCCCGTATTGTTGTACCACTCACGACTTTGACTCATAAAGGAAAGCCTTTCATATGGGGTCCCAAACAAGAAGAAGCTTTCCAAACTCTAAAGCAAAAACTCTGTGACGCACCTATCCTCACACTTCCTGAAGGTTGTGATGACTTCGTGGTTTATTGCGACGCGTCAGGGCAGGGACTAGGCTGTGTACTGATGCAAAGAGGTAAAGTGATAGCTTATGCTTCTAGACAACTCAAAGTTCATGAGAAGAACTACACCACCCACGACCTGGATCTTGGAGCCGTTGTGTTCGCTCTCAAGATATGGAGACATTACCTCTATGGTACCAAGTGTGAAATATACACTGTCCACAAGAGCCTCCAACATATCTTTAACCAAAAGGAGTTGAATATGAGGCAACGAAGATGGGTCGAACTTCTTAATGACTACGACTATGAAATTCGGTATCATCCTGGTAAGGCAAACGTGGTGGCCGATGCGCTCAGTCGAAAGGGTTATGCGAACTCCATTCGTCTTCTATGTTCGCAAATCATAACTGACATCAAAGATCAAATCCGAGAAGCCCAACATGTTTCAGTAACGGAAAACGACGTACGCAAGGAGCTGTCTTGTGGAGCTGAACTTAAAATCGAAACTAAATCCGACGGTATTCTGTACTATCTAGATTGCATATGGATTCCTGATCACAATAACCTTCGTGATTTCCTTATGAATGAGGCGCACAAAACACGGTACTCTGTACACCCAGGAGCCGATAAGATGTATCAAGACCTTCGATACACCTACTGGTGGCCTGGCATGAAGAAGGATATCGCTGTTTTCGTTTCCAAGTGCCTTACATGTTCCAAAGTAAAAGCTGAACATCAAAGACCCTCAGGACTTCTAGTCCAACCTGAAATACCTGTATGGAAGTGGGAAAACATAACCATGGACTTCATTACCGGGATACCTCGCACCTCCAGTGGGCATGACACTATATGGGTAGTCATTGATCGTCTTACAAAATCAGCTCACTTCATTCCGATTCGCGAGGACTTCAGGAACGAGAAGTTAGCCGTCATGGTGTACCTTTAAGCATTATTTCAGACCGTGATGGTCGTTTCACTTCACGAACATGGCAAGCCGTACAAGCCGCTTTGGGTACACGATTAGACCTCAGTACCGCTTATAATCCTCAAACTGATGGACAATCTGAACGCACCATCCAAACTCTTGAAGATATGCGTCGAGCATGTATCATAGACTTCAAAGGGAATTGGGACGCTCATCTACCATTAGTTGAATTTTCGTACAACAACAGCTATCATTCAAGTATCGGCATGGCACCTTTCGAAGCGTTATATGGCCGTAAGTGCCGATCTCCAGTATGTTGGCACGAAATTGGAGAAGCTCAAATCACCGGTCCAGAATTGATTCAAGAAACAACAGACAAGATCCATCAAATTCGAAACAATCTTCTAGCAGCACAAAGTCGTCAAAAGAGTTATGCAGACAAACGACGAAAGCCCTTGGAGTTTAACATTGGTGACCAAGTACTTTTAA
This sequence comes from Scalesia atractyloides, assembly GCA_947069175.1. Taxonomy (NCBI): domain Eukaryota; kingdom Viridiplantae; phylum Streptophyta; class Magnoliopsida; order Asterales; family Asteraceae; genus Scalesia; species Scalesia atractyloides. Next base: position 36,617,299 of record CAMTDV010000004.1, on the reverse strand, counting down.
AAGTATCACCGTGGAAGGGAGTAGTTCGTTTTGGCCAGAAGGGCAAGCTAGCACCACGCTACGTAGGACCTTTCAAGATACTCGAAAGAGTAGGACCTATAGCATACAAGCTTGACCTACCAGAAGAACTCAACAGAATTCACCCCACATTCCATGTATCAAACTTAAAGAAGTGCCTCGCCGATGAAAACCTCCATATTCCCCTAGAATATATTCAGATCGATGAATCTATGCACTTCATTGAAAGACCAGTAGAGATCATGGACTTCGGAGAAAAACGTTTAAGACGGAGTCGTATTCCAATTGTTAGGGTACGCTGGGAGTCGAAACGAGGACCTGAGTTTACTTGGGAACGTGAAGACTTAATGCGCGAAAAATACCCGCATCTTTTTCCTGTTACCACTACTACTTAAATTTCGGGACGAAATTTCTAAAAGTATGGGATACTATAACATCCGTTGAAAAACGGTTTTTCAAAACCCGCTTCGTTTATTAATCGAATAGTCAGTTTCAAATTTTCGTTGCTTATTTAATGCTCATTTTAATTTTAAACAATACATAACTAATAAACCTTTTAGAATATGGAAACTAAAATTGTTAAAAAGTAAAAATAAAGTAAATAAAAAAAAATAGGCTGCCGGGTTTCGAACCCGGGTCAGCCGGAAGACACAACCAACACACAACTTAACTACTCCGCCACTTGGTTCTTTTGTGTAAACAAGGAAACAAATAAAACTTAACTCTACCCGTGAACTCATCTGTTTGCGCCAAAACTGAAACCGATAATCGGCTTTCAACTATCCAGAGACGTTTTAGTGATCGTGAGTTAATGATTATAACCGATAAATCCATTACAACCCACGTTCTTAATCAATTCCGACTTCAATGAACTCGCTTCATATGATTTTGAGTTTCGAAAACCGAAATCATATTCCTCCTGTTTTACACTAACAATATCATCGTCTCATAATTCGGAAACACTCACAGAACCTTCAATTTCACTTTCGCTCTAATTTCTGTTCGTCGGAAACGTTATCTGATATCGCCGGATTTTCGCCGGAAAACCGTGACATCCATCGAATCGGTAAATTTCCCAATTCTTTCATGTTCTATCCATTGTTAGACTTATACTAACTTAAATCCTTCAACCAGAATCGGTCCCAGACGACGTTGTTGGATAATCTGCAACCACCGGAAAATCTCTGAAAATTCCGAAATCACGCTGTGAAACGGTACAAACATCTAAACTCTCTGATAGTTCTTGTTTAGTCACTTAATTTCACAATTAGTTAATCAAAAGTGTTAATTGGTCCGCTCAGACGGAATTCATCAAACAGAGCCGACGACCTTGCCGGAGTTCTGAGAAAAACATCTGTTTCAGTACATTCATTTCCAAAACCCTCTCTATCCATTACATTTCAATCATTTATAAGTTTCTAATCGAATTAAACAAGAACAGTCGAATATCGTTGTCTGTGTCTTTAAACGAAGAAGATGAAGTCGAACCTTATGTATAAGTTTAATTAAAACAAGATATTAAACCGGGTTAGACACACAGTCCAGCGGTGGACTGTGTGCAAACACACAGTGCACGTCTCGAGTTCGATCCCTGACACTATCCTCTGAAATAAAAATGTTCCTTTTTAAACCGAACCGTATTAACTCGCTGTAAGATGTTAAGTTTAATAAAAACCGGCATTTTAACCAGGTTAGACACACAATCCAGCGGTGGACTGTGTGCAACGTTAAACAACGGGTCCCGGGTTCGAGACCTGTTATGTGCACCGGTTCGACATAATTAAAATCCTTTTTAAAATAAATGAATTCTGAATAAATTAAATAGTATATAAATATAATTAAAAATAGAAATATTTCGGGTTAGACACGTAGCTCAGTTGGTAGAGCTGCGTGCACGCGTACGGGAGGTCATGAGTTCGAGCCTCACCCAACGCATACGTACACAAAGTCCGAACCGGTCAATAGTCACAGTCAACAGTCAAGGTCAACGGTCAACCCAAAAAGTCAACATTTTTTTATATATTTATTTATTTAATTTAAAAATCAATTAAAAATACTTAAAAGTAATATTTTTAAAGTTAGAAAATGACCTTAAACGCACAAAAATAAATCTAAAAATCCTATTAAAATTGTTAATAAAATCCACTTATTTACTGTACCTTTTCGTTATTATTTAGGTTAGTTATTCCTCGTCGATCAACTCTCTAAACTCGTGCGCATTCAACATCATCAAACGAACGCACCCAATGTGAGTGAATCTCTACAAATTCCCCGTTTTAATCACATTTTGGGGTGTATCATGTGTCATTCATTATATATTACATTTAAACACTTGTGCATCCATCATATCCATGATCAAATGTGTATCCAATATGTATCAATTGTTTGTGTGGTTAATGTTTAGATTAAATTTATTATTTTCAGTACATACATTATCACAGGCTCGTCTGTTCCCCATTACCCATGAGCGGAACCGTTCCCCATTACCTATGAGCGGAACGTGGCGTTGCCAACATACGATCGGCTCCGTTTGATTGAGCCTTGATCGCACATACATCATCATAGGCCGTCCGTTCCCCATTACCTATGAGCGGAACATGACGTTGCCAACATATACATTATCATTTATGTCATATACTCATGCAAGGTGGTTTGTTATTGTATGTTTATTTACGTTTGCTCACATATGATTATTGCACAATTTTTCCATATTAAATACAACAAGAAATCAATAATAAATGCTTTCTAACAAGGTTCACTCGCCAACTTTTGTTGACCCAAAAACCCCCATTTTTACACATGATACAGGTGATCCAGTTGCAGCAAGAAACATATAGGACGGCCTAGAAGAATAACTCAGTTTAGGCTTTGGATTGTTTAATTAGTTACTTTTTCCTTGTAATTGTATGGACTTGTTTGAAATATTGAAGTTGTAATTTGAATTTAATAAATATGAAACATTTTAGTAAACATCATGAGCTTTGGTGATAACCCAATTATGCCCCGACTCTTATTCCGCTGCGGGTCGGGGTGTGACAGCTTTGACTTTCAAATCTGACCCATTTGGTCAACTTTAGGATCCGACCAAAACTATTATTATGACCATAATATCATAGGGAATAACTCTCTGAGGTTATACCTTATGGTCATACCATTTGGATAGTCAAATGACAAGTCGACTATGTATTCTTTAAAATGCCGAAAATACCATTTTTAGACATAAATTAGTTTTAAACATATACGAACATTATTTTGACATCTAAACTGATTTCACAACTTAAATAAACTGGTTTTGACATATTAGACTTGTTATAGGACATACTTTACCATCCGAACCCCTAGTTACGTTTATGACCCGTTAAAGTGGCGTAAACCACTATAGCAAGCCGTATCAAGCCAAAACCTTTTGAAATGCTTCCAAATCAGAATGCTAGGTAATATGAACCATATTATACAAGATCCAACTCTTGTTTGGTTTATATCCTTCATTCTATCCGATTTCTCGTTTTCAAGTTTCGATACTAATATTATATTTATCCAATACACTAGGAACCACTTCAACACTTGAACTCTTGATCCTTTGAGCTTTGTTATATCATTTGAACAAGATCTATACGCTATCCTAGGCGAGTACATTGCTACCCTCTTTTATGTTTTCAAAATGCTTTTGGGGTGATTCATATGTGTAATCAATTTTCTTTAAATGTATGGCATGTATATGTTTACTAAGTGCTTTTTGTGTGTTATTTCCGATTATGCAACATGACGATTGATGGTACGATATTTAAAGAGGTCTTTTAGGGCCTATATCCTTGTAAAATCTTTCTATCTTCATAGTTAGATTCTCAAAGGATGTCTGAAGTACGCTCTTAAATCTTTATATCTTTATAGTAAGATTTCTAAGAAGTACTATACGAGGAACAATGAACGATGAACAATGAACGATGAACAATGAACAATGAACGATGAATAATGAACAATGAACGATGAACAATGAACAATGAACGATGAACAATGAACAATTGGTTTATGTGTAGAATTGTTGGTGATTTAGATAACAAAACTAGAGTAATATAATAAGAACATGGTGGATACGCCGCTGGTATTTCCTATATATAAGTGTGCTTATTGTATTACCCTTCGTAGCCTTATCCAAATCACCATTAGGATTATGATTTTATGATACAAGTTGACAAGACAACGTGAAAAGGCTTATTTCCTTCACATAACTTAGAAATAAGTTTTGAGGGCTTCGGTATGGCAAAATTACACTTTTGTAACTTTAGGGGCTATTTTGCAAATTTTGTGAAATTATGCCTTTATGTGTAAATCGCTATCCGAAACATGTACGGAAATCAAAAAGTTTTTGTAATCATTGAAATATCATATTTTAGTGATTTGAATGCAAAAATGCCATTCGTTACGCATTTACGGTCACACACGCGTTCGTTACGCTTTTCGTCGTAATTAACCGAAAACCACGACCGTACGATCAAAGGAACAGACCTCTGGAACATTTTTGGACATATTTCAAGTTCCCTATACTTTATTGTCCTTATAATGCTTAAAAATTGGGTTGACAGTTGTTAATAGTGCCAAAACGCGTCGAAAAACAAGTTTAGAGGCTGCAGGGACCATTTCTGCCAATTCTGAAATTCTGACCTTCTGGCGGGCGCGGAGTACCCAAGTCTAAACGACTGGCGGCCCGCGAGAAGCTATCCGACATGGAAAATTTAAAATAGCAAATAGCTGGTAACAACTGTTCAATTGAGGATACTAAGCACACGAATTTTGCCACTTCTCTTCTGCTTTGGACACATAATGGGACACTAATCCATGCCTAAACATCTTGCCCAACACTTGTCATGATTTGGTGATCTTTGGATCATTATAAATACCAAACTCATGTCCATTCTTGAACTCTTTAATCACCTTCATACTCAAATCAGCTATTGATCCGAATTGCAACCACCATGGAGCTTTCTCTGGTGATCTTTGATCAATCCTTTATGTTTGTAAGTGTTCCTTCATGTCTTGTTCAATTATTATAGCTTACATGAACTAAAAATCAAACAGTTTGACTTTCTGTTTGACTTTTAGTTTTGATCATGAATTGATCAAGATATAGCTCAATTGAAACTTGCAGTATGATGGTAATCAAGGTGGTTATGATCCCTAAAAATCATGACTACTGATTCCCACCATTTCTTGTTATTTTAACAAGTCAAAGTTTCGGTCAAAATGCGATTTTTGCGCATTTTGCAACGGATCTGTTTTCGGGTATCAAAACAGATTGTTTTGATGTCAAAATACTTTTATAAACTTATTTAGATATGTCGCAACATGTCAAATTATTCGCCTTTGTTAAAATGCCTATTTGGAGTCAAAAAGCCTAGCGGTTTGACCACCGTTTTGACTTTCAAAACTGACACATTTGATCAACTTTAGGATCCGACCAAAACCATTATTATGACCATATTATCATAGGGAATAATTCTCTGAGGCTATACCTTATGGTCATACAATTTGGATAGTCAAATGACAAGTCGACTATGTATTCTTTAAAATGTCGAAAATGCCCTTTTTACACATAAATTAGTTTTAAACATATACGAACATTATTTTGACATCTAAACTGACTTCACAACTTAAATAAACTGGTTTTGACATATTAGACTTGTTTTAGGACATATTTTACCATCCGAACCCCTAGTTACGTTGATGACACCGTTAAAGTGGCGTAAACCACTATAGCGAGCCGTAAGCCAAGACCTTTTGAAATGCTTCCAAATCAGAATGTTAGGTAACATGAACCATATTATACAAGATCGAACTCTTGTTTGGTTTATATCCTTCATTCTATCCGATTTCTCATTTTCAAGTTTCAATACTAACATTATATTTATCCGATACACTAGGAACCACTTCAACACTTGAACTCTTGATCCTTTGAGCTTTGTTATATCATTTGAACAAGATCTATACGCTATCCCAGGCGAGTACATTGCTACCCTCTTTTATGTTTCCAAATGCTTTTGGGGTGATTCATATGTGTAATCAATTTTTCTTAAATGTATGGCATGTATATTTTTACTAAGTGCTTTTTGTGTGTTATTTCCGATTATGCAACATGACGATTGATGGTACGATATTTAAAGAGGTCTTTAAGGGCCTATATCCTTGTAAAATCTTTCTATCTTCATAGTTAGATTCTCAAAGGATGTCTGAAGTACGCTCTTAAATCTTTATATCTTTATAGTAAGATTTCTAAGAAGTACTATACGAGGAACAATGAACGATGAACGATGAACAATGAACAATGAACGATGAACGATGAACAATGAACAATGAACGATGAATGATGAACAATGAACAATGAACGATGAACAATGAACGATGAACAATTGGTTTATGTGTAGAATTGTTGGTGATTTAGATAACGAAAGTAGAGTAATATAATAAGAACATGGTGAATACGACGTTGTTACTTCCTATATATAATGTGCTTATTGTATTACCCTTCGTAGCCTTATCCAATCACCATTAGGATTATGATTTTATGATACAAGTTGACAAGACAATGTGACAAGGCTTATTTCCTATTACATCTACCTATCTTTATAGTTAGATATGTATGGAATGTTTAAGGTACTAATTGGTAGTCCTTGATTGGATTCTGTGTACTTTAATGCGTATATGTGATACAAATTGACAAGACAATGTGACAAGGCTTATTTCCTATTATGTCTACCTATCTTTATAGTTAGATATGTGTGGAATGTTTAAGGTACTAATTGGTAGTCCTTGATTGGATTCTCCGTACTTTAATGCGTATATGTGATACAAGTTGACAAGACAAGTGACAAGTGACGATTATGTGTTTATGTGGTTAGTTGTAATTAGGATAACGAAACAAGTGTAATACCATAAGAACATGGTGGATACGCCGCTGGTACTTCCTATACATAAGTGTTCTTATATCATTACTCTTGTAGTTATTCGAGTCACTTTTGGATTTTGTGTACGACTAATTTCATTGTCTAATATCCAAATCCTTAAAGAATCCTTTCATGATTTGTATGATAGATTCTTTGAAGGATATTTAGTATTATATTAAATCATTGATTGATTTCAATTAATATTCACATGAGTTATGACTAATTACAGTATAGTTATCGAAATCCTTGACTAGATTTTAATAACATACTTACAAGTTTATGGACGATTTCAATATGGTCACAAAGAACAAAGTACAATTTTTCAAAGGCATGAAAATTATTTAGTAATGATCATAATGCCATATACAAAACTCTTTTGTCACAAGTTTCATAATCAAGTTAATGTATTGCAAAGCTAATTTTTCGCCATTCCTTGGCTAAAACGAGTCGATTTACAATTGGCAATTCTCGTAGTTGTCAAAGAATTGCAATACAAAACCTTTTGCCATTTATTTGGCCAACAAAACTATGTGCTCGCCAATATTGTTTGTTGACGTCTCTTTTTCACATATGTTTCAGGTTGACGATTATTCAAGCATGCTACACATAGGAATGCATCTGGGCTTTAGACTTCTTTAAACAGACGACAATTACATGTATTCTTTGTATTGTAAAACAATGTAATAATAATGAAACAATTTAGTACCAGTTGTGGCTGAGCAATTTGTAATGTGAGTGATATTTCCGCCGCGTCTTGTTGTATTACGCGATTGGGGTGTTACAGATTTGTATCAGAGCACTGGTTATAGGGAATTAGGTTATTAGATTGCCTTTAACCTAGTCTATAACCCTTCTAGGGACCCGAACATGAGTAGACTTAGGATTTCTATCCTAATCCTCATCCTTACTCGTGCCACGACTACTCTATGATTCACAAATCATCTATCCTTAGATGGTTTATCTTAAATCCTTAGGCATTACGCCTTAAGGAATTTCCCAAAATGTTTTTCTTTCAAAACAACTTCAACAGAGTATTTCTCAAATATTTTCACAGAGTTTTTTGTCAAAAATATTTCTCGACGTATTCCTCTCAAGTGTTTTATCAAAAAGGTTTCTCAAAAATGTTTCCTCAAACGCACTCAACAAAATGTTTCTCAATCTAATTATCTTAAACAATTTATCAAAAGGTTTATCGAAACACTTTCTCAAAAAGTTTTTGTCAAGAATATTTCTCGACTCATTTATCTCAAACAAGTTATAAAAAAAGATTTCTCAAAATGTTTTACTCTCAAACATTTTCGTCGAAATCTTGGGTTTATTAATGTGAACTCATGCAATCTGGAAGGGTGAACGCTTGTACCCCGAGTTTTCTGTCTAAGGCTAGAGTGTTCGTACAAATCCACATTATCGGACCAGTCACTCTTACTTGGGAATTCTTAGGGTGAGTGTTCACTTATAGGCTAAATCATGACTTCTCGAAACATTATGAAAACCCATCTACCTTGATCAGTCGAACGATTTACTACTACCTGTATGACAATACTCCGACATGTTACCTTCGGTAATATGTTACGACAATATTCAACACACACGAAACAAATTTCATTTTCATCTCACGACACTTTACAATCCTACTCTATTTTCCAATACAAGTTTTTGACCTTCAAAATTTTCAAAATTTTTATCATTTGGATGAGATTTTTCAAATAAAATCCACAGAAGTTTCTTTATTTCAAAAATACTCAACTAAAAATAGATTGAAAGTTTTTATCTTAAAAATAATAAATTTTTAAATGGTAAAGAATTTATAACACAAACCATTAATTTGGTTTGTATTTTCTTATCCGAAAATATAACAAAAGTTTATTTCAAGCAATTTTCAAGACAAAATTTACAACACTTTTCCCAAGGACAAGAACACGATCTTTTAAACAAATGCCAAATCCAATTTTTAATTTACTATGGTGTTTTAAACTTATAACAATCTTACGAAATCTCACCTAATTTGTTTTTACTGTAGTTATTTCTGCAAGATGTCTCGTCACCATGGCGCTACTTGGTACGCTGAAATGCAGCAATGATCGCCCAGAATTTGGCTGCTGTACTCCCAGACATTGTGACCCAAGTTAATCAAAACAACAACAACAACAATTTTCCTACGCCATGTAACTACAAACAATTTAACTCGGCTGAACCACTAAAGTTTAATGGGTCTGAAGGAGCAATTGGGCTCCTACAATGGTTTGAGAGTATAGAAAGCACATTCTGCCATGTTCAGTGTACTAGTGAGCGCAAAGTAGAGTTTGCCTCGAGTGTTTTCCAAAAGAGAGCACTCACTTGGTGGAACGGAATCATGAGGGACAGAGGTCCAGAAGTAGCTATGGCACAAACATGGGAAGAATCAGGAATCTTATGATGAAAGAATTCTGCCCACGACACGAAATAAGGGCACTTGAAAATGAATTTTACTATCTCAAACAGGAAAGTGGGGAAAACTGTGCCTACACTGACCGGTTTGAACAATTGAGCTTACTATGCTCCATTATGGTCACACCATTGGATCGGGCCATTGAAAAATACATTGATGGTCTACCTGACCCAATCTAAGATATTGTCACTAGCAGCAGACCTGCGACACTTAGGGAGGCTAAAGAATTAGCTGCCACCCTAACCAACTCCCAGGTCAGGAAAGGGAAACTTTTTCGAAATGGAGACAAGAAACGAGCTACGCAAGAAACAACGGGTGAATCTTCCAGAAATTCTAAGAAGCGCAATACTTCAAGTAATTATGCTATCCCTGCGCCAATCCACTCAACTCCATACCCGTTAGGGGGTTTTATTGTGGGAAACATCCTCGGTGCAATCATTCAAACTATCACCACCCAGCAAATTCTCCATGCCGCTAGTGTACAATTTGTGGTCTTTTTGGGCATCTATCTATGACCTGTCACATCCGAAATCAAGCTACCCCTACTCAGACATGACCTTGATATCCAGCTGGAGCATGTTTCAATTGCGGGGATTTAAATCATTTCAAGCGAAACTGCCCGAGGCTTGCAAATGCTAACGGACAAATGTACAATGTCAATGAGGTTCAAGCTGACGATCAAGCACTCATGATCATTTGAACCTTTAAGTTTTCCTTATGTTATCTAGAAATTATGAACGATATTTCAACTGTGTTTGTAATGACAATATGAATATCAAGAAGTTTCCTTCAATATGATTACACTATGTGAAATTTACAACCATATTGTAACATTTGTGTAAATCGGGTTTCCAAAACCCGCCCCATTTTATTAATCAAAGGATTATTCGTTTACGGCGTTTAATTTACTATTTTCAATATTATATCTATGATGATGAAATAAATTAATAAAGTTTAAATAAATGATATAATAATTTATAAATAAATAAATCATCTAATTAATAAATACTTATAAATTTATAAAGGAAAACAGTTTAAAGAAAAAGAATAAAATAAAATAAATAAATGGGTGAACCGGGAATCGAACCCGGGTTTCCCCGGACACACACACACTACAAACACCAGTTGTGTTTATATTGAAATCTTAAAACTCTTGTATGAAATCTAAGATTTAAACCTGCAATCAAGGCCGCGATCAAAGAACACGCCTCTCTGGCAATTGCCAATCACAAACCGTGTTACCATAACCCGAAATCGAAATCCTTTTACCTCTGCCTATAAATACTAAACACCTACTCAATCGAGACTCGCACCTCTTTCCACTCTTTCTGCTTCTCTAAACTCCCCGCTGTTGCCCGAATCCTCTGTTCGCCGGAAAACACCACACTTCGCCGTAAAATCAAAAGAGAAACCACCATTGGTATTGTCCCCCTTTTTCCTATTTGATTTTGTCCTCTGTTTAGATTAATGGGAGTGGTTAAGCATACTCTTTTTTTGGGCGAGTAAATGTCTCTGATAAAAGATTTTGAATGAAGAAGACGATAAGCAGTGTGTGTAATCATATATTTTATATTCCAGTTTTCAACCGGGTAAGCACCCAGCCCAACTGGTTGGGCCGAGTGCAAACCAAACCTACAGTCGATGGTTCGACCCCACTCCCACACACCGGTCCGACTTAATTAAACCTTTTTTTTTTAAATTTAGCACATCTGTATAAACCCGTCTAGTATATAAATATAATTAAATTGCAAGTATAATTGGGTTAGACACCCGCCCAGTTGGTCGGGCTGGGTGCAAGTCACCGCAGAGGTCTCGGGTTCCAGACTGGTTGTATGTGTCTGGTTGAATCCAATTTAACCTTTTTGAAAAATAAGTAAATCTGAATAAACCTAACTTGTGTATAAATATAATTAAAATTCAGATTCCTTCGGGTTAGACACGTAGCTCAGTTGGAAGAGCTGCGTGCACGCAACCGAGAGGTCACGAGTTCGAGCCTCACACACGCATACCTACAACAGTGAATGAACCGGTCTGACACGTGTCAGACTGTCGTTTTTCTTATTTTTTTATTTATTTTATTTTCCTTTTAATTTTAGTTTATTTCTATTTTATTCTATTTTATCTTTCTTTTATCATTTCATGATTTATTAAAAGGGGATTATATTTTAAAAATAAAACTCACCATTTTAAACTAATCGATATTAAAACAAATAAAAAAAAATTAAAAACCTAAAACAAAAGATTGTAACCTAAATAATAGTTTACTTATTTACCGAATTACCACGTTATTATTTCTAGGTTAGTACTCCTTCATCGGATAAATTCCCAACTCGTGCGCTCTCTTTACACTCAAGAATACGCACCCAAGGTGAGTGAATCTCTACAAATTCCCCGTTTTAATCACGTTTTGGGGTGTATCATGTGTCATATCATTTCTTTATTTTATTTAGCACTTGTGCTTATATCATTTCGTGATCAAATGTGTATTGCTTGTAATGTGGTTTATATGTGGATACATTTTATCATTTTAGTGCACTCATTTCATTAGGCCCATCAGTTCCTCGTGGGATACATGTTGAGCATCAGGTGCCTCATTAGATCGGCTCCGTTGGATTTAGCCTTGATCTCAGATGCATCATCATTCATGTCAGTGGTTTGTGATTTGTTACATTATACATTTGTCACATGCGATTATGCACAATCTTATTTAAACAACTATAAAATTGATTTACTTAAATGTTTTATCGAGGTTCGCTCGCCAACTTTTGTTGACCCAAAATTTCCCCTGTTTTACGCATGATACAGGTGATCAAGTTGAGGAAAGAAACACCTAGGATGGCCTAGAAGAATAATCAAGTTATTTCGTTGGAATGAGCATTTAGATTATTATTTGTGTTTGTATGAAATTTTGTTGGATATTTGAATTTTAATTTGAATTTAATAAATATGAAACTTGTTAGTAAATATCATGAGCTTTGGTGATAACCCAATCATGCCCCGATTTTTATGCCGCTGTGGGTCGGGGTGTGACAGATTGGTATCAGAGCTTGTGACTATTGGGATATAGGATAGGTTATTAGACCTTTAGAGCCTATACTATAGTTGACTAGATTTAAATTGTTTATGTGTTACATGCAAAAATTCATGATGTTTATATGTTTCATGTTTATATTCACACACAACATTATGCAAACATTCTCACAAGTACATGTTAATATGCAATGCTCATCATAGATCATACCCTCATATCATATCATATCTATGAAAGCACACACCTCACAATTTCACAATTTCTATTATTTCTTTTCAAAGATTTTTGCAATGTTTTCATATTTTTCAAATCACATCAAAGTGAGTTTTCACTACTGGCATGTAGTAACTGGAAGGGTACGAGTACCGGTAGTCGGAACGTCCTGTCTAGGCTTGGCATTCGTATAAATCCAAAATAAAGGACCAGTTTGCCTACCTGGGGACTAACGATGAGAGTACGAAGGACCTATTAGGCCAAAGCATGCTATACAAAACGTCGTGTGAACTAACCCCACTTTGAGTTGTCATTGTGTCCACACCTGGACACCCTCCGACCATACATCTCGCAATCATGTTTTACGATTTTCATTCGGGTGGTGCGAGTGTTAACCCGCCGACACCAATGTGAATCCTACCAAGCCCAATAGTCATGGGGGCCCACATGACTATACAGGCAATGGTATGGGGGACATTTGGAGGCCCAAACATGAGCAAACCCAAGACATCCTATGGATGCAGTTAAATTATTTTCAGTTATGTTATTTTCATTCTTTTTACGACAGATGACACCTAGGAAATTCTTGAACTCACAATCTCCCTACGTATATTCCTGTAGATGTCTGCTAGGAAATTATATGGAGGTAGAAGGTCAGGAAAGTCAAACGAACGCTTGGCCACGCAAATTGCTAAACAAATGGCCGTAGTGCTTCCTGACATCGTGCTACAAGTTCAGCAAGCCCTCACCGTTAATACCATTAACCCTCCCAACCAAGAAGACCAAAGGGTCGCCAACCCTCCTCCCAAAACCCCTGAATGCACCTACAAACACTTCAAGTCTTGCGATCCTCCAAAATATGAAGGGACTGAAGGTGTCACCGCTCTCCTCCACTGGTTTGAGGATATGAAAACACCTTTCTCAATTGCGACTGTCCGGAGGACCGTAAGGTACGTTACGCGACTGGAAGATTGTTTGGCGTAGCCCTTACCTGGTGGAACACGGAAAAAGGTAAGCGAGGTGTAGATGATGCCATGGCCTTTTCATGGGAAGAATTAAGAGAGGTCATGACAAGACGTTTTGCCCTAGAAGCGAGATCAAGAAGCTTGAAGATGAATTCTATGCTCTAACGCAAAAAGAAGGGGATCACACCTCCTACAACAAGAGGTTTCTTGAGTTGAACCAAATGGTTCCCAATCTATTCACCCCATTATACCGCTTAATTGAACACTACATTCGAGGCCTCCCCTCGAAAATCCAAGATTCGGTTATAAGCACTTCGCCTGCAACACTCGAAGCTGTAATGGAGTTAGCTACGGAACTCACGGAAAATCGCATTCGAAATAGCAATTTTAAAGATGAGAAGAAGAAAGCACCCACTGAGACCCCAATTCCAAACCACTCAGGTTCATCCTCGAAGTTTGCTGGTAAGAGGAAGCGAAATGGCAAGAACTTTGCTATCACCCAAACCAACCCTCCCATCACTGCTGCTCCAATCACCCAAGTTGCCCCTCCAGCCACGCCATTCAAAAGGCCATACACTGGCCCACACCCAAAGTGTAACCGTTGCCAATACCATCACCCTCCCGAAAACCCTTGCCAACATTGCACAAGTTGTGGCCGTGCGGGTCACACTATCCAAACCTGCCGTACCCTTCAGCGATCGAACCGCAGTCAACCTCCAACCCAAACCCAAAATCAAATGGTGGGCCAAGCCCAACAACCCTTACTTCTACCACCTACACAACTCGCAGCCCAACCTTACTACCAACCCAACTACCCCATGATGCAATCCATACGAGCCTGTTTCAATTGTGGGGACCCAAACCACTTCAGGATACTTGCCCACGCTTGGTGAACATCATCCATTCCCAAGCTCAAGCAAACCCGGTAAACCAAGCTAACCAAGATCCTCCACCTGCTAGAGGAAGAGCTTTCAATATCAACGCCAACCAAGCCAGGGCTGACAGCAATGTGGTCAACGGTACGTTTCTCGTAAATGGTAGTTATGCATCCATATTATTCGACACTGGTGCGGATAAGAGCTTTGTGTCTTTAGAATTCGAATCTAATCTCGACCAACCTCGTTATAATCTCGTTGAATCTCTGACGGTGGAAGTTGCTGACGGAAAACCCACTTCATTAAATTCTATTATACACGATTGTACTCTCACCCTAAATGATCACGATTTTTCAATCGATCTCATTCCTATGAAATTAGGAAGTTTCGATGTTATCATCGGCATGGACTGGCTCAGCCAGCAGCTGAAGTGGTGTGCCATGAAAAGTTTATTCGTATTCCTCTCGCCGACGGTCAGACACTACGCATCTTTGGGGAAACTCCTTCGAAAGGGCTCAAATTGATGTCCTGCCTTCAAGCCCGAAGTTATCTTCGCAAGAATTACGTCGCATTTCTAGCTCACGTCGTCAAGAAGGAAGGCAAGGAGAGGAAGCTCGAAGATATTCCAATTGTGAAAGAATTCCCGCAAGTTTTTCCCGACGACGTTGCAGGACTTCCTCCTGTGCGAGAAGTCGAATTTTGAATTGATCTTGTGCCTGGCTACACCGGTCGTAAAATCTCCCTATAGGTTAGCCCCATCCGAGATGCAAGAGTTGGCCAGTCAACTGCAAGAGCTGACTGACAAAGGATTCATACGTCCTAGCTCATCGCCTTGGGGTGCGCCCGTTCTTTTTGTGAGGAAGAAAGATGGAACGTTTCGCATGTGCATTGATTATAGAGAACTCAACAAGTTGACGGTTAAGAATCGCTATCCACTGCCTCGTATTGATGACCTTCTAGACCAACTTCAAGGCGCCACCTGTTTTTCCAAAATCGACCTTCGTTCTGGTTATCATCAGCTTAGTGTGCGCGAAGAAGATATTCCAAAAACTGCCTTCCGAACTCGTTATTGTCATTACGAGTTCATGGTTATGCCCTTCGGTTTAACCAACGCCCCCGCTGTCTTCATGGATTTGATGAATAGGGTATGCAAACCCTATCTCGACCGTTTCGTCATAGTCTTCATCGTCGACATTCTTATCTACTCCAAGTCAAAATCCGATCATGAGCGACACCTTCGACTCATTCTTACACTCTTAAGGACTGAAAAGCTTTATGCTAAGTTCTCAAAATGCGAATTCTGGTTAAGAGAAGTACAATTCCTTGGTCATGTCATCAATGACAAAGGGATTCATGTCGATCCTTCGAAAATCAAGGCAGTACAAGAATGGCAAGCGCCACGCACCCCTACCGAAGTTAGGTCATTTCTTGGCTTGGCTGGTTATTACCGACGCTTCATTGCCAATTTTTCCCGTATCGCCATTCCGCTCACGACCTTGACCCACAAGAGAAAACCCTTCATTTGGGGACCTAAGCAAGAGGAGGCCTTCCAAACTTTAAAGCAAAGGCTTTGTGACGCACCTATCCTTACACTCCCTGAGGGTTGCGATGACTTTGTGGTTTTTTGCGACGCATCAGGGCAAGGTCTAGGCTATGTATTGATGCAAAGAGGAAAGGTGATAGCCTATGCCTCTAGGC
The DNA here is from genome assembly GCA_947069175.1 of Scalesia atractyloides. Classification (NCBI taxonomy): domain Eukaryota; kingdom Viridiplantae; phylum Streptophyta; class Magnoliopsida; order Asterales; family Asteraceae; genus Scalesia; species Scalesia atractyloides. The sequence continues at coordinate 36,601,133 of CAMTDV010000004.1, read as the reverse complement.
AACTCAAAGTTCATGAGAAAAATTACACCACCCACGACCTGGAACTTGGAGCCGTTGTGTTCGCTCTCAAGAGATGGAGACATTATCTTTACGGTACCAAGTGTGAAATATACACTGACCACAAGAGTCTCCAACATATCTTCAATCAAAAAGAGCTGAATATGAGGCAACGAAGATGGGTCGAATTGCTGAACGATTACGACTGCGAGATTCGGTATCATCCTGGCAAGGCAAACGTGGTGGCTGATGCGCTCAGTCGAAAGGGATATGCGAACACTATTCGTCTTCTATGTTCGCAAATCATAACCGATATCAAGGATCGAATCCGGGCAGCTCAACATATCTCTGTAACGGAAAATGACGTACGCGATGAGCTGTCATGTGGAGCTGAACTCAAAATTGAAACCAAATCCGACGGTATTCTATATTATTTAAACTGCATATGGATTCCCGATCGCGACAAACTTCATGATTTCCTCATGAAGAGGCACAAAAAACACGATACTCTGTACACCCAAGAGCCGATAAGATGTATCAAGACCTACGATACACCTACTGGTGGCCTGGCATGAAAAAGGATATCGCTGTTTTTGTTTCCAAGTGCCTTACATGTTCCAAAGTGAAAGCTGAACATCAAAGACCTTCAGGACTTCTAGTCCAATCCGAAATACCTGTATGGAAGTGGGAAAACATAACGATGGACTTCATTACCGGGTTACCTCACACCTCCAGTGGGTATGACACCATATGGGTAATCATTGATCGTCTTACAAAATCAGCTCACTTCATTCCGATTCGCGAGGACTTCAAGAACGAGAAGTTAGCTCGTATCTACATCAGCGAAATTGTAAGCTGTCATGGTGTACCATTAAGCATCATTTCAGACCGTGATGGTCGTTTCACTTCACGCACATGGCTAGCTGTACAAACTGCTTTAGGTACGCGTTTAGACCTCAGTACCGCCTTCCACCCTCAGACTGATGGTCAATCTGAGCGCACCATCCAAACCCTCGAAGACATGCTTTGAGCATGTGTCATAGATTTCAAAGGGAATTGGGACGCTCATCTACCGTTAGTCGAGTTTTCGTATAACAATAGCTATCATTCAAGTATCGGCATGGCTCCTTTTGAAGCTTTATATGGTCGTAAATGCCGATCTCCAGTATGTTGGCACGAAATTGGTGAAGCGCAAATCACCGGACCTGAATTGATTCAAGAAACAACCGACAAAATCATTCAAATTCGAAACAATCTTCTAGCGGCTCAAAGTCGTCAAAAGAGTTATGATGACAAACAACGAAAGCCCTTGGAGTTTGGCGTTGGTGATCAAGTACTTTTGAAAGTATCGCCGTGGAAGGGAGAGGTTCGTTTTGGCCAGTAGGGCAAGCTAGCACCACGCTACGTAGGACCTTTCAAGATACTCGAAAGAGTAAGTCCTGTAGCATACAAGATTGACCTACCAGAAGAACTTAACAGAATTCACCCCACGTTCCACGTATCAAACTTGAAAAAGTGCCTCGTTGACGAAAACCTCCATATCCCTCTAGAAGACATTCAAGTTGATGAATCAATGCACTTCGTTGAAAGACCAGTAAAAGTCATGGATTTCGGTGAGAAGCGTTTAAGGCGAAGTCGTATTCCAATCGTCAGGGTGCGTTGGGAGTCAAAAACGAGGACCCGAGTTTACTTGGGAACGTGAAGACTCAATGCGCGAAAAGTACCCGCATCTCTTTCCGGTTAGCACTACTACTTAAATTTCGGGACGAAATTTCTAAAAGTAGGGGATACTGTAACATTTGTGTAAATCAGGTTTCGAAAACCCGCCCATTTTATTAATCAAAGGATATTCGTTTACGGCGTTTAATTTATTATTTTTAATATTATATTTATGATGATGAAATAAATTAATAAAGTTTAAATAAATGATAAAATAATTTATAAATAAATAAATCATCTAATTAATAAATACTTATAAAATTTATAAAGGAAAACAATTTAAAGAAAAATAAAATAAAATAAATAAATGGGTGAACCGGGAATCGAACTCGGGTTTCCCCGGACACACACACACCACTACAAACACCGCTGGACTACACACACCAGTTGTGTTTATATTGAAATCTTAAAACTCTGGTATGAAATCTAAGATTTAAACCTGCAATCAAGGCCGCGATCAAAGAACGCACCTTTCCTTTCTTGTTGATATCTCCGACAACTGGCCGGAATCAATCATGGTAACATCCAATCAGCTCGGTTGTCATTCCTCTGGCAATTGCCAATCACAAACCATGTTACCATAAACCGAAATCGAAATCCTTTTACCTCTGCCTATAAATACTAAATGCCTACTCAATCGAGACTCGCACCTCTTTCGACTCTTTCTGCTTCTCTAAACTCCCCGCTGTTGCCGGAATCCTCTGTTCGCTGGAAAACGCCACACTTCGCCGGAAAATCAAAAGAGAAAACAACATTGGTATTGACCCCCTTTTTCCTATTTGATTTTGTCCTCTGTTTAGATTAATGGGAGTGGTTAAGCATACTCTTGTTTTTCGGCGGGTAAATGTCTCTGATAAAAGATTTTGAATGAAGAAGACGATAAGCAGTGTGTGTGATCATATATTTTATAATTCAGTTTTCAACCGGTTAAGCACCCAGCCCAACTGGTTGGGCCGAGTGCAAACCAAACCTACAGTCGATGGTTCGACCCCACGCCCACACACTGGTCCGACTTAATTAAACCTTTTTTAAAATTTAGCACATCTGTATAACCCGTCTAGTATATAAATATAATTAAATTGCAAGTATAATTGGGTTAGACACCCAGCCCAGTTGGTCGGGCTGGGTGCAAGTCACCATAGTGGTCTCGGGTTCGAGACTGGTTGTATGTGTCCGGTTGAATCCAATTTAACCTTTTTGAAAATTAATTAAATCTGAATAAACCTAACCTGTGTATAAATATAATTAAAATTCAGATTCCTTCGGGTTAGACACTTAGCTCAGTTGGAAGAGCTGCGTGCACGCAACCGAGAGGTCATGAGTTCGAGCCTCACACACGCATACCTACAACAGTGAACGAACCGGTCTGACACGTGTCAGACTGTCATTTTTCTTATTTTTTTTATTTTTTTTATTTTCCTTTTAATTTTAGTTTATTTCTATTTTATTCTATTTTATCTTTCTTTTATCATTTCATGATTTATTAAAAGGGGATTATATTTTAAAAAGAAAACACACAATTCTAAACTAATCGATATTAAAACAAATAAAAAAATAATAATTTAAAAACCTAAAACAAAAGATTATAACCTAAATAATAGTTTACTTATTTACCGAATTACCACGTTATTATTTCTAGGTTAGTATCGGATAAATTCCCAACTCGTGCGCTCTCTTTACCACTCAAGAATACGCAACCAAGGTGAGTGAATCTCTACAAATTCCCCGTTTTAATCACGTTTTGGGGTGTATCATGTGTCGTATCATTTCTTTATTTTATTTAACACTTGTGCTTATATCATTTAATGATCAAATGTGTATTGCTTGTAGTGTGGTTTATATGTGGATATATTTTATCATTTTAGTGCATCATTTCATTAGGCCCATCAGTTCCTCGTGGGATACAGGTTGAGCATCAGGTGCCTCATTAGATCGGCTCCGTTCGATTGAGCCTTGATCTCAGATACATCATCATTCATGTCATATATTCATTCAATGTGGTTTGTGATTTGTTACATTATACATTTGTTCACATGTGATTATGTAAAATCTTATTTAAACAACTATAAAATTGATTTACTTAAATGTTTTATCAAGGTTCACTGGCCAACTTTTGTTGACCCATAATTTCCCCTGTTTTACGCATGATACAGGTGATCAAGTTGAGGAAAGAAACACTAGGATGGCCTAGAAGAATAATCAAGTTACTTTATTGGAATGAGCATTTAGATTATTATTTGTGTTTGTATGAAATTTTGTTGGATATTTGAATTTGAATTTGAATTTAATAAATATGAAACTTGTTAGTAAATATCATGAGCTTTGGTGATAACCCAATTATGCCCCGATTTTTATTCCGCTGCGGGTCGGGGTGTGACATACATACCCACTTCAAGGATTTTGTTCTTATAATTAGGAACTAAATCTAGCAAGAATAGCATATTATGATTTGCACACTAGTGCATTCATACAATCGCTGCAAAACAAACACTACGAATACTATGTGCCTATTACTTCTACTTTTGTTTTCATGACGGTACATATATGGTTTGGTTACCTATTATGTATAGTACATGAATACGATGTTGCTTCGCATGTTGACTTAGCATAAGATTACAAATACATATTCGTTTAGTATATGATACATACTACCAGTTCGGTTAGTGTGAAACATATATTAATATTTATACTAGAATGAAATACCTGCTACTAATTTTGTGATATGCATAACAAGTAGTGTCATCATTTCTAGTATGAAACACGCCCAAATTCAATAATTACTATGTTGTGATGATGTATGTTTAATGTCAATATTGTTTTATGATGATGATTATCTGGTTTAGTTATTGTTTCGACCTTATTATCTGTTTCCCTTACTTAACAAGAGGAGCTATGTGGACCATGTGACGAAACGCGTAATTATGGGTGCACACTTAATTACGAGGATCGACACATGAGAATCATAGTAAACTTTGCTAAGATGGTGGCATAAAATCTAGAGTGATTAAGTAACGGGAAGGGTATGACGCAATAAGACCACGATGGATACGCCGGTGGTACTTCCTATATATAAGTGTTCTTATTGTGTTATTCTTCGGAACGTTACCAGGATCACTTGAAGGTTTTATGTTATCTTGGAACATTATGTGATTATGTGACTATTTGTTATTTGGTTATTGAATGCAATGGACGATTGACGAGTACATTCATTAACTCTATTCGAGCCGACCGAGAGTATATTATGGTGTTAAAGGTGACGATCTTGATGCCATAGGTATGTTGACCCGTCTCCTATGCATGAGATGCTCATGGTACATAGGATGTACCTCATGGGATGTTAGAAACCGTGTACGTATGGCCATGCTTGAATGTACACCCCTTTTTTTGCTAGGATTTACACTAAAGACTTAGTATAACATAATGTCGTTTTTACACAATCGATGACGCCTTAAAGATTCAAAGTTCTAAAGGTTCCGAATACCTTGAGATATTTTGAATAAATACGATTACGCTTTGGATCCCCCAAACCTTCCCAAAACTAAATGATGCTTCGCATCTTTGGAATCTCGAGCCTTGTTATCAGCCAATTGTTTCAATCACACTCCGCGGACTCCTTCGAATAAATTTTGGGATAAAATTTCCTAAAGTAGGGGAGACTATGACACCTGAGACATTTTAATCATTTTACATATTCAAACCGAGTTTATTTCAAAAACAAATTCACATATTCAGTCCTTGATCGATTTCAAATTCCTATACAGCTTCTATAAGCGAAACCGTAAACCGGTATGCCTGTAACATCCGTAAAAAACCGGGTTAACCAAACCCGCTTCGTTTATTAACCGAACATCCAGTTAAAAATTTCATTGCGTATTTAATGCTCAAATTAATTTTATACAATACATAATTAATAAATATATTAGAATTTAAAATCTATAATTGAAAATTTATAATAAATAATGAAATAAAAATAATATGCTGATGCCGGGTTTCGAACCCGGGTCAGCCGGGTGAACCTCAAAGACTTAACACACAAACATTCAACCACTCCGCCACTTGACTCACTTGTGCTATCCAGTGAAACAAATAACATTTATTATAAACCTCGAAGTTGACTTCGGTCACTCAGCGCGCCCAAATCACTCTCGCCGGAAATCCCGACGAATTCGTTAATCATTGACGTTTTCTTTTGACATAACGGATGCATTTACATCAACGTCGGTTATAACTGAAAAACCTTAAAGTCCCTCATTCAAATCATCAAACCATAACCGAATAATTTTGAATTCGAAACCGGAAATGCAATTAAATCTGAGTTATACTTTATTCATCAGTTGAGCTCACGAGTTTATCAAACTTACACTCTTCAGTTCGCTCAGAAAACCTCGCCGCAAGTCGCCGGAATCCTCTGCAAGTTAACCGGAAATTATCGCCGGAAAACCGAATTCATTCCATCCCTTCTGCTTACTCTAAAATAAGATTTTTAGAGCTCATACCGACATCACCCACACTCACCTTAAACTCCCTGAAGAATCTCTGTCGCAAGAAATACATCGCCGGAATTCTCTACAAGTCGCCGGAGAACCGAGACTTTCATCAAAACGGTAAATACCTCGACTCTTTCTGTTTCAATCCATTGTTAGACCATTACTAACATCAATCCATCACCCAGAATCAATCTCAGACGACGTTGCCGGATATTCTGTACTCGCCGGAAAATCACTGGAATTTCCGAAATCACGCTGTTAATCGGTATGATCATCTAAACCTTCTGATAATCGTTGCTCAGTAGTTCAATTTCACATCTAATCAATCAAAACTGTTAATTGATCCAAACAAACGGAGTTCACAAAACAGAGCCACCGGAGTTCTGAGAAAGACACCTGTTCGGTATATTCATTTCCAAAACTCTCTCTATTTCATCTCATTACAATCGCTTATAAAGTTCGTTAATTGAATTTAACAAGAAACTGTTGATTAACCGTTGTCTGTGTTTTGAACGAAGAAGATGAATGCGAACTAGTGTATAAGATTAATTAAAATCAGTATAATAAACAGGTTAGACACACAGTCCAGCGGTGGACTGTGTGCACACAATGAACACACGTCTCGAGTTCGATCCCTGACCCAACCTCACTCTCTTAAATAAAAATGCTCTTTTTAAAACCGAACCGGGATAACTCACAGAATGATGTTAAGTATAATAAAAACCAGAATATTAACCAGGTTAAACACACAGTCCAGCGGTGGACTTTGTGCAACACTAAACCACAGGTCCCGGGTTCGAGACCTGTTGACGGCACCGTGCGGATACAATTAAATCGTTTTTAAATAAATGATTTTCGGATTAAAATAAATAGTGTATAAATATAATTAAAAACAGTAATATTTCGGGTTAGACACGTAGCTCAGTTGGTAGAGCTGCGTGCACGCGTACGGGAGGTCACGGGTTCGAGCCTTACCCGGCGCATACATACACACGATCAAACCGGTCAACGGTCAATGGTCAACCCAAAAAGTCAACATTTTTTATATTTTTATTTATTTATTTAATTTAAAAATCAATTAAAAATACTTAAAAATAATATTTTTAAAGTTAGAAAATAACCTTAAACTCACAAAAATAAATCTAAAAACCCTATTAAAATTGTTAATAAAATCTACTATTTACCGTACCTTTCCGTATTATTTAGGTTACTTATTCCTCGTCGATCAACACTCCAAACTCGTGCGCATTCAACCTCATCAAATGAACGCACCCAATGTGAGTGAATTCTTACAAATTCCCCTTTTTATTTCATGTTTTGGAGTGTATCATGTGTCGCTTAAACTAATTCGCTTATTCAAACTCGTGCTATACCATATTATGATCTAAACTTAGAATGTAAATATTGTTTGTTGTTATGTATTACATATTGTCAAGTTGTATGCAAACTATTTGTTAGGCCCATCAGTTCCTCGTGGGAGACGAGTTGAACAACGCGTGCCTTAAAACTCATTCATTAGGCCCATCAGTTCGTAGAACAACGCGTGCCTCAAAACTCATTCATTAGGCCCATCAGTTCCTCGCGGGAGACGAGTTGAACAACGCATGCCTCAAAACAATCAATTGTTGTATGTGTGTGAAATATTTAATATTATGTGTATTGTGAATAAATTTACATCTACATTTACTCATATGTGGTTATGCACTTTATTTTATAATCAATTCAATAAACTTGTTTAAATGTTTTTCATAGGATTCACTCGCCAACTTTTTGTTGATCCAAAAACCATTTTACACATGATACAGGTGGACATGATGAAGCAAGGAAAACATAGGAAAAGTGCCTTAGAAGAAAAATAATGAAGGCTAGAAAGATGTATAGAATATGTTGTACTAGTATGAATTGATTGTATGATCTTCTTTAAAATTGTAATAATAAATATGAAACATTATAATAAATGTCATGAGCTTTGATGAAAACCCAATCATGCCCCGATCACCTTTTCCGCTGCGGGTCGGGGTGTGACAACGCCAACGAAGACTGTTTAACACGACGTATACTCCAAGACAATGACACAAGCTAACACACCCTAAATAACCTTTTCATAACTTAGAAATAAGTTTTGGAGGGTTTGATGTGTCAAAAACAAGCTTATTTGATCACAGGGACTAATTATGACAAACTGTGAAAGTCTGCCGATTCTCACAGCGACGCACACTCCGGAACAAGAACACAAGCCTAACATACCTTAAATATCCTTCACATAACTTAGAAATAAGTTTTGAGGGCTTCGGTATGGCAAAATCACACTTTTGTAACTTCAGGGGCTATTTTGCAAATTTTGTGAAACTATGCCTTTTGGTGTAAATCGCTATCCGAAACATGTACGGAAATCAAAAAAATTTCGTAATCATTGAAATATCATATTTTAGTGATTTGAATGCAAAAATGCCATTCGTTACGCATTTACGGTCACACACGCGTTCGTTACGTTTTTCGTCGTAATTAACCGAAAACCGCGACCGTACGATCAAACGAACAGACCTCTGGAACATTTTTGGACATATTTCAAGTTCCCTATACTTTATTGTCCTTATAATGCTTAAAACTTGGGTTGACAGTTGTTAATAGTGCCAAAACGCGTCGAAAAACAAGTTTAGAGGCTGCAGGGACCATTTCTGCCAATTCTGAAATTCTGACCTTCTGGCGGGGCGTGAGTACCCAAGCCTAAACGACTGGCGGCCCGCGAGAAGCTATTTGACATGGAAAATTTAAAATAGCAAAATGGCTGGTAACAGCTGTTCAATTAAGGACACTAAGCACACGAATTTTGCCACTTCTCTTCTGCTTTGGACACATAATGGGACACTAATCCATGCCTAAACATCTTGCCCAACACTTGTCATGATTTGGTGATCTTTGGATCATTATAAATACCAAACTCATGTCCATTCTTGAACTCTTTAATCACCTTCATACTCAAATCAGCTATAGATCCGAATTGCAACCACCTTGGAGCTTTCTCTGGTGATCTTTGATCAATCCTTTGTGTTTGTAAGTGTTCCTTCATGTCTTGTTCAATTATTATAGCTTACATGAACTAAAAATCAAACAGTTTGACTTTCTGTTTGACTTTTAGTTTTGATAATGAATTGACCAAGGTATAGCTCAATTGAAACTTGCAGTATGATGGTAATCAAGGTGGTTATGATCCCTAAAAATCATGACTACTGATTCCCACCATTTCTTGTTATTTTAACAAGTCAAAGTTTCGGTCAAAATGCGATTTTTGCGCATTTTGCAACGGATATGATTTCGGGTATCAAAACAGATTGTTTTGATGTCAAAATACTTTTATAAACTTATTTAGATATGTCGCAACATGTCAAATTATTCGCCTTTGTTAAAATGCTTATTTAGAGTCAAAAAGCCTAGCGGTTTGACCACCGTTTTGACTTTCAAATCTGACACATTTGATCAACTTTAGGATCCGCCCAAAACCATTATTATGACCATATTATCATAGGGAATAATTCTCTGAGGTTATACCTTATGGTCATACCATTTGGATAGTCAAATGACAAGTCGACTATGTATTCTTTAAAATGCCGAAATGCCCTTTTTACACATAAATTAGTTTTAAACATATAGGAACATTATTTTGACATCTAAACTGACTTCACAACTTAAATAAACTGGTTTTGACATATTAGACTTGTTTTAGGACATATTTTACCATCTGAACCCCTAGTTACGTTTATGACCCGTTAAAGTGGCGTAAACCACTATAGCGAGCCGTAAGCCAAGACCTTTTGAAATGCTTCCAAATCAGAATGTTAGGTAATATGAACCATATTATACAAGATCCAACTCTTGTTTGGTTTATATCCTTCATTCTATCCGATTTCTCGTTTTCAAGTTTCAATACTAACATTATATTTATCCGATACACTAGGAACCACTTCAACACTTGAACTCTTGATCCTTTGAGCTTTGTTATATCATTTGAACAAGATCTATACGCTATCTCAGGCGAGTACATTGCTACCCTCTTTTATGTTTTCCAAATGCTTTTGGGGTGATTCATATGTGTAATCAATTTTTCTTAAATGTATGGCATGTATATGTTTACTAAGTGCTTTTTGTGTGTTATTTCCGATTATGCAACATGACGATTGATGGTACGATATTTAAAGAGGTCTTTAAGGGCCTATATCCTTGTAAAATCTTTCTATCTTCATAGTTAGATTCTCAAAGGATGTCTGAAGTACGCTCTTAAATCTTTATATCTTTATAGTAAGATTTCTAAGAAGTACTATACGATGAACAATGAACAATGAACGATGAACAATGAACAATGAACGATGAACAATGAACAATGAATGATGAACAATGAACAATGAACGATGAACAATGAACAATGAACGAACAATTGGTTTATGTGTAGAATTGTTGGTGATTTAGATAACGAAACTAGAGTAATATAATAAGAACATGGTGGATACGCCACTGGTACTTCCTATATATAAGTGTGCTTATTGTATTACCCTTCGTAGCCTTATCCAAATCACCATTAGGATTATGATTTTATGATACAAGTTGACAAGATAACGTGAAAAGGCTTATTTCCTATTACATCTACCTATCTTTATAGTTAGATATGTGTGGAATGTTTAAGGTACTAATTGGTAGTCCTTGATTGGATTATGTGTACTTTAATGCGTGTATGTGATACAAATTGACAAGACAATGTGACAAGGCTAATTTCCCATTATGTCTACCTATCTTTATAGTTAGATATGTGTGGAATGTTTAAGGTACTAATTGTAGTCCTTGATTGGATTCTCCGTACTTTAATGCGTATATGTGATACAAGTTGACAAGACAAGTGACAAGTGACGATTATGTGTTTATGTGGTTAGTTGTGATTAGCATAACGAAACAAGTGTAATACCATAAGAACATGGTGGATATGCCGCTGGTACTTCCAATATATAGAATTAGCTGCCCCTCTCAAGACAACGTGAAAAGGCTTATTTCCTATTACATCTATCTATCTTTATAGTTAGATATGTATGGAATGTTTAAGGTACTAATTGGTAGTCCTTGATTGGATTCTGTGTACTTTAATGCGTATATGTGATACAAATTGACAAGACAATGTGACAAGGCTTATTTCCTATTATGTCTACCTATCTTTATAGTTAGATATGTGTGGAATGTTTAAGGTACTAATTGTAGTCCTTGATTGGATTCTCCGTACTTTAATCTGTATATGTGATACAAGTTGACAAGACAAGTGACAAGTGACGATTATGTGTTTATGTGGTTAGTTGTGATTAGGATAACGAAACAAGTGTAATACCATAAGAACATGGTGGATACGCCGCTGGTACTTCCAATATATAGAATTAGCTGCCCCTCTCAAGACACATAACAAGTTCACTTGAAGATCAAGTTCGCTTGAAGTTGATCAACTTCGCCCGAACTTGATCATACATCATTGAAACGGACTTTTAAACTACATACGCTTTCCCTAAAGCTACCACAATACACGTGAAGAACGCTCGTATCACACCAACGAGTCGATTTTTCAGGATTAGGTGTGAAACCACGAACTCTCGACGAATCACTCACACTGCGTATTCTTATCTGTTAAGTTAGAAGTGATATCCACATCTTAACGGAAATTTCTCATTCTATCCGGTGGAAACCTCCTGATGGGTCAGGGAGGGAAACCACAATCAGGGATTCGAAGTTATCAAGTTAGGGGTGAAATCCGAACCTTGAAAACTCGTCCCACCCAACGATTTTCAATCTCACCAATGTCTCGATTGTTTCCAATGCTTTGGGACGCGTAGTAACTGGAAGGGTAATGACGTTAGCCGCAGGGCGGTGAGAGCACTTACCTATTAGGCCAAAGCATGTGCCCGAACTCGGCGGAATGATCGAATCACTTTGGGTAGTCGCTGTCTCAAAACTCAGGACGCTTTAATAATTTTAAGCCTGCAATCGTCGATTTTCGCATCATCAATTTTCATATGTTTCGCGCACATTTTCAACAAAATGTTAACTTTTAACGTTTTCGATTTATCGCTTTATCGCTTTTAGCTTACCGCTTTACCGCTTTTATCTTGCCATGTTATATGCACAACTCGCACAGCCATCGCAATCTAAAACAAAATCTAATACTCGCAACAAAACTAAATCATAACAACCCTCCTAACCGCGTCCTCGCGTTATACCTGCAAGTATATACGTATCTAAATATATGCATATATAGCATGTGATTACACGTGCTTATGTGAATACGTGAGAAATTAGGAGATCTGTGTTTTCCTATGTGGCTCCTATGTGAATCTTAGAAATACGTATTACTAAAACAAGCTTGTAACGCGCTAAGTCACATCGCAATCTCAAAATCATTATGATCGAATCTCATTCCAAATCTCCTTTTGTAGATGTCTTCGATCGCTTCCAACTCGCGACGTCAAGCCCGAAGAAACTCCGATAAGAGGATTGCCTCGCTTGTGGCTACGGAAATGGCCAAGGTCATTCCTCAAATCATCTCCCAGGTTCAATCCCTCAGCAACTCTCAAACATCGGAAGACTCCAAATCCGGTGCACCAAAGTCTACTTTCTCCTGCAAACAGTTCAAGGCCTGTGACCCGAAGGTCTTCACAGGTGAAGGAAGTGTGTCTCAAATGCTTCAGTGGTTTGATGCCATCGAGGTCACCCTCCGCCAGAGTGGGTGCCCTAAGCATTTTCATACCACGTGTGCTACCGGAGTATTTCAATCCCATGCACTCGACTGGTGGACAGCCAAGCGCATCAAACGTGGGAACGACGCAGCTTACTCGCTATCGTGGGAAGAACTGAAAGAACTTATGAGGAGAGAATACTCCCCGCCCCATGAAGTCCAAAAGCTAGAAAACGAGTTTTGGAAAATCAATCAAATCGAAGGTGATAACGTCGGCTTCACAGCAAGATTTAAACAGCTTAGCATCATCGCCCAAGCCAGGTCGACACTCCTGAAAAGGCTATCAAAAAGTATATACGTGCTTTGCCTGATTGCGTGGGTGATTTTGTCAAGGCTGCAAGACCGGCTACCATCGAAGAAACCTATCAGTTGGCCGCAGAAATCAACGACAAGCGAGTCTTGGCCGGATTTTTCTCCAAGGATCCCACCAAGAAACTGAACCAAGCTACTATCAAGCTGTCTGACGACGACGACGACACACCGCCGTAAGCTGCCGTCGAGCCTAGCCGCAAGAAAAAGAGCTCGAATTTCAACTACTCAGCAACCACACCGCTAAATCCTGAGCCCCTCCAAATGATTGCACCTCTTCCAAGGTGTGCCTACACTGGAACTCTCCCCCAGTGTCGAATATGTACTTATCACCACCGGGCCGAAGCCAGCTGCCGCTACTGCATCAACTGCGAGTGTTACGGCCACCTCACCAGCAATTGCCGCACAGGACCACGACAACCTGAGATGCTAGCACTTCCAGCACCACCAACTCAACTCACCACCCAAGAAACTACCGCACCAGAGGCACCAGCAGCCGCAGCCCCAGCAGAAGAAGATGTCGACATCAACACCGACCAGACGCAAGACGACGTCCTCAACGGTATGATTTTCAACGCTAGTACTTATGCTTTATAATTAATCTATTGTTCGATGTCGCTTCAGCATACGACGACGTCTCTCTCTCTCTCCCTCTCTATCTCGAGTCCTCGCACTTAGTCTAAGCTCACACACTAATTCTTATTACTAACATTATATAGTATATCACGATATAATACGTTTTATCCCTACTATGTGCCTTTAAAACAAGTTATGATAAACATGCAAACACCAAACTAATCACGGGTGCACACGGGATTATCTCGGCGTCTGCATAGGGATCGTAATGAGTTCTAATGGTTCCCTAACGTTAAAAGCGTGGTTAAAACGTGGTGGCTACGCCACCGGTACTTCCTATACATAAGCTTTTTAACCATGTCGACAAAAGCATGACACCTATCCACGGGATGGAGGCGGTGTGGTTAAAGCATGGTGGATACGCCGCTGGTACTTCCTATATATAAGTGCTTTTCCATGCTAACCAACTTCCGTGGAGACGTGCCATGTGTAGTTGAACGTTGTTAGGCCTTATATATTATGATAATTATTTTCACACGCTAAACTCCTTCACAAGGCGTAACATCCCATCGCTTCTCAATCGCGCAACGCTAGATACCGAGTGAATCTACAGCAACGCAATCACACTTTTGCAGGGATCTACCTCGCATCGCTTATCGCTTATCGTTTTCCTCTCTTGATGCTTATCGCTATCACTCCGCCTAATTGCTTTTCGACGTTTCAATGCTATCGCCTTGCTTGTAACACCCCAAATCGCGAAGACAAAAAAACAACACGCAGCGGAAACACTCGGGGAGTCACGTTACCAAATTGTTTCAACAACACATGGCATTTGAAGTTTCGTTTTATTGAATATTAAACATAGATTATATTGTCATATTGTTTTAGAACTTTCAACCAAACTTAAACAAACAACGAACAAGCATAATTATTGTCTTTCATATTTTATAGGCACTAAAGTCCACATCTGATCCTACATGAGCACGCATCAGTATAATCTAGCATTGTTCCCTGAAACATATGTGAAAAAGGAGTCAGCATAAAAGAATGTAAGCGAGTACATAGGTTTTGTGTGTGTAAATCAGATTTATGGCATGTAACATATTGCATTACTTTACACGTCTACTAGCGTCGAGTAGTGAAAACCTTGTATTAAAAAGTGTCTGGTCTTGCAATATAATTGACCATCTAAAACACGTTGGTTAAAGTTTATGAAATCTCGTTGCCATGAATCTTGACTAAAACATTTGTTTTCGTAAACCAAGTAGTAAATCGTCCTTGAAGAAAACTCGTATGGTTTATATCATTATGTAAACATCGTTGTATGACATCATTTGAAAATATTCGTCCAAGTGATCTAAATAGCACCACATATAGAATATGATAAAAGCACTTATATACAGGAAGTACCAGCGCGTATCCACCATGCTTTTATTATATTAAACCGTCTCGTTATCTAATCACTTACCATAAACCAATCGTCCATTTCGTCCGTGTTATCAATCGTTCGTGTTATAAATAAATCGTCATTCGTTTTTTTATAAACCAATCGTCATTCGTCCGTGTCATAAAACCATTCGTCTATCGTCCGTATTATAAAACCATTCGTCTATCGTCCGTGTTCTAAAACCATTCGTCAATCGTCCTTGTTTTAATTGTGAAAACTTTTGGTTGTTACATGAATACATTCAAACCTGTGTGACTCGTCTATACCACCAAAGGGTATCTTTAAATCGACTAACAAACCACCAAAGGGTTTGTTAAAATAAAAGATTATGTCGTTACCCCAAACTATCCACCAAATTCCAGTGAATAGCCCGATAACGGGATTTGTCAGATCCTATGGTACCATAACATACTACTGGTTGGCTTGGCCATTGTTAATGAATGTCATTCTTGTTATGAATATAACGCACCAACATGTTCGTTCACATTATCGAAATCGTCTTGTTTATATAAACCATAGTAATTTGTATTTGAAAACTCGAAAACCTTTAGCACATATGAATCACCCCAAAACATTTATAAATCATAAAAGAGGGGACTATGTACTCACTTTTGATTGCTATTGAAACCTTGGATCAAAGATCAAACAAGCTCAAATGTCCAAGAAATCAAGCGTGTCCTAAAATCGGATAATTGTGTAAATATCGAAACTTGAAATCGGAGGATTTGGATAGAATGATACCTTATAAACCAAATGAGTATTGGAACTCATATGACATGGTTTAATAAGTTAACATTCTGAGTTAGAAAGATTTTTAAGTGCTTTTGACCCGTTATGACCCGTTAAGGTAGTTTAAGCCACTTTAACGCGTCATTTGTGTAACTACGCATTCGGATGGTTATATATGTGTTATGATGAGTCTTTAATGCCTAAATATGTTTGAAAATGTTATTTGATCAGAATACTTGTCAAATTTTATGTCCCGTATACTTAAAGTTGATTTATTTGCGAAAAGGGCATTTTAGTCATTATCGAAGAACATAATAGCTAATTATCATAACACTAACCGAATGACATGACCATAAGGTATAACTTTAGAGGGTTACTCCCTTTATAATTATGGTCACAAATATGTATTTGGTCAGGTCTGAAGATCCACCAAAATGGGTCAGATTCGAAAGTCAAAACGGTGGTCAAACCGTTCAACTTTTGACTCGAAACGAGCACAAAAATAAGAGTGCCGATTTAGACATGTTTTGACATGTCTAAATATGTTTATAAAAGAGTTTTGGCATCAAAACAAACTGTTTTGACACCCGAATTTAAATCCTTCATAAAATGCGCATTTATCGCATTTTTGACCAAACTTAGACTTGTCAAAATGACTAGAAATGATAGGAATCAGTATGCATGATCAATAGAGATCATAATCACCTTGATTACCATCATATTGCAAGTTTTAATTGGAATTTATGTTGATCAATACATGATCAATTCTGGAAGTCAAACAAAAGTCAAACTTTGTGACTTTTAATCCAATTAAACTACAAGAATTGAACAAGGCATGATAGAGAATACTTACAACACTATAGGAATGACCAAGAACACCAGAGAAAACCCCAAGATGGTTGCAAAATTCGGATCGAAGCAGAATGGGACAAAAGAGATGATTGCAAAAGTTCAGGATTCAAGAACACCTTGATATTTATAGGATTCTTGATGTTGTAGGTGCTTAACAAGTGTCCCATGACTCACCCACAAGTTAGATTAGTGTCCTATATGTGTCCAATGCAGAAACAAGGGTGGCAAAGTCGTTTGATGAGTCAAAGAACGAATTAACAAGCTGTTGCCACGTTTTTGGTGATCTGGGCACCCCATGCGGACCGATGGGGTTCTCCATGCGGTCCATATGGCCCTCAACTGGTCCCCAAGTTTCAAAATTGGCAGAACAGGCCCCTGCACACGTTTTGTCGCGTTTTGGCACTTCTAACACCCGTTAACCTGATTTCAAGCTCCATAAGGTGGAATAAGTATAGGGAACTTGAAAAATGTTCAAAAATGTTCCGGATGTTGGTTCGTTTGGTGGTACGGTTGCGGTTTTCGGTAAATTACGACGAAAAGCGTAAAAAACGCGTGCGCGACTGTAAAAGCGTAACGAATGATATTTTTGCCTTCCAATCACTAAAATATGATATTTAATGATTACAAAAAGTTTTGGATGTCCGTACATGATCCGGATGGTGATTTACGCGAAAAGGCATAGTTTTGCAAAATTTGCAAAATAGCCCCTGAAGTTGTAAAAGTGTAATTTTGCCATACCGAAGCCCTCAAAACTTATTTCTAAGCTATGTAAAGGGTATTTATGTTATGTTAAGCTTGTGACCTTGTTCCAGAGCATATGTCGCTGCGAGAATCGGCAGACTTTCGCAGTTTGCCATAAATAGTCCCTGTGATCGAATAAACTTGTTTTTGACATACCAGACCCTTCAAAACTTATTTCTAAGTTATGTAAAGGTTATTTAAGGCATGTTTAGCTTACGTCACTATTCCGGAACATACGTTGTATTAAATTGGTTTCATTTGCATATCGGCTTACGGTTTCGCTTATAGAAGCGATTCAAGAGTTCGAAATCGTGCAAGAATTGATTGTGTGCAAATAAAATAATAAATATACAAAATTCACAAATAAATCATAAATTTAATTCATTGATAATCTTGTTCGTCATTGTTACATGATCGGATCGCCACAGATATCACATTGCTTATCGCTTTGCTTGTCGCATCCTTATCTCGACGCTCGAACGCTATCATTTCGTGTATCGTCTTAGCCTCATTACGCTTTAACGCTTATCGCCTCTCTTATTCTTACCGCTTGGCTACTCCAAACGCCAGACGTTTCCCGTTTACTTTTATTGCTAACCAAGTATGCAGTCAGCTTCTCCATGCAAACTACTTGGCTCCCCATTCAAACTTGGTCCAACCATTCGCCGCTTGGATCAAAGTCCAATCATGTCAAGTCGGCACACATGACATCGTTCCACGGGATGGAGGCAGTATGGCTAAAACATGGTGGATATGCCGCTGGTACTTCCTATATATAAGTGTTTCAGCCATACTAACAAACTCCCGTGAAAAGATGCCATGTGGGGTTCGACGCTATCTAATCTTCGTAATAATTTGGTCCCACTCTTCACCGCGCGAACCAAGGATACCGAAATCTATCTATGTCGTGTCAACACACCTGACATCGCTCCACAAGACGGATGCGATATGGCTAAAACATGGTGGATACGCCGCTGGTACTTCCTATATATAAGTGTTTTAGCCATATCAACAAACCTTCGAGGGGAGATACCATGTGGGCTTCGACGCTAATTAAACTTTTGATACCTTTAAAAATTATGTTTACTATTACGTTTCAGAAATAAATGGAAAATATTTCTAAGTGTTTTGATTCTACAAAATCTTTTAGGCAAATGAAAACCCTTTTCACAATGTGAATCGACTCCGCCTAGCGCCACGCTGTGAGAAAATTTTCGTAAATAAAATTTCTTAAAAACATTTTTCGTGATGGTTAACAAAACTTTTAAAAAACTTAAGAGCATTTTCGAATCGACAACTCATGAATTACCAACGATGAGTCAATTAATTCGCTTTGATTCTTTACACCTTCGAGACGCTTTCACTCGTCAGTCCTTGATCGACCGCTCGTTCATTCTCGACTTACGCTAACGCCTTACCGCTATTTATTCGTGTCAGTTCTCAAGTCTTCCTCTCGAATAAATTTCGGGAAGAAATTTCCTAAAGTAGGGGAGACTGTAACAACCCGCTTCCTCGCAAGCTCGTCACTCTCGTTACACCTAGCACCAGAGATTCGGATCATAATGTAAACTAAATCGCTTACTACGCTATATCGCATACTTTCGCATCACATCGCACTTTACAACGCTTACGCTTATATCGCACTCGCTAAATACAATAAACTTTGCGTGAAGTTTTCAAGGATTTCTGCTCGCTTAAACTACAACGCGACTCTCGCAAGCCTTGGGAACAAAGCCGCATGTTATCTCGCTCTCTTATCTAATTTAATCTATTTAAACGAGTAATACGCTTAACGCTTTGCTAAAACGCTTAAAATAACTATCTAATACGAATCGAATCGTCAAACGAACTCCTAACGCGAAAATAACGAACGAAACTTAGCCCCAGGCCAAGTTCGGCCGAACTTGAATACCTCAAGTTCGCCCAACTTAACCAGGCATCCAATGTTCCCTCAATCTAGCAAGTTCGCTCGAACTTGCACACTTTCAAGCAGAACTGGCCAAGTTCGCTTGAATGTATGACAAGTTCGGCCAAACTTGATCCCAATCAGCCCATTCTCACTTCACCTATAAATACCCAACACCTCCATTCATGCTCTCCTTGCTGCAAGTTCGCCCGAAAGCTCCCAAAACCGAAAACCCTTGATTCCCAAGTAAGAATCAACCCGTTTTCATGCAAATAACAACGTTTTACACAATTTTGTTACAAGGTTTTACCTTCGATTCATCAAAACTCTTCTGTTTACGAAAATCTTCATCTTTTTCTACAAAACTTCTCTTTTTCACTTAGATCTAAGTAAAACCTTTTAAACATCGATTTTTACACAAAAATACAGACTAATGACGTATGTTTCATTCACTATGAAGTGGAACGAGGCGTTGTCAAGCAAGATCTCAGATCCGGAAGCACAAGGACGATGTCCTCACCTTGCACGAGCTGGACTAACCCATACGAACCATCAATTTCGCCCGATTTAGCCCAAGTTCCTGTAAAGTGGCTAAACTCGCTCCAAAAGACCTCTCCAGCCTAGGTTTTGCTCAGTAGCTTAAGGTTGGAGGGATGGACACTCGATTTACTCTACAAATGATGTGAAAACGCATGAATTGGTGACCATTTCAGTCAAGTTCGCTCCAAATTGAGCAAGTTCGCTCAAAGTTTTCATCAGCAGATGACCAACTTCGCCCGAACTTGATCAAAATCTTAAGAAAATCAGCCAAGTTCGCTCGAACTTGTACAGTTTCCAAAGGAACCATACAAGTTCGCCCGAACTTGAACAATCTGTAACCAAATAGGTCAAGTTCGCCCGAACTTGTACATTTCCCTTAGCTTTCATGCAACTTCGCCCGAACTTATACATTTCCCTTAGCTTTCATACAAGTTCGCCCGAACTTGTACCAAATCCAAGTGACTTGGTACAACTTCGCCCGAACTTGTACCAAATCCAAGTGACTTGGTACAACTTCGCCCGAACTTGTCCTATGCCCCTTCACAATTCGACCGTTTTGACATTTCGGAAGACTGATGCACTTCTGTTCGCTTACAGGCTAATCCGGCGCTCCTTCCAATCTACATCTGACCTCATCTCTCTCTTAACTCACCAACTGTGAGTATACTTGACCCATTTTCGCTTTAACGCACTTTTGCGTGTAACATACGTTCATATCAAAGTAAACAAAACACGTTAAACCGATTTATCATACGCGAATATCTGTTATAAATATTGATATGTGATGCTAGGAACATGTAAACTAGGACACTTTCTCGTTAACTCCACCTTAGCTAGTATGGTACTATAGTTTGGCTAACACCCGATGGGGTCTAGTTAGGAAGGACACATCGCGCTTTGCAGCCTTTTCGAGAGCTTAACATGTGAAATTTGTCTTGTGAGTTTATATGTTATGAGTATCATGTTTATGTATGTGGAAATTCTCGACACTTTTTATCTACTATGCTATTATATCAAAACATGTATGCTCGCCAATACATTTTTGTATTGACAATTATTTTAACGTATGTTGCAGGTTATTGAATTCTACTTGCTGCAAATGGACGTAGGATTTTACCTCTAGAAACGCATGTAATAGAAAATCTAGGGAAGATCGGATTATGTTTGTTTGAGAGATTTGATATTTGTAATAATTGTTTGAGTATTTTATGTTTAATAGTATGAGATATTGAACGTTTAAATTTATCGCTTAAATAGTTGTTATGGATTCTCTTGAGCAATCTGGTTTGTCTAGTGCCGGGCCCCGATGATTCCGCCATCGGTTGGGGTGTGACATTCGATGTTCGTGATTTGCGTACGGTGCATAGAAATCTAAATGTGGAAATCGAAAAGGAAAAGTTATTCATGCGATCGTCCTTACGGCTTATTGGTGCATTTGGAAGGAGAGGAACCAGGTATATTTTGAAAATAAGAAGGCTAGCGTTGCTAAAGTAATGGAAGAAATTAAATCCTTAGCATTTATGTGGATTAAAAATAGGCCTACCTTTAAGACTCCATGTAGGAAAGATTGGAATGTTTACAATTTGTAAGTGGTTTGTATGCTTTTTCCTAGCTTCTTGCTAGCTCTTTTATTGAAATTCGCCGTTCCAAAAAGCGTATTTAGATCAAGTTATTAGACCATGGGGTGTGGTTCCCCTTCCCCCATGGCTACATCACCTCCACCTCACCTCAACATCATCACCTTCTTCTTCCCCTTCCTCTTCCCCCAACCCTGGGAAATGGTTTCCCCATCCATCTCCATCCAATCAAAGCTAGAGAGAGAGGGAGATAGATAGATAGATAGATAGATAGATAGATAAAATGAAGAGAGAGAGCTAGCTTCGGGACGAAAGGAGATTATTTCCCGATTGCACTGATCGAAGGATGGGGCGGGGTGTTCCGGTCAGGGGAGGACCTCCACATCAGCTTCCCGATGTGTTTCCCCGATACACACCCCACCGTCTTACATTATAGCAATACACACACCAAAGTACCTAAACATGCACTTAAACAAAACAAGGGCCCATAGTAATACACACACCAAAGTACCTAAACATGCATTTAAACAAAAAGAAGGGCCCAAACAGAAATACCCTAAACTCAAAGGTCCAATATTCAAAACCTCCAAAATCGGTTCTCGGCACCTTACTTACATTACGTCCTCACATTCCGATCTCTCTCTCTCTCTCTCTCCCTCTAGGGTTTCGTTATGCAACCAGCAACACCGGCGGTTATGGATCCACGGTACCAGCAACAATGGATGATGATGAATCAACAGCAACAGCCGTCACCACAGCAGCCGTTCCACCAACAACCGCCTCAACAAATGTACACCTACAACCAGCAACCGCCACCGGCTGCTGCTGTTGTGCCGCAGTACGCCGTTGCACCACCGGCCGCCGGTGTCGGTGCGCCTCATCAACCGGCCAGCGCCGATGAGATCCGTACGCTGTGGATCGGTGATTTGCAGTATTGGATGGATGAGCAATATCTCGTTAGCTGTTTCGCGCAATCTGGAGAGGTATATATGATTTGTTGTCGATTAGGTGTTCAGTTTTTTATTTTGTATTGTATTGTATTTTATGTGAACGCCCTAGATGAATCAATAAAAGTCTATTTGTTTAGAAGATCATGTACAGTACAATGCAATGATAACAAATTTGGATTTATGATGGTGGAGTAATTGTGATGTATTCAGAACATTATCTCTTTTGATTGATTTAAGTCACAAATGCATCTTTTTTCAGCAATATGTATTGTTCCAGAAAACGTGTTGCTCACTGGTTTGTTTTCAAGTAGTGAGGATCTTGTGACCATATCTGTTTTGGTTAGTATGACACTGTTTAAAGTAAGTGCATAACATAAAGTAAATTTGGTTAATAAAGCTTTCTGCAGAAGTTTCTAAATTCAAAAGTAAAAATGAATCTATTCAACATGCAATCCAGTATTGACTCAACTCCTTGTTATATGATTGGCCCATCGTCTGACATTAGCAGGGCAAGTTTGCTTCTTTCTTTCCAAAATTTTCCCTATCTGCTTCTGCCCAAACTGATCCATGTATGCAAGATGGTAGTTCCTTTTTCTGTAGTCAACTAACATGCAGTAATGTTTTTGTGTGTTTGTTATTACTGAAATTTATGTAATTCTCTCTTTCATGAATGATTTAACAGTCATGTTACTGCTTGCAGGTGATTTCTGTAAAAGTTATTCGTAACAAGCAAACTGGACAATCAGAAAGTTATGGTTTTATTGAGTTTGTTAGTCATGCTGCTGCAGAAAGGCATTTACAGACATATAATGGTACTCTTATGCCCAATGTTGAGCAAAACTTTAGGCTGAACTGGCTTCTTTTGGCGTTGGTGAAAAACGTGGAGATGGATCTCCTGATTATACCATATTTGTTGGGGATCTGGCAGCTGATGTTACGGATTATACATTACAGGAGACATTTAGAGCTCATTATCCATCTGTAAAGAGTGCAAAAGTTGTAACTGATCGGATGACAGGACGCACAAAAGGTTATGGATTCGTCAAGTTTGGAGATGAAACTGAACAACTACGTGCTATGACTGAGATGAATGGAAGATTATGTTCAACCAGACCAATGCGCATTGGGCCAGCTGCTAACAAAACTACTGTTAGTCCACAACAATATCCGAAAGGTACATGTTTTAAATGTGAATTTCGATATTAAATTCATGTTTGTGTTTACTGTTACAAGTTACAACTACGTGTTCTGCTTTTTATCTTTGAATTTTCTGTGTTTTTTTCACCGTCGGTTGTTAGAAGTGTGTTGTTTTTAAGTTCAATGTCATTAGTATTGCATTAAAATTCCGAAGATATTCTCGAGCTTGCAGTCATTTCGTTCCCGTGCTTTGAGCAATTTTGGGCATTACATACTGGTGATGTATTAAACATGCAAAAGCTTATAAGAACTGTTGTCTCAAAGCAGGGTATCAAGAGGCTCTATCATGTAAGGGCCTGGCACTGATTTCAGCAGAAATAGTTACCCCTGTAGTGGGTGGCCTTGCTTAGGTCAGTTTTACATTTTAAGCCATTAAATTGCGCTTTCCTTTTTTTATTTCAGTTCCTCAAGGCAACGTTATGCTGTGATTTGTGTACTTTTTTTTTAATCCAAGTCTATTGATATTGGTCTTTCCTTCTAGTCAATATACAATTTCCTGCCATTCAATTGCTTTTGTCAGTTTTTCTTTTCAACTACCACTAGAAAACACTTTAGTTCCTGGTTTAGTATTTCTTTGTATTATTTTACCTTTTTACTTGAATCTGTTCCGTTTTATAAGCTTTTATGTTCATTACTCTCGTTTCTCTTTAAACTCACTTTGAAGATCAGCTGCTTAACTCAAGCTGCGTTTTACCCGATATCATTGGTTTGCACAGGGTACTGGTGGGGTTCTGCAAGCTTTCCAGTAACGGGATCTCATGGCTACCCAAAAAAAAGTTTACTTTACTATTTCTATGATGATGTCAAGTTTACTTTACTATTTCTATGATGATGTCTCTTTCACTTATGCTACAACTTTGCCATAGTCCTGATCATGTACATGTGTACCTTGTTTTTTGGAAATGAACCTCATGAGGACTGAGTTGAAGTATGTTTTTAGTTGTTAAGACACGAGTCCGAATTGACTCTTCTCAGCTGGCTTTTTGGGAATCCCTGTTTAAAATCAGTAATTTGTTTCGTCGTTTTGCATTCATATAGGATTATGTTTATTTATCACAGTTTAGACTATGCTATGTGACTTTGAAGTTTGAGGAAAAGAGCCAGGAGATTATATCTCTATTTATTTATCGCTCAAGTGGTTTATATTGTAACATGAACTGTATAAACAAAACAAGAAACATTATCTGTTTGGTTCTTCAGCTCATGCAACCTTTTTTTTTCTTTTATCTGTGGTTCTGTGCTCTGATTTCAGGACACACGTCATCAACGCGTGTGGCTAAACATCTGGAATGTTCTTTTTATTATAGTTTATTTGTTGGATCTGAATCCAATGCCGGATTCGGGGTTGTAGTTATCTACTTTCTTTTAACTTTATTTGAGGTTACTTTACTTGCAGCTTCATACCAGAATACTCAGGGAACACAGAATGAGGAGGATCCAAATAATACAACTGTCAGTAATTTGTTTCATTACGAGATCTCATAATTCCTTGAACATAAAATCTCACAAATTGAGAATTTTGATCGCAGATTTTCGTGGGTGGTTTGGATCCTAACGTTACAGATGACCTACTTAAGCAAGTGTTTAGCCAATACGGACAGTTAGTTCATGTGAAGATTCCTGTGGGCAAGCGGTGCGGGTTTGTTCAATTTGCTGACAGGTATGAGCTTTTCCATATTTTGTGATGGATTAAGAATACTTATAAAAATAATTAAACGCGGTTTGTTGCATGATTATTATCATGAACGTGCAGAAGCTGTGCCGAAGAAGCTCTGAGAATGTTGCAAGGAACTCAGTTGGGTGGACAAACCGTACGACTTTCATGGGGTCGTAGTCCTGCAAGTAAACAGGTTCGTTCAAAAATTCTTAATAGGGCTTGCTAAATGGGCCGTGCTTGTGGGTTGACATATTTCTTTTTATAAGCACTTATGTTTAACTATGCCAATTTGTGTAAACTTTTTAAGTTTCGGCATAAAAACTTCTTAAATGTTTATGTTACTACATAAAACACATTAATTTATTTTTTTAAAAAGAAATGGGTTAAATGGGCCAATCAGCAAATCCACCGTGTTAACCCGAACATGACCCATTCAGCTAAATCTACTCATGGATTCAACATGAAATTGACCCGAACTCGTTTAGACTAAAACCATAGTTATTAAAAGCCCATTAGTTGCGCTTCTAGCTCTTATTAGGCCCTCGCTTCAGCTCTCCAAGCATACCAACAATATATTTATTATTTAATGCAAAATTATTGATCTTCACAATATAAGATTCCACAATACCGATTGAAGAAACTTTCATCAAGATTTCTGATCCATTTTAGAACTTCCAAGTTTTGGAATTTCATTTAATCTTTT
Source organism: Scalesia atractyloides (assembly GCA_947069175.1). Lineage (NCBI taxonomy): Eukaryota > Viridiplantae > Streptophyta > Magnoliopsida > Asterales > Asteraceae > Scalesia > Scalesia atractyloides. The sequence goes on along the minus strand of CAMTDV010000004.1, from coordinate 36,574,986 downwards.
CACTTGGAACTTTTGGTACTAATTAGATGATATTACATGTTATATAATAGCTTTTGTTTATTTTATTGGAAGAATAGTATTGATCTGATACATAACATATTTTCTATATTCTTTTTCATTTTAGTGCGTTTTTTCATCTGCTTTTATTTTTCGCCTTGCACCTAGGCCTCAGGTTTGATAACTATGGACTAAACCTAAACCTACAAATTTCATGTTATGTTCATCTCGTGCAAAAATTCACACCCTTAATTCTTGATGCACATTAATTTATTTAATTTTATAAAAAGTGAATATGTTAATTAGTATTGCTTAAAAATAGTTATGGAAATAAACTAAGAAGCAACAAGGATCGATGAATTGCATTTGTTCAACTTCAGCCTCAGGTGGAGCAAAGCCAATACAATGGCGGCGGATACTACGGTTATGGACAAGGATATGAGACTTACGGGTATGCTCCGGTTGCACAAGATCCTACTACAATGTACTATGGAGGCTATCCTGGATATGGTGGTTATCCCCAAGTCCAACAGCCACCACAGCAGCCTCCACAGACACAGCAACAACCTCAGCAGCATCAGGTATGATCAATTAACATTTATTTATTAATATTTATCGTCATAATATGTAATTATTGTGATGGGCTGATGGTGCAGTGATACGCATGCGTGTGTTGAACTCGGAGGCACATATTGTTCTAGTCAGATGAACAAGGGTCGAGTACCTTACCTGACCGGAAAGCAAATCTGTTTCTTCTGAATTTGCTTTGAGATGTTTGTGACGTTTTCTCCTTGAACGATTGTTTTGTTTTTAAGTTTATTTGTTCTTCAAACTCGAGTTTTCAAGTAACAAAGCGTGCAGGTCGTGTTTTCCTGCACTTGTTTCAGTTCTGGGTATAACAGGGAGAATAAATTAAATTTAGGGAATATTTCACAAAATGGTAACCAAGTTTTAAGAGTATTCCAATCAGGTCATTCATAAAAGATTTTGTTATTATTAGGTCATTGAAGTTTTAACAGCTAAACAATCCCATGTTTATTTTTGAGTAAATTACATGGTTTGTCCTTTAACTTTACACTAACTTGCATCGTATGTTCTTTATCTTTAGAAATTACACCGAATGTCCGTTATTTGAAACTTTTGCACACCGCATGTCCTTTATACTAACATCCATCCATTTTCATGGTTAAAACCAATCATATGCCCCTTATATGAGGGGCAAAAATGTCGTTTTATCATTTTATATATGAGATTCTATATTCCACATATGTAAACTAAATTTTTTTACATATATGTAATTACTTATAATGTGTATATATAATTTGGTTATTACACATATTTTAATTACTTTTAACATGTATCGAATCATAAAAATACATAAATAAATGATAAAATATCTCACACACACACACATATATATATTAGGAGTTTTAAAAGTTAGTTTAAATTAGAAAACTAAAAAACTACAAAAATAGCCTAAAAACATATCAACTTTTTCACAATTATTTTATTAAATTTCGCTATTTTTGTTATATAAAAAAATTAAAAAAAATTAAATATTACACATGTGCATTACTATGAAAAAACATAACCCCTCCCCCCTAAACCCCCAAAATAAAAAATAAAAAAACCTAAATTGCATGTGTAACATATACATATAATGCTCATGTACAGTGCTAATTATTTATTTATTTTTTAAAAATGTTTTTTATATATTATAAATAGCGATTTTTAATTAAAAAAAGTTGTAAAAACCAAAAATTGGTGTGTTTTTTAGATTTTTTTGGGTAGTTTTTTTGTTTTCTCATTTATATATACTTTTCTCATTATTCTCTCCCTATATATATATATATATACACACACACGTAAATTAAATAAAAGAGACAAAATAACAGTTTTGCCTCTCATGTGAGAGCACATGATTGGTTTAACCATGAAAATGGATAGAGGTTAGTGTAAAGGACATGTGGTGTGCAAAAGTTTCAAATAAAGAACACTCGGTGTAATTTCTAAAGATAAATGACACACGATGCAAGTTGGTGTAAAGTTAAAGGACAAACCATGTAATTTACTCTTTATTTTTTTATCCCCTTTTTCATCAATTTCAGATCTCCTTTATCTTCTGGTATGCTTCTGGTTTGTTTTATCGACTGTATATTTTTCTTTAATGAAGGTCAATTTCAAACAAGAGTAAAATGCCAGAATAGTCTATGTGGTTTGTCGAAATCTCACACTTAGTTCCCGACTTTCTAAAATTACATTCTAGTCCCCAGTGGTTGACTAGTTGTTACTCGTAATCCTTGAAGTGGATGATGGTTAATTTTCTCAGTATGAAATTACAAAATACGCTTATCATTAGAAAATATTCACTTCTTTTCAAAAAAAAGTTCCAGCACCTACTTTGTCTTTTTGTCTTCTCCTAACATAGACCAAACCCTAATAATCAAATTCATGCCGCCACCCTTTCTTGTCTCTCTCTCTCTCTTTCTAAATCACTATACAACAAGAAATTTGACATTAATTTCTTTGTTTCTTCGTGTTTCTTAAGCAAACAAACAATTGGAATTACAACGACAATGATGCGGGCTGTTGCAGGTGGTAAGGTGTTGGCAGAAAGGGCGGCAGAGTTATAGGTTGGGGTCGGCGATGGTGTAGGTGACGATGGTTATGGTGGAGAGGATTGTTGTTCTTTTAGATGATGGTGGTTGTAGTGGTTATCGACGGGAGATGGACGGGCCGTGATGGTTGATTGGTTGCTGGCAGGTTGTCGGATTTGAAGGTGAAAGGTGGGTGGTGGTGAGTGGGGTTAGGTGGTGAGTGGGGTTAGGTGGTGGATGATGGTGAACACAGTGGGGTTTGGTGGTGACGACGGTCGTTACGGTGATGGTGGGGTTAGGTTTCTAGTGGTAGTGAAGGTAGTAGAAGTGGTCAGCGGTGGGGTTCGGTTGTGAGTGGTGGTGCGGTGGTGTTGGATTGTTGAATAGAACAAAGAATGACCATAAGCCAAACAACAAAACGTGCTTCTCTCTCTAAACCCAAAGTCGCCGGAGTGGGTTTACCGGTCACCGGAGCTATTGACTGTAACTACAGAGGTGGTTTGGGTGGGTGGGGGTTGAAGATGAGGTTATATTTTTTTAAAGATAAGGGTATTTTTGTAATTTCACTCATCTAACTGAGAAAATTGATCTCCATCCACTTCAAGGACTATCCGAGTAACCATCGGTCAAACCATAGGGTGCAAGAGTGTAATTTTAGAAAATCGGAGACTAAAGGTGAAATTTTGACAAACCACAGTGACTATTCGGGCATTTTACTCTTCAAACAATGTGAAAATTAAAAGCAAACAAATAATCATCGTTAGATATTTTTTTATCATAGGATTAGCCATGTGTGAGAAGCAATAGGCTAATTGAGAAACATTCTGAACCACAAATTTTTCTTAATCAAAGATGCAAAGAAAGTGCAAAAAATGCAATTTTTTTCGGGCTTCTCTGTTAGATTTTTTAAGGTATGTATACAAGGTAAAATTGCCATAGATAAAACGCCAAAACACCAAAACGCCACTTCTGACAGATTAATTATAAAGCATAGAAAAACATTATTGCGGTATTGAAAAAGGCAAAACAAAACGCCAAAAAGTGCCAGAGGCTTTAATGCTTTATTTTTAATCAGGAACAAACTCCCTGTAACATTTAAAAAACGGGTTTAAAACCCGCTTCGTTTAATAATCAAGCATTCGGTTAAAAGTTCGTTGCGTATTGATCGTGCCGACTATTTTTAAACATCTCATAATTAATAAATATTATAGAAGTTAAAAACCATAATTAATAAATAATAATAAGTAAAATAAACTTAAAAATAATAAATGGAGTCGCCGGGTCTCGAACCCGAGTCTCCCGCAAACACACACACACACACACCACACCACTCCGCCACACACTTCATTTGTGTTAAATACCGAAACAAATAACACTTATAGTAAAACAGGGAAATTCAAACCCTATAAATCAGCGCCCAGAACTCGCAGTCGCCGGAAAAACCGAAACTCCGCAAATGTGGCTATTTTCCTTTGACTGAAACGCGTAAACTGATTTCGGCATCAATTATAACCGTTGCCTAACAATCAATTTTAGTCAAAACGTTTCCTTTGAAGATTGAAACCTTTGACCGCGAATCATGGCCTCTAATTCGAAACCAATCGGCCTGTTCCCATTATAAATACCCACCCAAACTTCTTGTAAACATTTCGCTCAGAACCACACTCACTTCCTGAAGCTTTAGTCCTTTCAGAGCACGTCGCCAGAGATTCTCGCACTCGCCGGAATATCACCGGAGAACCGAAGCCTTACTCCTAATCGGTATAATCATCTAAACCTTTCTTGCTATCTCTTGATTAGTAATTTAATTGCTCAACACAATAATCGAAACTGTTAAATCAGTTCATTCAGCCGGAAATCGCAAATCAGGGCCGACGAAAACTTGCCGGAAATCTGAAGAAAACTCTCTGTTTTGGTATATCATACTACTTAATCTTTCTTTTTCTATTCTATTTCAATCGAGTATAAGTTTGTTGGTCCATCAAGCAAAACTGTCGGGTTCACGGTTCCGTGTTCTTCTTAATGAAGAAGACGAGGCCTAAGTTATATATTAATGTAATTAAAATCGGGTATTTAACCGGGTTAGACACACAGTCCAGCGGTGGACTGTGTGCAAATATAAAACACACGTCCTGGGTTCGAATCACGCATGTTTCCGACTTTCTGAAATAAAACTAACATTTTTAAAACCTATTCAGATCACAGTATATATATAAGAGGAATATAATCCAGTAGTTAAGCAGATTAGACACACAGCCCAACTGGTTGGGCTGTGTGCACTCGAACCGAAGGTCCCGAGTTCGATTCCTGGTTTCTGTAACCGGTTCGACCATATTAAATCATTTTAATAAAAACCAAATAAGGTTAAAGTTAGTTAGTATATATATAATTAAAACAGAGAATATTTCGGGTTAGACACGTATCTCAGTTGGTAGAGCTGTGTGCACGTATACGAGAGGTCCCGAGTTCGAACCTCACTCACCGCCTGGAATACATACAGTCTGACCGGTCAGACCCGGTCACACCTGACAAAGTCAACCATTTTTATTTCTTTTTGTTTATTAATTTAATTGAAAAATTATTTAAAAATACTTAAAAATAAGGTTTTTAAAGTTAAAAATTTGCATTAAACTCACAAAAATAAATCTAAAAATCTCATTCAAGAACACTAATTAAAAATAATAATCTCAAATAAAATTTATTTATTTAATCGAATCATGTCGTTATTATTTAGGTTAGTTTTCCCTCGTCGGTTGAATCATAATATTCGTGCGCATTCATCGCCATCAAGAAACGCATCCACTGTGAGTGAATCTCTACCAATTCCCCGTTTTAATCACGTTTTGGGGTGTATCATGTGTCGTACTATTCTTTTATTTTATTTAAACACTTGTGCATACATAATATCCGTGATCAAATGTGTATCAATTGTTGTGTGAATTATATGTAGATTAAAAATATTCGTGCGCATTCATCGCCATCAAGAAACGCATCCACTGTGAGTGAATCTCTACCAATTCCCCGTTTTAATCAAGTTTTGGGGTGTATCATGTGTCGTACTATTCTTTTATTTTATTTAAACACTTGTGCATACATCATATCCGTGATCAAATGTGTATCAATTGTTGTGTGAATTATTTGTAGATTGAATTTTATCATTTCAGTGCACGCATTTCATTAGGCCCATCAGTTCCCCGTGGGATACGGGTTGAGCATCAGGAGCCTCATTAGATCGGCTCCATTTGATTGAGCCTTGATCTCAAATACATCATCATTCATGTCATAAACTCATCCAAAGTGGTTTGTGATTGTTTATATATATGTTTGCTCACATGTGATTAATGCACGACTTTTCTTTAATAAATAAAACAAGAAATTAGTCCACAATGTTTTATCAAGGTTCACTCGCCAACTTTTGTTGACCCAAAATCTCCCCGTTTTACACATGATACAGGTGATCCAGCCGAGACAGGAAACACTTAGGATGGCCTAGAAGAATAAACAAGTTCATGCTTTGGAATAAATTTATAGTTTCATTTTCCTTTGTAATTGTATGAAATTTTGTTTTTGGATATTTAAGTTTGTAATTTGAATATAATAAATATGAAACATCTTAGTAAATATCATGAGCTTTGGTGATAACCCAATTATACCCCGACTTTTATTCCGCTGTGGGTCGGGTGTGACAGATTGGTATCAGAGCTTGTGACTATAGGGATATAGTATAGGTTATTAGACCCTTAGAGCCTATACTATAGTTGATTAAATTTTAATTGTTTATGCGTTACTTGCAAAATTCATGATGTTTATATGTTTCATGTTTATTTTCACACTCAATGTTATGCAAGCTCGCTCACAAATACATGTTATTATGCAATGCTCATCATAAATCATATCCTCATAACATATCATATCCATGAGAGCACACACCTCACGATTTCCATGATTTTTGCAATGATTTTTGTATTTTTCAAATCACATCGAAGTGAGTTCTCATGACGGGCATGTAGTAACTGGAAGGGTACGAGTACCGGTAGTCGAAACGTCAGGCTTGGCATTCGTATAAATCCAAAATAAAGGACTAGTTTGCCTACCTGGGGACTAACGATGAGAGTACGAAGGACCTATTAGGCCAAATCATGCTATACCAAACGTCGTGTGAACTAACCCACTTTGAGTTGTCATTGTGTCTACACCTGGACACCCTCCTACCATACATCACGCAATCATGTTTTACGATTTTCATTCGGGTGGTGCGAGTGTTAACCCACCGACACCAATGTGAATCCTACCAAGCCCAATAGTCATGGGGGCCCACATGACTACACATGCAATGGTATGGAGGACATTTGGAGGCCCAAACATGAGCAAACCCAAGACATCCTATGGGTGTAGTTAAATTATTGTCAGTTATGCTGTTTTTCATTCTTTTTACGAGACATGAAACCTAGAAAATTCTTAAACTCACAATCTTCCTATATATGTTCCTGTAGATGTCGGCCAGGTAACTACGTGGAGGTAGAAAGTCAGGAAGGTCAAATGAACGCTTGGCCACACAAATTGCTAAACAAATGGCCGTAGTACTTCCTGACATCGTGCTTCAAGTTCAACAAGCTCTCACCGCTAATCCCATCAACCCTCCCAACCAAGAAGACCAGAGCGTCGCCAACTCTCCTTCCAAAACTCCCAAGTGCACCTACAAACACTTCAAATCTTGCGATCCCCCAAAAATTGAAGGGACCGAAGGTTTTACCGCCCTCCTTCACTGGTTTGAAGAAATGGAAAACACTTCCCTCAATTGCGATTGTCCCGAGGACCGTAAGGTACGTTACGTGACTGGAAGACTGTTTGGGGTAGCCCTTACCTGGTGGAACACGGAAAAGGGTAAGCGAGGAGTTGAAGATGCCATGGCCTTAACATGGGAAGAGTTAAGGGAACTCATGACAAGACGTTTCTGTCCAAGAAGCGAAATCAAAAAGTTGGAAGACGAATTCCACACACTGAAACAAAAGGAAGGAGATCACACTTCTTATAATAAGAGATTTCTTGAGCTGAACCAGATGATCCCAAATTTGTTCACCCCCTTGTACCGCTTAGTTGAACATTACATTCGAGGTCTTCCCTCGAAAATTCCAGATTCGGTTTTAAGCACATCGCCTGCAACACTTGAAGCCGCAATGGAGTTAGCTACAGAACTCACTGAAAATCGCATTCGAAACGGCAAGTTCAAAGATGAAAAGAAGAAAGCACCCATTGAGACCCCAACTCCAAACCACTTAGTCTCATCCTCAAAGTTTGCTGGTAAGAGGAAGCGAAATGGCAAAAATTTTGCTGTCACTCAAACCAACCCTCCTATCACTGTTGCACCAATCACCCAAATTGCCCCTCCAGCTGCACCATTCAAAAAGCCATATACTGGCCCACACCCAAAATGCAACCGCTATCAATACCATCACCCTCCCGAAAATCCCTGCCAACATTGCACAAGTTGTGGCCGTGCGGGTCACACCATCCAAACCTACCGTACCCTTCAACGAATGAATCGCAATCAACCTCCAACCCAAACCTAAAATTAGATAATGGGCCAAACCCAACAACCCTTACTTATACCACCTTCACAACCCGTAGCCCAACCTTACTACCAACCCAACTACCCCATGATGCAACCCATGCGAGCTTGTTTCAACTGTGGGGACCCAAACCATTTCAGGAACACATGCCCACGCCTAGTGAACATCATCCATGCCCAAGCTCACGCAAACCCGGTAAACCAAGCTAACCAAGCTCCCCCACCTGCCAGAGGGAGAGCTTTCAATATCAATGCCAACCAAGCTAGGGCTGACAACAACGTGGTCAACGGTACGTTTCTCATCAATGGTAGTTATGCATCCATATTATTCGATACTGTAAGAGCTTTGTGTCCTTAGAATTTAAACCTATCCTCGACCAACCTCGTGTTAATCTCATTGAATCTTTAACGGTGGAAGTTGCTGATGGAAAACTCGTTTCATTAAATTCTATTATACACAATTGTACTCTCACCCTAAACGATCACGATTTTCCAATTGACCTTATTCCTATGAAGTTGGGAAGTTTCGATGTTATAATCGGTATGGACTGGCTCAGCCAGCATCACGCTGAAGTGGTGTGCCACGAAAAGTTCATTCGCATTCCTCTTGCAGACGGTCAGACACTACGTATTTTTGGGGAAACCCCTTCGAAAGGACTCAAATTAATGTCCTGCCTTCAAGCCCGAAGATATCTCCGCAAGAAATATGTCGCATTCCTAACTCACTTCGTAAAAAAGGGAAACAAGGAGAGGAAACTCGAAGATATCCCAGTTGTGAAAGAATTCCCACAAGTCTTTCCCGACGACATTTCAGGACTTCCTCCTGTGAGAGAAGTCGAATTTCGCATCGATCTTGTACCTGGCGCTACACCAGTCGCAAAATCTCCTTATAGGTTAGCCCCATCCGAAATGCAAGAGCTGGCCAGTCACCTGCAAGAGCTGACTGACAAAGGATTCATACGTCCTAGCTCATCGCCTTGGGGTGCACCTGTTCTTTTTGTGAAGAAGAAAGATGGAACGTTTCGCATGTGCATTGATTATAGAGAACTCAACAAGTTAACGGTTAAAAATCGCTATCCACTGCCTCGCATTGATGACCTCCTAGACCAACTTCAAGGTGCCACCTGCTTTTCAAAAATCGACCTTCGTTCTGTTATCATCAGCTCAGAGTGCACGAAGAACATATCCCAAAAACCGCCTTCCGGACTCGTTATGGTCATTACGAGTTCATGGTCATGCCTTTCGGTTTAACCAACGCCCCCGCTGTCTTCATGGATTTAATGAATAGGGTATGCAAACCCTACCTCGACCGTTTCGTCATAGTCTTCATCGACGACATCCTTATCTACTCCAAGTCTAAATCCGATCATGAGCGACACCTTCGACTCATCCTTACACTCTTAAGGACTGAAAAGCTTTACGCTAAGTTCTCAAAATGCGAATTCTGGTTAGGAGAAGTAAAATTCCTTGGTCATGTCGTTAATGACAAGGGAATTCATGTCGATCCTTCGAAAATCAAGGCAGTACAGGAATGGCAAGCGCCACGTACCCCTACCGAAGTTAGGTCATTTCTTGGTTTGGCTGGTTACTATCGACGCTTCATTGCCAATTTTTCCCGTATTGCTGTACCACTCACGGCCTTGACTCATAAAGGAAAACCCTTCATATGGGGACCTAAGCAAGAAGAGGCCTTCCAAACTCTAAAGCAAAAACTTTGTGACGCACCTATCCTCACACTCCCTGAGGGTTGCGATGACTTTGTGGTATATTGCGACGCATCAGGGCAAGGGCTAGGCTGTGTATTGATGCAAAGAGGAAAAGTGATAGCCTATGCCTCTAGGCAACTCAAGGTTCATGAGAAGAATTACACCACCCACGACCTGGAACTTGGAGCCGTTGTGTTCGCTCTCAAGATATGGAGACATTACCTCTACGGTACCAAGTGTGAAATATACACTGACCACAAGAGTCTCCAACATATCTTCAACCAGAAGGAGTTGAATATGAGGCAACGGAGATGGGTCGAACTTCTCAACGACTACGACTGTGAAATTCGGTATCATCCTGGCAAGGAAAACGTGGTGGCCGATGCGCTCAGTCGAAAAGGTTATGCGAACTCCATTCGTCTTCTATGTTCGCAAATCATAACCGACATCAAAGATCGAATTCGGGCAGCTCAACATGTTTCTGTAACAGAAAACGACGTACGCGATGAGCTGTCATGTAGAGCTGAACTAAAAATCGAAACCAAATCCGACGGTATTCTATACTATTTAAACCGCATATGGATTCCTGATCGCGATAACCTTCGTGATTTCCTCATGAGTGAGGCGCATAAAACCCGATACTCTGTACACCCAGGAGCCGACAAGATGTATCAAGACCTACGATACACCTACTGGTGGCCTGGCATGAAAAAGGATATCGCTGTTTTTGTTTCCAAGTGCCTTACCTGTTCCAAAGTAAAAGCTGAACATCAAAGACCTTTAGGACTTCTAGTCCAACCCGAAATACCAGTATGGAAGTGGGAAAACATAACAATGGATTTCATTACCGGGTTACCTCGCACCTCCAGTGGGTATGACACCATATGGGTAATAATCGATCGTCTTACAAAGTCATCTAACTTCATTCCGATTCGCGAGGACTTCAAGAACGAGAAGTTAGCTCGTATCTACATCAGCGAGATCGTAAGCTGTCATGGTGTACCTTTAAGCATCATTTCAGACCATGATGATCGTTTCACTTCACTAACATGGTGAGCCGTACAAACTGCCTTGGGTACACGATTAGACCTCAGTACCGCTTTTCATCCTCAAACTGATGGTCAATCTGAACGCACCATCCAAACCCTTGAAGACATGCTGCGAGCATGTGTCATAGACTTCAAAGGGAACTGGGATGCTCACCTACCATTAGTGGAATTTCGTACAACAATAGCTATCATTCAAGTATCAGCATGGCTCCTTTCGAAGCTTTATATGGTCGTAAGTGCCGATCTCCAGTATTTTGGCACGAAATTGGGGAAGCGCAAATCACCGGACCAGAATTAATTCAAGAAACAACCAACAAGATCCTTCAAATTCGAAACAATCTTCTAGCGGCTCAAAGTCGTCAAAAGAGTTATGCAGACAAACGACGAAAGCCCTTGGAGTTTGACATTGGTGATCAAGTACTTTTAAAAGTATCACCGTGGAAGGGAGTGGTTCGTTTGGGCCAGAAGGGCAAGCTAGCACCACGTTACGTAGGACCTTTCAAGATACTCGAAAGAGTAGGTCCTGTAGCATACAAGCTTGACCTACCAGAAGAGCTCAACAGAATTCATCCCACATTCCACGTATCAAACTTGAAAAAGTGCCTTGCCGATGAAAACCTCCACATTCCTCTAGAAGACATTCAAGTCGATGAATCGATGCACTTCGTTGAAAGACCAGTGGAAATCATGGATTTCGGAGAGAAGCGGTTAAGGCGAAGTCGTATTTCAATTGTCAGGGTACGTTGGGAGTCAAAACGAGGACCCGAGTTTACCTGGGAACGTGAAGACTCAATGCACGAAAATACCCGCATCTTTTTCCAGTTACCACTACTACTTAAATTTCGGGACGAAATTTCCTAAAAGTAGGGGATACTGTAACATTTATGAAAAACGGGTTCAAAACCCGCTTCGTTTAATAATAAAGCATTCGGATAAAAGTTCGTTGCGTATTGATCGTGCCGACTATTTTTAAACATCTCATAATTAATAAATATTATAGAAGTTAAAAACCATAATTAATAAATAATAATAATAAGTAAAATAAACTTAAAAATAATAAATGGAGTCGCCGGGTCTCGAACCCGGGTCTCCCGCAAACACACACACACACCACACCACTCCGCCACACACTTCATTTGTGTTAAATACTGAAACAAATAACACTTATAGTAAAACAGGGAAAGTCAAACCCTGTAAATCAGCGCGCCCAGAACTCGCAGTCGCTGGAAAAACCGAAACTCCGCAAATGTGGCTATTTTCCTTTGACTGAAACCCGTAAACTGATTTCGACATGAGTTATAACCGTTGCCTAACAATCAATTTTAGTCAAAACCGTTTCCTTTGAAGATTGAAACCTTTGACCGTGAATCATGGCCTCTAATTCGAAACCAATCGGCCTGTTCCCATTATAAATACCCACCCAAACTTCTTGTAAACATTTCGCTCAGAACCACACTCACTTCCTGAAGCTTTAGTCCTTTCAGAGCACGTCGCCGGAGATTCTCGCACTCGCCGGAATATCACCGGAGAACCGAAGCCTTACTCCTAATCGGTATAATCATCTAAACCTTTCTTGCTATCTCTTGATTAGTAATTTAATTGCTCAACACAATAATCGAAACTGTTAAATCAGTTCATTCAGCCGGAAATCGCAAATCAGGGCCGACGAAAACTTGCCGGAAATCTGAAGAAAACTCTCTGTTTTGGTATATCATACTACTTAATCTTTCTTTTTCTATTCTATTTCAATCGAGTATAAGTTTGTTGGTCGATCAAGCAAAACAGTCGGGTTCACGGTTCTGTGTTCTTCTTAATGAAGAAGACGAGGCCTAAGTTGTATATTAATGTAATTAAAATCGGGTATTTAACCGGGTTAGACACACAGTCTAGCGGTGTACTGTGTGCAAATATAAAACACACGTCCCGGGTTCGAATGACGCATGTTTCCGACTTTCTGAAATAAAACTAACATTTTTAAAACCTATTCAGATCAATTCACAGTATATATAAGAGGAATATAATCCTGTAGTTAAGCAGATTAGACACACAGCCCAACTGGTTGGGCTGTGTGCACTCGAACCGAAGGTCCCGAGTTCGATTCCGGGTTTCTGTAACCGGTTCGACCATATTAAATCATTTTTAATAAAAACCAAATAAGGTTAAAGTTAGTTAGTATATATATATAATTAAAACAGAGAATATTTCGGGTTAGATACGTAGCTCAGTTGGTAGAGCTGCGTGCACGTATACGAGAGGTCCCGAGTTCAAACCTCACTAACCGCCTGGAATACATACAGTCTGACCAGTCAGACCCGGTCAAACCTGACAAAGTCAACCCATTTTTATTTCTTTTTGTTTATTAATTTAATTGAAAAATTATTTAAAAATACTTAAAAATAAGGTTTTTAAAGTTAAAAATTTGCATTAAACTCACAAAAATAAATCTAAAAATCTCATTCAAGAACACTAATTAAAAATAATAATCTCAAATAAAATTTATTTATTTAATCGAATCATGTCGTTATTATTTAGGTTAGTTTTCCCTCGTCGGTTGAATCATAATATTCGTGCGCATTCATCGCCATCAAGAAACGCATCCACTGTGAGTGAATCTCTACCAATTCCCCGTTTTAATCACGTTTTGGGGTGTATCATGTGTCGTACTATTCTTTTATTTTATTTAAACACTTGTGCATACATCATATCCGTGATCAAATGTGTATCAATTGTTGTGTGAACTATATGTAGATTGAATTTTATCATTTCAGTGCACGTATTTCATTAGGCCCATCAGTTCCCCGTGGGATACGGGTTGAGCATCAGGAGCCTCATTAGATCGGCTCCGTTTGATTGAGCCTTGATCTCAAATACATCATCATTCATGTCATAAACTCATCCAAAGTGGTTTGTGATTGTTTATATATATATGTTTGCTCACATGTGATTAATGCACGACTTTTCTTTAATAAATAAAACAAGAAATTAGTCCACAATGTGTTATCAAGGTTCACTCGCCAACTTTTGTTGACCCAAAATCTCCCCCGTTTTACACATGATACAGGTGATCCAGCCGAGACAGGAAACACTTAGGATGGCCTAGAAGAATAAACAAGTTCATGCTTTGGAATAAATTTATAGTTTCATTTTCCTTTGTAATTGTATGAAATTTTGTTTTTGGATATTTAAGTTTGTAATTTGAATATAATAAATATGAAACATCTTAGTAAATATCATGAGCTTTGGTGATAACCCAATTATGCCCCGACTTTTATTCCGCTGCGGGTCGGGGTGTGACACTCCCGCCAAAATCACGCGCCTAAAACTTATTATATAAATGAGCTTAACGTCACTTTCATTGATCATACTCGAAAAACAAAAACGCCAAACATCAGAATACTTTCAAGAAATTTACACAAAAGGTAAATAATAATTGTAATCTCTTGGGGGTTCAAAACTTCAACCAACAGGTTCTTTATAAAACACGACTCCAGGAGAATGGTTATGGTGAAAACTGTAAACGCCATACTTAATACGGAAGAAAAAGTGTAGTTGAGAATTATGGAACTTGAATGTGATATCTGTGGCGATCCGAGCATGTAACAATATCGAACGAGATTATCAATCAATGAAATTTATGTTTTATATGTGAATTTTGTATATTTATTATGATTTTTGCACACATTTAATTCTTGCACAATTTCGAACTCTTGAATCGCTTCTATAAGCGAAACCGGTAAACTTGTACGCAAACAAAACCAATTTAACGCAACGTACGCGCTGGAATAATAACATAAGCTAAACATACCCTAAAAATCCTTTACATAACTTAGAAATAAGTTTTGAAGGGTTTGGTATGTCAAAAACAAGCTTATTTGATCATAGGGACTATTTACGACAAACTACGAAAATCTGCCGATTCTCGTAGCGACGTACACTCCAGAACAATGACACAAGCTTAACATACCTTAAATAACCTACACATAACTTAGAAATAAGTTTTGAAGGGTTCGGTACGGCAAAATCACACTTTTGTAACTTAAGGGGCTATTTTGCAAATTTTGCGAAACTATGCCTTTTTGCGTAATTCGCCGTCCGGAACATGTACGGACATCTAAAAATTTTTGTAATCATTGAAATATCATATTTTAGTGATTGGAATGCAAACATATCATTCGTTACGCATTTACGGTCATACACGCGTTCATTACGCTTTCCGTCGTAATTAACCAAAAACCGCGACTGTAGGATCAAACGAACCGACATCTGGAACATTTTTTGACACATTCCGTATACTTTATTGTCCTTATAAAGCTTAAAAATGAGGTTAACAGGTGTTAGAAGTGCCAAAACGTGACGAAACGAGTGAAGGGGCCTGTTCTGCCAACTTTGGAAAGTTCCTGCCAGCTAGGGGCCTTACGGACCGTAAGACCAAGGCCCATACGGTCCGTAAGCCATGCCCAGCTCACCAGAAACTTGGCAGCAACTGGTTAAATTCCACTATGACTCACCAAACGATTTTGCCACCCTCAATTCTGCTTTTGACATGTGTGTTGACACTAATCAAGTTCAAGGATGACTCATGGACACTTTTCATGATCATATTAACCCAATTCAAGTATAAAAACCATGGTGTTTTTAACCTTTGCAACCATACTACTTGCTCCATTCTGCTTCAATCCGAATTTGCAACCATCTCTGGAGTTCCTCCGAGTTCCTTTGACATTCCTTTAGTGTTGTAAGTGTTCTCTATCATGTTTTGTTCAATTCATGTAGTTTAATTAGATTAAAAGTCATAAAGATTGACTTTTATTTGACTTCCAGAATTGATCATGAATTGATTAACTTAAAATCCAATTGAACCTTGCAATATGATGGTAATCAAGATGGTTATGATCCCTATTAATCATACCTACTGATTTCTATCATTTCAAGTCTTTATGACAAGTCAAAGTTTCGGTCAAAATGAGATAAATGCGCATTTCATGCCGAATCTAATTTCGGGTGTCAAAACAGTTTGTTTTGATGCCAAAACTCTTTTATAAACTTATTTAGACATGTCTAAATCGTCATTCTTAATTATTGTGCTTGTTTAGAGTCGAAAATTGAACGGTTTGACCACCGCTTTGACTTTTCAAGCTGGCCCATTTGGTGGATCTTTGGTCGCAACCCCCAACCCCACCCCGGGAGTGGGGGCCGCGAGACACAGAGCTGGTGGTACCGGTATTTGTTAATTTGGTAGCGGAATTAAAACATCAGAATCGTAGTTAGGAAATAAATATCAAAGTTTCAAAACACCAAACTTTTATATTAAACAAATGGGGTAGAACCTAAGTTTCCATTACAACATATTTTTAGGGATAAACCCTGATTTATGGAAAACATAAACTCCTTTTTATTTAGGTAAATTTTATAGCCACTTTCTAAGCCTTCAGTGCTCTCCAGCTGGCTTCTATAAGCTTCACATTAAGTTACCTGAAACGCGTTTTAAAAACATTTTATCAGTAAGAAATACTTGCGAATCCATCTCAGTTTTATTAAAACAAGTGATTATACTTTACAGTTATTGAGAGCATCCGCATTTACAATGTTTATATCTACACAATTACTCAATCAGTGCTGTCAATCCTGACTTGTGGGTCATATTACTTTGGGCCCTGTCACCCAACAGTAACGGTTCCTGTCACATTCCTGTGACTGTGGACTAGCAATGTATACAAAACCCCAACATACTGGCAGTAATTGTAGAATACATATACTCAATTACTGTTAAGCATAATTAAAACATTTGAGGTTTTGGTAACACATTTTGACTCACAAAAAGATCTACAAAAAGAGAATGTACTCGCCTTGAACACTTAGGTATTCCTACGGAGTTCCTGGTGATGATTCTTGATTACTTCCTGGATTTTCTATTAAAACATGCAATGCACATGCGTTAGTAAATTAACCCAAGTCACTTTAACCATACAACACACGACATAACTCCAACGAACGTAGTCAGGCAGAGCCTAGACATGCGTTGGCGATTCTAGATCGATCGGGTAGGGTGTCCATACAATACGAGATAGGATTCCAATGAACGTAGTCGGGCAGAGCCTTGACATGCGTTGATCCTAACTCGGGTAGGATAAAGAATTAGTGATCGGGGTTAAGTTACTTACAGCGGGCAGCGCTTCGCAGGTTTAGGGGGGGTATTGCGTGGAGAAACAGAGATTCAGAGAGTAGAGGGGGTATACGTTCGATTTTTCAGATCAAAACTGAGCAACGAACCTAGTCCCACGTTGCTCTATTTATACCCGATTTTGACCTCCCCCGCGCGTCGCACGGGATTCCGGGTCCCCTCTCGCGTGGTGCCAGAGACACCTAGCTAGGCTAGGTCAGCTTGGTCACAAGTGTAGGGTTGCCACATGGCGCGAAACGGTGACACGTTACCTGTACGTCTCCCTCGCGTCACGACAGAGACACCTGGGATGCCCAGGTGGGCCTGCTCCGTTTTGCGTGCCGCGTCTTGATTTTCGTGTCCGGTTCTTTGTTAATGGTCCGGTTTGGGGTGTTTTGGAGAGTTGTTACATCCTCCCCACCTTGTTTTAAATCTCGTCCTCGAGATTCACTTGAATAGGTGTGGATACTTTCTCTGCATTTCTGACTCTAACTCCCATGTATATTCTGGTCCTCTCTTTGAATCCCATTTTACTTTTACTAGAACGAATCTCTTGTGCTTAAGGTTCTTGATCTTTCTATCTTCAACCTGAATGGGTTTCTCAATAAACTTAAGCTTCTCATTTACCTCTATATCTTGAAGAGGTATCACCAGTGATTCATCTGCTAAACATTTCTTGGGATTACATACATGAAATACATCCTGTATCCCTGCCATTTCTTCTAGCAATTGTAGCTGATAAGCTACTAGCCCTATTCGTTTAATAATCTTAAAAGGTCCGACATACCTTGGGCTTAGTTTTCCTTTCTTGCCGAATCTTACAACTCCTTTCCATGGTGAGACTTTTAAGAGCACTTTATCTCCAACTTGAAATTCCAAAGGTTTGCGTCTGTTATCTGCATAACTCTTTTGATGACCTCGGGCCGCTTTCAGCCTTTCCTTGACTTAAATGATTTTGTTAGTTGTTTCTTACACAATTTCAGGACATGATAGTTGCTTTTCTCCAATCTCAGCCCAACATACAGGAGTTCGACATTTTCGTCCATAGAGTGCTTCAAATGGTGCAGCATTGATGCTGGTATGATGACTGTTATTGTAGGAAAACCCTATCAAAGGCAAATGTTCATCCCAGTTTCCTCCGAAATCAATTACACAGGCTCTAAGCATGTCTTCCATTGTTTGGATTGTCCTTTCACTTTGACCATCTGTTTGAGGATGGTATGCTGTACTTAGATTTAGTTTAGTTCCCATTGCCTTTTGGAAACTTGTCCAAAAATGAGATGTAAAACGGCTGTCCCTGTCAGACACAATAGATAAAGGAATTCCATGCAATGAAACTATTTCATTTACATATAATTTAGCTAACTGTTCCATACTGAAAGTTTCCTTCATTGGTAAGAAATGAGCAGATTTGGTTAACCTGTCTACAATCACCCAGATTATATCATTACCTTTTGGTGTCCTGGGTAGTTTGGTAACAAAGTCCATTGTTATTAATTTCCATTTCCAAATTGGCATTTCCAATTGTTGTAACAAGCCTAAAGGTTTCTGATGTTCAGCTTTAACCTATGAACAGGTTAGACATTTGGCAACGTAGCTTGCTACATCCTTCTTCATTCCTGTCCACCAGAAATTCTTTCTCAAGTCTTTATACATCTTATCACTTCAAGGATGCATTGTATACTTAGTCTTATGGCTTCCTCTAGTATTCGATTTCTCCTTGGATAGGGATCCAAATTCTGTTTTTATGGAATCTCCAAATTCCATATGTTCCTTTCTCTAATTCATTAATCATTCCTTTTAATCCTTCAGCATCGTCTTTGATTGCTGTTTCCTGTGTCTGTTTAATTTGCTCATTTAAATCTATCTGCAGGTTTAGTCTAAGAGAGCGTACTCTTTTTGGCTTCTCATGATACTTTCGACTTAAAGCATCAGCTACTACGTTAGCTTTTCCTGCATGATACTGGATATCACAATCATAATCACTAAGGATTTCCATACATCGCCTCTGTCTCATGTTTAATTCCTTTTGTCTAAAGACATATCTTAAACTCTTATGATCGGTGAATACTACAAACTTACTACCGTAAAGATAGTGTCTCCAAATCTTAAGGGAAAAAATTATTGCTCCTAACTCTAGATCATGGGTCATATAATTCTCTTCATGTTTTTTAAGTTGTCTAGAGGCATAAGAAAGTACTTTTTGACGTTGCATAAGCACACATCCATATCCTAACTTAGACGCATCACGATAAACTACAAAGTCTTCAGTTCCTTTTGGCAAAGCGAGTATTGGTGCGTTGGTTAACTTTTGCTTTAAAATCCTGAATGCTTCTTCCTGCTTTGGTCCCCATTAAAACTTAACCGATTTGCAAGTTAGCTTAGTTAACGGGATGGCTATTCTAGAAAAATCTTGAATAAACGTCTATAATCCTGCCAATCCAAGAAAACTTCTTACTTCCGTTGGTGATTCTGGGACCTTCCATTTGGTAATTGCTTTAATTTTTGTGGGATCGACATGAATTCCTTCGTGGTTTACCAGATGTCCAAGGAATTGTACTTCTTGTAACCAGAATTCACATTTTGAGAATTTTGCGTAAAGCTTTTCCTTCATCAACAATGTTAGGAGTATATGCAAATGTTCTGCGTGATCTTCCTTACTTTTAGAGTAAATTAGAATATCATCTATAAAGACAAGTATGAATTTATCCAGGTATGGTTTACATATCATGTTCATCATGTCCATAAATGCAGCTGGGGCATTGGTTAAACCAAATGGCATGATAGTAAATTCATAATGACCGTACCTTGTTCTGAAAGCTGTTTTAGGAATACCTTCTTCCCGTACTTTCAACTGATGATATCCTGAGCGTAAGTCGATCTTAGAAAAGAATCGAGCTCCTTGGAGTTGGTCAAACAAATCGTCAATTCTTGGTAACGGGTACCGATTTTTTTATTGTAACTTTGTTCAATTCCTTGTAATCAATGCACATACGCATAGATCCGTCTTTCTTCTTGACAAACAACACCGGTGCTCCCCATGGCGATGAGCTGGGTTGCATGAAACCTTTCTCTAGTAATTCGTCCAGTTGTTTCTTCAGTTCCTGCATCTCTGTCGGTGCTAGGCGATAGGGTGCTCTAGCAATCGGTGCCGTTCTTGGTATTAGGTGAATTCTAAATTCAACCTCTCGATATGGCGGTAATCCAGGCAATTCTTCCGGGACGACATCTGAGAAATTAGATATTACAGGAATATCTTTTAATTCTTTTCGTTTAATGTTAATGTAACACCTCGTAAAAACCCGTCCTATAAAATTCCGACACGTGTCCCGCTAATACTCGTATGCCACGTGCTAAAACGAGAGGGACCGAATGCGTCGTACATTATTTTATAACCTCTGAACGACAATTCAATAGTTTAGGGACTAAAAGTGTCAACATGCTAAAACTAAGCCTCTGAGTGACCTTTTAACGAACCGAGAGTCTTATGATGTTAGTCATACTCTTGTGTGTGCCTAATATGGGCCTAAGATAGCTTTATGCACTAATTATAACGTTTCACGCAAGTTTGGAAGTCCAGGGGCTATTCCTGATAATATGGAAACTTTATGATTCTCGTAATTTGAATACGGACTTTCTATACAAATCCAAATATGTATATACAATAAAATCTTGTGTTTTATTGATAAGGATGTGAAGATGTCCTCCGTTGCAAAATTTCGATCGTTTTCGTGTTCGTTAAAGCGTTTTAGGCATTTTTGTGAAACGCGCAATCGTACAACCGAACGAACCGACATCCGTGATATTTCCAGACAAAATCCAAGTCACTTATGCCTTAACACCCTTATTAAGCCTAGAAATTAGGTTGAAAGGGGTTACGGGTGACAAAACGCGACGAAACAAAGTCCAGGGACTAAATTGAAAATTTTGAGAAACGGTCACCCTCGCGTGTCGCGCGGAACATGTTGTTCCCTCGCGTGGCGTGACAGCATGCGTTTTGTAGAATTCTGCATGCCTGCTGTAGCCTGCAGCCTTGGCCACCACTCAAACCACTTCAGCGCCTAGATTTCAAAACCATGGTCTCATGTATGGTATTGGACACCTCATAAGACACTTGTTCACCTCTAGGATGCATGTCCAACACTTGTCTTGATCCTCATCAACCTCCTACTCCATAAATTGAAGCTTTATTCATCCACCAAAGGACTTGCATGTTCTTGAAATTCACTCTATCAATTCATTGCAAGTTCCAGAGCTTCAAGGATCTTCAAATCCACTCTAATTTCGTGCTAGGACACTTTGTAAGTGTTCTTAATCCTCCTTTTTCAGTTCATCATCTATTTGAGCTAAAAGTCAAGTTCGTCGTAAAAGTACTTTGACTTTGAGCTTAAATCTCTATAGTCCAGGCATGGACCGATTCAAACATGGCTACGTGACCATAATGAGGTAGGTATTAATCCCCCAAGAGGGCACCTCCTAATTACCACATTTGCATGATATATTGACGAGTTAAACTTATTAATAAAAGTCAAACTGGGTCAGATTTGGTAATAAACGCATAACTAGTAACATCCATGTCATAAAATCTATTTTATCATTCTAATAACTTGGTAATACTTATAAGAACATGTAGGAGCATGTTCGGCTCGTCAAATCCAGGTCTAAGGTCGGTTCGCAACTGAAAGTCACAAAGTTTGACTTCTGCTTTGACCTTCAGTTCTGACCCGATTTAGAGTCTTTTAAGGCTGATTCTAATTTGCATTATGATTTTAGTTGATGTAGTATAACCCTCTGAGGTCATACTACATGATCATAATCATATTCCGAGTTATGCGCAAGTTTCATCAATATGCTACATATGACTACTTCGCCCTTTTTGCGTAAAATGAGATTTAAACCAAAAACAACCATACAAACAAGTTATCTACTGATTTTAAAAACTTATTTAAATATTTTTACAGTAGGTGCAAGCTATAAACTCAGATTTCCAAATAAGTCTTCAAATCTATGTGTGAGATGACCAAAGTGCCCCTTTCGGGGCATAGTTTGGTCTTTAATTATAAACCACACATATATTTGAGACCCTACTGATATAACATCATAAAGTAACTATTTTTATAAATAATGTATGACCATAACATCAGATTATTCACCAACTTCTTTTTATGAATCGTAAAATGACCAAAACGCCCTTGTGAGGCATTGTTGATTTTAAAACTATAACAGACATACAAGTTGATGTCCCACTGATATTGAAACTTGTTTAAGGTATATTGGCATATGGAACTCTTTCATGACTCATCTGGTTACCCGTTATCGCTTATATACGTACGGTTAAGCCTACGAGACTAGTTTACGTAGTTTAACCGAAACGGGTTTAACCTTATCATCTTTATCTCAAATTCCAGAATTTTTATAGTTTACCCATATTTTACAAGTCTTAGTACTTGTTGGGTTTAAACTACATTCTGTTCAGGTCACCACTTAATCAAGCGTATCGTACCGTTCTTAATATTTTAAACTAGTCGATCCAAGTCAATGACTTAAATAAGATCGCTAGCATTCTAATTGGTTATTTATACCATCATTCTAGATTAGGGCCTTCCGGTAAATTGTACCTACGCTTAATTAGTTGGATACGGCTGTGCTTATTATATTTCTTATTTAAAACGACTTGCTAAGCTCATGTAAATACTCTTAACCTATTTTCCCCTATACGGGCTTGGGATACGGTAAAATATTTACCGCATGGTTGGGTATGGGATTCGAAGACCTATGTGTCGGGAAATTCAAATAACCCATTTTAATTCGTATTGCTTGAACAAAACATTGGGGGTTAATGCGACCGTGTCCTGGATATCCATGACTCATTTAATTGCAAATGGCCATGACCTAAGCACGCGGTGTAGGCATACACCTGACAGATGCGAAACGGTTTAAATAAACGATTTATGTCCAATACGGGTGTTCCTACTAAAGGAATAAATTATAATTTACAACCATTAGAGGTTTTCCCAATAAGGGAATAGGTGGTGTGTCGGTTAATCATGAACTGGCATAGTTTCCGGTCCCCGTATGTACGTCAAGTTATGTAAAACTGATAACATGAGATATAGTTTGTCCCAAGTTATTTATAAAACATACGTACCAATGTGTACATAAAAAATGATTTCGAAATGTTTTCAAATGAGTCGGTTGAGTGTATTTACCAGTGAAAACTGACGTATTTTCAAAATAATTAAACTACATGTACAAATACGTAAATAGGCCGGAAGCTGCTCAGTAGCAACATAAGAGGATCTTGCAAATCCTTAGATGTGCCAAGTCTGTTAATCATCTCTTGTGTATATCTTCGATCCGCCTGTGGATCTTTGTTACAAACCATTGTTGTTTGAACTTAAATATTTCGGTTTGTGATGATATTTATAATCCAAGACTTCCGCTGTGCTATTCTGTATTATTTGGTTATGATGACATCAACATACGTCACAATATTCCCCACTGGGCCCACCGGGTTACACGTGGAAATCGGGGGTGTCACAGGTTAGTATCAGAGCCAATGTTTGAGTGAATTAAACACTAGCCTTTTGTGTTTAATCTCAAATGACACAGTAGCATATTCCTTATACCTTTTGAGTCTAGACTTAACATAGGAATACTCTCATCCCTGTTAAATTGCATTGTGCTTCGATTTTATGTATTTCAAAAATAGTCGCCAAGCAAGGAAGCCGTTGGTGAAAAATTCTTCTCATCCGAAGCCATGGAATGCTATGTTTTGTACCACGATTGAGATAAGCATGCGATCGGTTGGAGAAAAGATTTTTGTAAACTTATTCCTAAATCCAAACCCATTGAAACCTTAAACCAGACTTCAGAGTCCACACCGGAGGTCCCTGAGACTCAAATTTTGAAGTCTGCATATGTGGAGTTCATACCAGAGGTCCCTGAGTCTCCAACTTCTAGGATAATATCGGTGGATACTTATGACCCATATTTCTTACATCCAAGTTTTTGGAATTCCAGAATCGGATTATACTTGCCAAACTCCAATCCGTGATCCATTTGATTCTTAAAACCTTGAATCCTTGGATTCTATTTCTACATCGAATCCCGATTTGGAAAACTCACATTACCAACTAACCTTTAGTGTTAGTACCTATGCAAATAACCATAAAGAGAAATATCAGGAATAAAGCAAAAGAGGCTCAAGAGACTCCTTCTTCAATCGTGCCTCATTTTAATTTGAGTCCCTAAGAGGACATGTCCCTTCTATTTAGACCCTGCATGGGCATTTGTTTGTTTTAGTTCCCTTGTGGACACATTTTTTGAATTAAGTCCCTGTGTGGACATTTGTTTAAAATAGTCCCTTTGTGGACACATTATTTCATAATAGTCCCTTTGTGGACACATTATTTCATTATAGTCCCTTCATGGACATATTATTTCATTATGGTCCCTTCGTGGATATGGTATTTCTTATAGTTCCTTTGTGGACTTATATATTTCCTTTTGTCCTTGTGTGGACTTGTATTGTTTTTAAGTCCTTGTGTGGATAAGTTAATATTAAAAGTTCTGTTCAAGGCACTATTGTAATTCCTAATGATTATTGGAAAGATTTGAAATTTATTATCTATTCATTACATTCTTTGCTTAAGCGATTGCCTCAATTATAATTCGAACTTTATTGATCCGCGATATAATTCAAAAAGACCTTCTTGATGGTTTACCCCAGCCAAGTGACAAGTTCATGTTAATTGGAAAATTTAATAGTAGTTAAGATGAAATAACCTTCTACCAAGATAGTTAAGGAAGATTATCCCTTCTATCCAGAGGTGGTGGACTATGTTCAAGCCTCCAAGCTTTTATGTTCAATGCGATCATAGCTACATTGTTAAACCATTAAGACAAAATTATTCCTTTTTAGCATTCAAGTAATGTTAATAGTCCTGGCGGTGTGACTTGAGGAACCACACTAGCCGTCTTGGTGAAGGACTATGTCCAAACCTTATAGCTTACGTGATCGAATTTGATCCCGGCATATATCATCAATACGATGATCATAATTTAAACATCCATTAGTGATGTAGTGCCTACGGGCCATAAATTAACATCCAATAGTGATGTAAGTGCCTACGGGCCATGATTTAACATCCATTAGAGATGTAGTGTCTATGGACCATGACTTAACATCCATTTGTGATGCAATGCCATTGAGCTATGACTTAACATCCATTAGAGGTGTTTCGCCTATAGGCTATATATATATTATGTCGTCCATTTGAGACATTGACAATTATGATCTTCTATGATTCCCTGTCTAAGGTGGTGAGCTATGCTCAAGCCTTATAGTCTATATGATCAGTGCGATCATGACTAATATCATCCATACAATAATCATATCATTAACATCCTTAGTGATGTTATGCCTACATTATATTGTATCATCAATAAGACAATAACAGTTGTGACCATTATGGTTCCCTGTCCAAGGTGTTGGGCCATGCCAAGCCTCATAGTCAATATGATCAATACGATCGTGACTACTATCATCAGTGTGATGACTATTATTTTAACATCCTTTTCGAAATATCAATTGATTCGCCTAGCGGGATATAAAATATCGTCATTCATGACAACGACAGTTGTGGTCTATGACTCCCTGTCCAAAGGTTATGAACTATGTTCAAACCTTAAAGCCTCTTAATCAATAAGATTGCGGCTTATATATATCTTATTATATTCTATGAAAAGGCCTTTGTGCCATATTATTTTGTCTTTCATGACAATGCATTTTATGCCATATTACCTAATGCCCTTCATGATCAGCCCTTGTGCCAAATTTATATGTCCTTTTGTGACAAGGCTTTAGTGCCAAATCTACATGTCCATTAGTGACAAGGCCATTTATGCCATATCTATATGTCCTTAGTGACAAATCTGTTCGTGCCATATCCATATGTCGTTTAGGGACAAGATCTTTTCTTTTAGCCAAATTTTAAGTCCTTGTGACAAGCTTACGAGCTGCTTAATTTGTCATTACGGCAAAGACAGATGTGACTTTATGATCCACTGTCTGATACTTCTGGACTATGTCTGATCTTTATCAATACCTATGATTGTCCTTTGAAACCTAGGTTATGTATACATATACTAGACATTCATTTAAAATGCCAAAGCCTAACAGTTGTGACCTTGAACACACTGATTCAAAAGGCAAAGGATTTATATACCCAATTTAAAGCCAGTATGGTTTAGTGGTACCATGGCGAATATACAATGAGTCATCAAATGCAAATGACCAGCTAATAAAATATAAATTGGTGAATTATGCCAAACAGGTCAATATGGCAAATTCTGGGGAGAATGATAGTAAGCTAATGATGATAATGTTGAGGACAACATTGTCATAAGTAAGAAGGACTTACAAGCTTTAATTGCCACGGAAGTAGGCAAGGATATGAACGCCTATACTGAAAGGAAACATGAGTCGAGTGCATCTCGCTCCAAGCATTTATCGAAACACTCATCTATACCTCGTTCGAATCCAAGGAATAGCAAGGTACACCCCTCAAATGTAAGGAGTAAGACTGAAAGACAGGAGCATCAAGATAAGATACGTTTTAATAAGGATGAGTGTTCATACAAGTATTTCGTATCCTGTAAGCCCCGTGATTTCGATGGGGAAAAAGGGGCGATAGAAGCCTTAAGATGGTTAGATGAAATGGAAACTGTTGTTGAGATCAGCGACTGTGCTAATGAGAATATTGTGAAGTTTGTTTCACAGTCATTTAAGGGCGATGCCCTAATCTGGTGGAAGACTATGATACAATCTGCTGGAAGGGTCCATCTGTATAATTTAAGTTGGTCCAAATTTGTAGACCTGATTAAAGAAACTTATTGTCCACCTCATGAGTTGGAAAGGATATAAACAGATTTCTTATCTCTAGTAATGAAGAATTTGGATTGTCGGAAGTATGTGACCGACTACAACTCCTTATCTAGGTTAGTACCATACCTAGCATCCCCTGAGCTCAAACGCATTGCGTGATTTATTGGTGGCTTAGCGCCAGAAATTAAAGGAATGGTTAGGGCTTCAAATCCTAGCACATATAGGTCTGCTGTAGACTTAGCTTTGACTCCCACTCAGGATTTAGTAAGACAAAAATCAGTCAAAGCTGAGAATGACGGAAAAAGAGAAAGGGAGGAAGAAACTCCTAGAAATCTAAGAAAAAGGGCAAATCTAGAATCAATAAGAGTCAACATGAGTCTGATAAAAAGCCTACGTGCGACACCTGCAACAGAAAGCACTGGGGACAGTGTCGAACAGACCAAAAGCCAAAGCAATGTGGCATCTGTAAAAGAACTGGTCATCAGTCCCATGAATGTAGGAACATGAAGAATGCAAATTGTTTTAGCTGTGGCGAGAAAGGCCACATTAGTACGAATTGCCCTAAAGCTGCTAAAGAAAGTGTAGCTAAGTCGGGAGAAGCTAAGAAAGGAAATGCCTGAAATTTGCCTAAGGAGTGCCATAAGCAGTAAAAATCATTAGTGTCATCAGGTACATTCCTTATCATTAATCAAGGATATGTTTTCTAAGAGTCCTGTTTTAATTCAGGCATTAATAAGTCTTTCATAAACCATAAGTCCAGAAAACTTTTATATATATTCATGAGAACTCCATATATTAAGTATAAGGTAGAACCTACCGATGAAACCTTAGAAGTCGCTTCTTTTTTATGGATGCTCTTATCCATAAAAATCAGTCATGTTCTTCCTTCGGTTGAAGTACGACGAATTTTTATTATTATTATTATTTAATTTATATTATTTTTTTGTTATTCTCATTTACTTCTATCGACTGCGAATACCAAACTAGCATGATAAAAGCGCCATATGATAATTGCAGTACCTTAGTGTGTTCCATAAATAGCTTTCATGCTTGATCAACATGAAGGTTTAATGCATGGAACCACTAGAATCTCCCAACAATCATATTGTACTAAGATCAGCTGTATTGGTATTCAAGAAGATATTCCCTATGAAAACGCCTGAGTAGATGCCTCTACTCAAGGCATCCAACTATTCGAAAAGCGAGTGCGCCTTTTACATAATTGGAGACGTTAGATGAACCAAAGGATCATATTAAGGCTGTCTCTAATATCCTCGAATATCTGATATTTTCTTTGATAAACTATCGGTTTACCTCCCGATAAGCAAGTGGAGTTAAGATTGACATTTTACTAGGAGCTGCACCTGTTGCAAAAGCTCCATATCGACTAACACCATTGAAAATAAAATAAATTAGATCCCAATTGAATGGAATTCTGAAGAAAGGCTTGTACAGCCTAACTTGTCACTTTAGGAGTTTCGATATTGCTTATTAAGAAAGACGGTTCAATGCGGCTATGCGTTGATTACCGCAAGATTAAACAAGGTAACGATCAGGAATCGTTAACCGTGGCCCAGGATCGGCGATTTGTTCAACCAACTACAAGAGTTAGATACTTCTTTAAGATTGATTGGATAGTAGTTGGAATAACCATCTCACCCCAGTTAAGTTCTCCTATACTATTAATTGTTATATTAGTATCAAGGCGGCTCCCTTGGAGGCCTTGTATTGGGAAAAAGGTCAAATGCCCATTTGATGGGCATAAGTTGGGAAGACCTAACTAACCTAAGGGTGTCTTGGAAACCATGGATGAGATAATACAAATCCAAGATTTGTCTTAAAACTGTCGGAAAGCGGCAGAAGAACTTCATTGACGAGATGAGAGTCATAAACTTATTTAGTTCCCAATAAGGGACAAGGTGCTATCGAAGATATCACCCTGGAAAGGTGTGATATGTTTCAGTGAAGAGAGAAAGATAAGTCTCAGATATATGGGACCATTCGAGGTGATCAAATGTGACGAACTCTAGCTTATAAGCTATCTTACTTGAGGAGTCCAGTGGAATTCGCAATGTGTTCCACAAATGCATTTTAAAGAAATGTTTAGCTAATGAGTTGCTAGCTACGTCACATAATGGTGTGCAAATAAATGAGAGCCTATGGCTTTGCTGGGAAACCGGAATCGATTGAAGATCGATAAGATAAAATCTTTGAAGGAAACACGTGCCTATTGTAAAGGCCAAACAGGAAGTCTGTAGAAATCCCGAGTGCATGTGAGGTCAAGTCCACTATGCGACAATAAAACTTCTAACTTTTGAATAAAATCTCAAGGTCGAGATTCTTTTAAGGGGGTGAGGATGTAACACCTCGTAAAAACCCGTCCTATAAAATTCCGACACGTGTCCCGCTAATACTCGTATGCCACGTGCTAAAACGAGAGGGACCGAATGCATCGTACGTTATTTTATAAACCTCTTAACGACAATTTAATAGTTAAGGGACTAAAAGTGTCAACATGCTAAAACTAAGCCTCTGAGTGACCTTTAAACGAACCGAGAGTCTTATGATGATAGTCATACTCTTGTGTGTGCCTAATATGGGCCTAAGATAGCTTTATGCACTAATTATAACCATTCACGCAAGTTTGGAAGTCCAGGGGCTATTCCTGACAAACTGCAGAAACTTTCTGATTCTCGTATTTTGAATATGGACTTTATATACAAATTCAAATATGTATATACAATAAAATCTTGTGTTTTATTGATAAGGATGTGAAGATGTCCTCCGTTGCGAAATTTCGATCGTTTTCGTGTTCGTTAAAGCGTTTTACGCATTTTTGTGAAACGCACAACCTCTGAATGCGTCGTATGTTATTTTATAAACCTCTAAACGACAATTTAATAGTTAAGGGACTAAAAGTGTCAACATGCTAAAACTAAGCCTCTGAGTGACCTTTAAACGAACCGAGAGTCTTATGATGTTAGTCATACTCTTGTGTGTGCCTAATATGGGCCTAAGATAGCTTTATGCACTAATTATAACGTTTCACACAAGTTTAGAAGTCAAGGGGCTATTCCTGACAAACTGCAGAAACTTTCTGATTCTCGTATTTTGAATATGGACTTTATATACAAATTCAAATATGTATATACAATAAATTCTTGTGTTTTATTGATAAGGATGTGAAGATGTCCTCCGTTGCGAAATTTCGATCGTTTTCGTGTTCGTTAAAGCGTTTTACGCATTTTGTGAAACGCACAACCGTACAACTGAACAAAACGACATCCGTGATATTTCCGGACAAAGTCCAAGTCACTTATGCCTTAACACCCTTATTAAGTCTAGAAATTAGGATCAAACGGGTTACAGGTGACAAAACGCGACGAAACAAAGTCCAGGGACTAAATTGAAAATTTTGAGAAACGGTCACTCTCGCGTGTCGCGCGGGAACATGTTGTTCCCTCGCGTGGCGTGACGGCATGCGTTTTGCAGAATTCTGCATGCCAGCTGCAGCCTGCAGAATTGGCCACCACTCAAACCACTTCAGCACCAAGATTTCAAAACCATGTATGGTATTGGACACCTCATAAGACACTTGTTCACCTCTAGGATGCATGTCCAACACTTGTCTTGATCCTCATCAACCTCCTACTCCATAAATTGAAGCTTGATTCATCCACCAAAGGACTTGCATGTTCTTGAAATTCACTCTATCAATTCATTGCAAGTTCCAGAGCTTCAAGAATCTTCAAATCCACTCTAATTTTGTGCTAGGACATTTTGTAAGTGTTCTTAATCCTCCTTTTTCAGTTCATCATCTATTTGAGCTAAAAGTCAAGTTCGTCGTAAAAGTACTTTGACTTTGAGCTTAAATCTCTATAGTCCCTCCATGGATCAATTCAAACATGGCTACGTGACCATAATGAGGTAGGTATTAATTCCCCAAGAGGGCACCTCCTAATTACCACGTTTGCATGACCGATTGACGAGTGAAACTTATTCATAAAAAGTCAAACTGGGTCAGATTTGGTAATAAACGCATAACTAGTAACATGCATGTCATAAAATCTGTTTTTCATTCTAATAACTTGGTAATAATTATAAGAACATGTAAGAGAATGTTTGGCTCGTCAAATCCAGGTCTAAGGTCGGTTCGC
The DNA here is from genome assembly GCA_947069175.1 of Scalesia atractyloides. NCBI lineage: Eukaryota > Viridiplantae > Streptophyta > Magnoliopsida > Asterales > Asteraceae > Scalesia > Scalesia atractyloides. The sequence goes on along the minus strand of CAMTDV010000004.1, from coordinate 36,543,862 downwards.
AACCGAAAGTCGCAAAGTTTGACTTCTGCTTTGACTTTCAGTTCTGACCCGATTTAGAGTCTTTCAAGGCCGATTCTAATTTGCATTATGATCCTTATTTTATGTAGTATAACCCTCTGAGGTCATACTACATGATCATAATCATATTCCGAGTTATGCGCAAGTTTCATCAATATGCTAAATATGACTACTTCGCCCTTTTTGCGTAAAATGAGATTTAAACCAAAAACGACCATTCAAACAAGTTACCTACTGTTATGATGACTTGTTTGACTTACATGCATGTCTTTAAATTGGTTATAATCTGCGTTTTTCCTAAATATCGCAAATCAAGCTTTTAAAGGACCGAAATACCCTTTTCGGCAAATAAATTATTTTAAACGTTAACTCGTACAATAAAATACTTTACCAACTGATGTTATAATATATTTAGGATTATTTGGGATATTAAATCAGCTTATGAACTGAGTTTATGTAAAGGTTCTTGCATGGTGTCGATAAATGACGATAATGCCCTTACGGTGCATAAAATAAGTTTTAAAGATATTTTCTCAACCAAACTTTTTACCTACTGACTTTATATATTGTATAGAACTGATCAAAATAGTAATTTTCCTTATACATCGATTTTAATCGTCATTTAGCGACTTTATCGCCTTTTCGACGCATAGTATGGGTTAAAACCATGTCTAAGCATCAAGACTTGTTATCTACTGATTTTAAAAACTTATTTAAATATTTTTATAGTAGGTGCAAGCTATAAACTCAGATTTCCAAATAAGTCTTCAAATCTATGTGTGAGATGACCAAAATGCCCTTTCGGGACATAGTTTGGTCTTTAATTATAAACCACACATATATTTGATACCCTACTGATATAACATCATAAAGTAACTGTTTTTATAAATAATGGATGACCATAACATCAGATTACTCACCAACTTCTTTTTATGAATCGTAAAATGACCAAAGCGCCCTTGTGAGGCATTGTTGATTTTAAAACTATAATAGACATACAAGTTGATGTCCTACTGATATTGAAACTTGTTTAAAGTATATTGGCATATGGAACTCTTTCATGACTCATCTGGTTACCCGGTATCACTTATATACGTACGGTTAAGCCTACTAGACTAGTTTACGTAGTTTAACCGAAACGGGTTTAACCTTATCATCTTTATCTCAAATTCCAGAATTTTAATAGTTTACCCATATTTTACAAGTCTTAGTACTTGTTGGGTTTAAACTACATTCAGTTTAGGTCACTGCTTAATCAAGCGTATCGTACCGTTCTTAATATTTAAACTAGCCGATCCAAGTCAATGACTTAATTAAGATCCGCTAGCATTCTAATTGGTTATTTATACCATCATTCCAGACTAGGGCCTTCCGGTAAATTGTACCTACACTTAACTAGTTGGATACGACTGTGCTTATTATATTTCTTATTTAAAAGGACTTGCTAAGCTCATGTAAATACTCTTAACCTATTTTTCCCTATACGGGCTTGGGATACGGTAAACTATTTACCGCATGGTCGGGTATGGGATTCAAAGACCTATGTGTCGGGAAATTCAAATAACCCGTTTTAATTCGTATTGCTTGAACAAAACATTGGGGGTTAATGCGACCGTGTCCTGGATATCCTTGACTCATTTAATTGCAAATGGCCATGACCTAAGCACGGGGTGTAGGGATACACCTGATAGATGCGAAACGGTTTAAATAAACGATTTATGCCCAATACGGGTGTTTCTAATAAAGGAATAAATTATAATTTACAACCCATTAGAGGTTTTCCCAATAAGGGACTAGGTGGTGTGTCGGTTAATCATGAACCGGCATAGTTTCGGTCCCCATATGTACGTCAAGTTATGTAAAACTGATAACATGAGATATAGTTTGTCCCAAGTTATTTATAAAACATATGTACCAATTTGTACATAAAAAAATGATTTCGAAATGTTTACAAAATGAGTCGGTTGAGTGTATTTACCAGTGGAAACTGACGTATTTTCAAAATAACTAAACTACAGGTACAAATACGTAAATAGGCCGGAAGCTGCTTGGTAGCAACATAAGAGGATCTTGCAAATCCTTAGATGTGCCAAGTCTGTTAATCATCTCTTGTGTGTATCTTCGATCCGCCTATGGATCTTTGTTACAAACCATTGTTGTTTGAACTTAAATATTTCAGTTTGTTATGATATTTATAATCCAAGACTTCCCCTGTGCTATTCTGTATTATTTGGTTATGATGACATCAACATACGTCACAATATTCCCAACCGGGCCCACCGGGTTACACGTGGAAATCGGGGGTGTGACAGTTAATGATTACGGAAATCATATACACTATTCCTCTTTCCGTGCATAGCTTGCAGCTTTCATCACAGAGATGAACTTTGTTGATCTTGTCGACTTATCTCCTTTAATTGTGATCCTTTCACCAGATGGCACATTTACTTCTACATACTTTTGATCACATATTATTCATGCCTGATTGGCTACCAACCAATCCATTCCTAACAGGACACCAAATCCGGCAAGATCCATTGGAAAAAGGTTAGCAGAAAAATTATGATTTAAAATTCTTATTTTTGCTCCTTGCAGGAATTCGCTTATTTGGATAGAAAACCCATTTGCCGTCTCCATCAGACAGTTTTGGTGAAGTTTAGTTGATGGTTGATTATGAAAATTGCAAAAGGAAGTATTGATGAAACTTTGTTTTGCACCAGAGTCAAATAATACTTTTGCATAAACATCATTAACTAAAAACATACCGGCAATCACATCCGAAATTATCTTTGCTTCTTCAGCGGTCAGCATGAACGCTCTGGCAGTCTTCTTAGGTCCTTCGGCTGTCTTTGCTTTATTGTTTGCCGCTAGAGCTAGTTTCGGACACTGGGTTCTAATATGACCGGCTTCTCCGCACTGGTAGCATAGCCTATTGCTAACTTTCTTTCTGCAGTCTTTTTCCTTATGCCTTGGGAATTTGCAGAAATTGCAGTATGTAGAGCATTTCCCTGAATGTTTCTTTTTGCAGTACTTACACGGGGTGAAGAAGAACTTGCCCCTTTCCCACGGTTGGAATTTCCATAACGTAGCTCCTGAGTGATCTTTTGAGCTAGGTTCCTTTTCTGGTTTTCTTCTTGCGTACGTACCAACTCATCTGTCAAGGTATTTGCCAATTCCACTGCCTCTTCTATGGTTTGTGGTCTAGCTGCCGGGACTACATGTCTGATCTCACTGATTAATCCCTAGATGTAACGGGAGATCAATACTGGTTCAGGTGAAGCTAGGGTTGGTACAATCGTTGCATATTCAAAGAATGTGGTGCTATATTCTCTGCAGTCTACCCGATCATTCTATGATTTAGGAATTTATTAGTAATCTACTCCTTTTCATTAGGGGGACAAAATTTCCTTTCAACTATTTCCTTAAAGTTGTTCCATTCCATACTGTAAACCCTGTCGCTTCCTTTGGACTGAAGAATGGTATTCCACCACTCTAAAGCTGCATCTTTGAAAAGATTAGAAGCATATATGACTTTATCTTCATTTGTACATTTACTTATCTTGAGTACTGCTTCTGTCTTTTCTATCTAGCGCAAGGCTGAAATAGCTCCTTCATTGCCTGAGAATTCTATCAGTTTAAATGATAAGAATTCTTTATAAGAACAATCATATGAGATGGTTCTTCTTCTTTGTGGAACTGGAGCTTGGATTAACAGTTCGGGATTTCCATTCACGCTGTGATTTGACTCAGGGGGTACACGTTTATTCCCGTTTATGGAATCAATATTTCCTACCTTTTTAATGGTATCGATAATATAGGGCATAGCATCTATGATTCTTTGGGCCACTATGTGTTCGATAGCACTTTTATTCATTTGATTCTCGTTATTAACGTTATTATGGATTTCCTGATTTACTTCGTCTGACATCTGAATTATAAACATTTATCAGGTATTCATATCACAGAATAAATTAAATAACAAGCACACCAACACAGTGAACCAAAATCGTCGAGCATTGCGACTTTTACTCTTTTCAAATATATGCATCTAGTACAAACATATCTGGAATTCAAATATTACTAACCTATGCATCGATATATTTATATAGGTGATATTACTTTATGTCTGTTTTAGTTTCTCTTTTTTTTTCTGTAACAAAATACACACATATATATATTTATATTAAGCTACGGCTTCCTTAAAACTGCATTTCCCGCTCGTCATACTTCCAGACAATTTTCTCTCCAATGTGGCGAATTCGGTTTCCTTCCTCCACCAGTTCATCTCCAAGCTAGCAGAGTTCTTCCACATGTTCCCTGGGTAGTATTGGGGCTGGCACTGGTTCAGGATAAGGTGGAACGGGTTTTTCATAGGGAATTGTGTTTTCTTGCAGGTTCTGAATTGCCCAGTTGTTAGCCCACCATGGATCAAAAGGGTTTGGTGCTGGAATTCTAGGTATCTCATTGGGGTCAAAGGCTGGGATTGGAATTGGTTTCCCTGGTTCTGTTCTAGGTTCATGGGTTGGTTAGGAAATAAGGGAAGTAATGGTGGTTCTGGATTTGCTACTTGGTTGAAATTAGGTTCTCCTTCTACATTTCCAAACATGTGAAAATTAGCTAGTTGTCTATCCAATTCTTCTTCCCACAAGGGTCTAACTTCTGGGTTTTGGGCGTTCCTCTCAGTTCTAGCTGCTATGGCTTGTTGTTGTACTTGTCTCAGGCTTTTCCTCTTTTCTGCTTTGGCTCTACTAAGCCAACCCCTCCTTTTAGGGGGAAAAGTTCTGCAGATTTGGCTTTGAAAACAAAGATATCTTCGGAATCGGCGGTGTAGTCTGGGGTTGGCTGGGATGTTCCTTCATCCATAAGAGAATGAGGTAGGTGACGATAAGCGTCAGAAGTACCCTGATCACTCATACTGTAAACTAAAGAAGTTAATAACAAAAAATAATGATATATACATATAAAGTGGCGGATATTTTCTAACACATTTGTTTAAAATTTAGGTATTTCAAAAGAACACCTAAATGGCTTAAATCAGTGGCTCTGATACCACCTTCTGTCGCAACCCCCGACCCTACCCCGGGAGCGGGGGCCGCGAGACTCAGAGCTGGTGGTACCGGTGTTTGTTAATTTAGCAACGGAATTAAAACATCAGGATCGTAGTTAGGAAATAAATATCAGACTTTAAAACACCAAACTTTTATATTAAACAAATGGGGTAGAACCCAAGTTTCCGTTACAACATATTTTTAGGGACAAATCCTAATTTATGGAAAACATAAACTCCTTTTTATTTAGGTAAATTTTATAGCTACTTTCTAAGCCTTCAGTGCTCTCCAGCTGGCTTCTATAAGCTTCACATTAAGTTACCTAAAACGCGTTTTAAAAACATTTTATCATTAAGAAATACTGGCGAATCCATCTCAGTTTTATCAAAACAAGTGATTATACTTTACAGTTATTGAGAGCATCCGCATTTACAATGTTTATATCTACACAATTACTCAATCAGTGCTGTCAATCCTGACTTGTGGGTCATATTACTTTGGGCCCTGTCACCCAACAGTAACGGTTCCTGTCACATTCCCGTGACTGTGGACTAGCAATGTATACAAAACCCCAACATACCGGCAGTAATTGTAGAATACATATATTCAATTACTGTTAAGCATAATTAAAACATTTGAGGTTTTGGTAACACATTTTGACTCACAAAAAGATTTACAAAAAGAGAATGTACTCGTCTTGAACACTTAGATATTCCTACGGAGTTCCTGATGACGATTCTTGATTACTTCCTGGATTTTCTATTAAAACATACAACGCACATGCGTTAGTAAATTAACCCAAGTCACTTTAACCATACAACACACGACAAAACTCCAATGAACGTAGTAAGGCAGAGCCTAGACATGCGTTGGCGATTCTAGATCGATCGGGTAGGGTGTCCATACAACACGAGATAGGATTCCAACGAACGTAGTCGGGCAGAGCCTTGACATGCGTTGATCCTAACTCGGGTAGTATAGTGAATTAGTGATCGGGGGTTAAGTTACTTACAGCGGGCAGCGCTTCGCAGGTTTACGGGGGGGGGGGGGGTATTGCGTGGAGAAACAGAGATTCAGAGAGTAGAGGGGGTATACGTTTGATTTTTCAGATCGAAACTGAGCAACAAACCTAGTCCTAGCTGCTCTATTTATACCCGATTTTGACCTCCCCCGCGCGTCGCGCGGGATTTCGGGTCCCCTCTCGTGTGGCGCCAGAGACACCTAGCTAGGCTATGTCAGCCTGGTCACAAGTGTAGGGTTGCCACATGGCGCGAGATGGTGACACGTCACCTGGACCTCTGCCGCGCGTCGCGACAGAGACACCAGTCTTTGGCGCGTGGCGCCTGGGATGCCCAGGTGGGCCTGCTCCGTTTTACATGCCGCGTCTTGATTTGCGTGTCCGGTTCTTCGTTAATGGTCCGGTTTGGGGTGTTTTGGAGAGTTGTTACATCTTTGGACCCGACCAAATACATATTTATGACCATAATTATATAGGAAATAACCCTCTGAGGTTATACCTTATGGTCATGTCTTTTGATTAGTGTTATGATAACTAGTGGTTATGATCTTCAATAATGACCAAAATGCCATTTTCGCAAACAAATCAACTATAAGCATATGTGACATAAATTTTGACATGTATTCTGATCAAATAACATTTTCAAACATTTTTAAGCATTAAAGACTTATCATAACACATATCTAACCATCCGAATGCATAGTTACACAAATGACGCGTTAAAGTGGCTTAAACTACCTTAACGGGTCATAACGGGTCAAAAGCACTTAAAAATCTTTCCAACTCAGAATGTTAACTTATTAAACCATGTCATATGAGTTCCAATACTCATTTGGTTTATAAGGTATCATTCTACCCAAATCCTCCGATTTCAAGTTTCGATATTTACACAATTATCCGATTTTTAGGACACGCTTGATTTCACAGACTCTTGATCTTGGTTTATCTTCTTGAATAAGGACTTTATTGCAATCACAAGTGAGTACATAGTTCCCCTATTTTATGTTTTGCAACTGTTTTGGGGTGATTCACATGTGCTAAATGTTTTCAAGTTTTCAAAGTACAAATATTATGGTTTATATAAACAATACGATTTCAATAATGTGAACGAACTTGTTGGTGTGTTATATTCATAACAAGAATGACATTCATTAACAATGGCCAAGCTGACCAGTAGTATGTTATGGTACCATAGGATTTGACAAATCCCGATATCGGGCTATTCACTGGAATTTGGTGGGTAGTTTGGGGTAACGACATAACCTGTTATTTTAACAAACCCTTTGGTGGTTTGTTAGTCGATTTAAAGATACCCTTTGGTGGTATAGACGAGTCACACAGGTTTGAATGTATTCACAAAACGACCAAAAGTTTTGACAATTAAAACAAGGACGATTGACGAATGGTTTTATGACATAGACGAATGACGATTGGTTTATAACAAAAACAAATGACGACTTATTTATAACACGAACGATTGATAACACGGACGAATGGATTGGTTTATGGTAAGTGATTAGATAATGAGACGGTTTAATGTAATAAAAGCATGGTGGATACACCGCTGGTACTTCCTATATATAAGTGCTTTTATCATATTCTATCCGTGGCGTTATTTAGATCACTTGGACGAATATTTTCAATGATGTCATGCAACGATGTTTACATAATGATATAAACCATACAAGTTTTCTTCAAGGACGATTTACTACTTGGTTTACGAAAACAAATGTTTTAGTCAAGATTCATGGCAACGAGATTTCATAAACTTTAACCAACGTTTTTTAGTTGGTTAATTACATTGCAAGACCAGACACTTTTTAATACGAGGTTTTTCAGTACTCGACTCTAGTAGTCGTTTAAGGTAATGCAATATGTTACATGCCATAAATCTGACTTACTCACAAAACCTATGTACTCGCTGGCATTTCTTTGCTGACTTGTTTTCACATATGTTTTAGGAAATAACGTTTGACGATGATGATGCATGCCTCACTTAGGATCGGACCTGGGCCTTAGTATTAATAAAACAAGAAAGCTAATAACTATATTTGTTTGTTTTTTTGTTTATGTGTTTAAAAGTTCTAAAACAATATGACATTATGAACTATGTTTAATAATCAATAAAACAAAACTTCAAATACCATGTGTTGTTGAAACAATCTGTTAACGTGACTCCCCAAGTGTTTCCACCGTGTTGTTTTACGCGATTTGGGGTGTTACATTGGAGTTCTTATGGACAACTTGTGTAAACAATCACAAACTGTCATAAGACTATTGAGGAGAAAATTTCATGTAAATAATGCAAATCAATTTGCTGAAGAGCCAACAATTTCATCTTGGCTTCATGATGAAGAATATGAGTTAGTGACGATTGTGTTGGACCATTGTCAAGAAGAAGACCATACCATTGATAACATACTGACTGAACAGGGCTTTCGTTTATAGAACAATTATGCAATGCAACATGTTGAAACGCTGAGATGACACCGTTAGTAACATCGTTGGAGAGGTTGTTTCAATGGAGGGTGAAGCACTCAAGGACGAGAACGCCGTCAAAATTGAAGACGAAGATGAGCATTTTGGTGTAGAATCAGAAGAAGAGGATGAAGAGAGTAATGGGCATTTCTCGGACATTATCCCATCCGATGAAGACTTTTAGTTGTTCTCTTCTATTTTATCTATAATGTTTTATTTGTTTCTTTTCCCTGATATTGTTTTGGTAATGTCTCAATTATTATAATTAACGCCATTATAAATGAATGTTCTAATATTAAAAAAAATGCTATTATGTTAAATGTAAATGATTAAACGAAAGTTAATATAAATAAAATGCCAAAAATGGCAATTTAACCCAAAACGCCATAAAGTTGTTGAAGAAAGGTAAACACCATAAATCGTTGTATAATAACAAAACTTCACAATGTAAAAAAATAAACGACACCAAAATGTGATAGAATAGTAAAATACCAAATTAAACGCTATTATTCACTACTGTTCGTTCTAGAAGCACATGTTAATCTTCTTTTAATTACGAGGTGTTTGCTTGTGGATGCTTAGTGTACAAATTGTTTAAAATTCTTACACTGCCTTTCTTTCGCCCCGGTAAACGCTTTTGTTTTTTTTTCAATTGCTACCTCTTCTTTCGATTTCAACCTCTTGCGAGATCCAGAACCTTTCGACTTATACCCAACAATGAGTCTTATCGGATTCTTATCGTTTTGATATTGACCTGTTATCTCCGCAAATCTATCCCTGGTACTAGGAGGAGGGGAACAATCTGCAGATCTTGAACCTTCTTCATATATGATTGAACATGATCCTTGTATAAGGAAAGCTCCTCCTTGTTACCAAACAATGATTCAAAGTATACTCTGTTGCAAAAATGATTTCTCGCATCAAACCTTGCACATCAGGATCAAGCTCGGTCATAAAATGATGACTCGTTGGGTAATTTGAAGAACAATTTGGTGTAGCATCTTTACGCCATCTATTCAGAATGTATTGTTTTGGAAATTCCCAAATATCCAAACTTCTTAAAACATAAAACACATGTCTACATAACAAACCAAACTGCTCAAACCACCTGCATGAGCAAGTGCTGGTGCAATCAGACTTACGGTACATTACCAGCAAAAGCGCCAAAAAAGGGATAAACACCATGCAGACAACATATGTGTAAAACGCCATAAAAACAACAGACACAAAACTACATGCAGAAAAATATATGTACAAAAATAGGGTAAACACCATAATCAGAAAAACGCCAAAATCACGAGAAAAAACACCATTTTTAACTCGAATAAGGATGTACATGGCTGCTGGAAATCATTTATATAAAACATAACAAACCCATCGGGTTGCTCTTCATAACGAGCATTTATGCAATCCCCAATCCTCAGCTTGAATATCTAGAAAAAATATTTTTCGTGTATATCTCTGAAGCTTGGTTCTCCAAAACTTTATAATTACTTTTCAATTCGGGGCGTTTGTATCGAGATTCATGATCATTTTTCTGGTGTGTGTGGCGCTATGCATTTATTGCAGTTTCATAATGAGTCATGAACTCAACAAGAGTAGATTTTGCATTACATACTTGACCAAAAAAATGGTTTTCACTCTCCGACTTCAATGTCCTACTCATTATCTTGATTGAACTCTTTAATAACCTTTTCCCTTCCTGATTTTGTCACACCCTCAATTTCCACATGCGGAGTTTTACCGCGAGGCGAGTGACTGACCAGGATCTAGCCACTAATCATGTTGAATAACTATTTAAAACCATAAAACCTCACTAATAACATGATTAGCGATACTGTTTTTAATTGTCCAAAACAAAGTTTATGTTGCAGCGGAAAAATAAAGTAAACCCACCATTATCTAGAAACCACAAGTTTAATAAATGTTCAAAACGTAAAGTTTTAACGAACCACCCACTTCAGCCGATTGCAATGCCCGTCCATAGCTGTACCTACTGATCTGCAAAGCATGCAACTACGTGTCAAAAATAAAGTTGGCGAATTCACAAAATTTGAGTTTATTAATTCACAACGTTTTGATTTAAGTATGACTCGGGTAGCTAACCCTCATCGTATGACTAAACTGTGTATCGAATGCTGATATTTCGTTTGTGCCCTCAATAATGTCTATCAACATTAAAGCAAGAGTGAAGGATAAAAGTTCATGCCCGGCCTCCGGCACGGTGTGAGGTTTGTCAAACCTAATAGCGCTATCAACTAATACCCCGCGTATGCCCACCCGACAATCTAATCGGTAAAATACAAGGACTTTCATGATAGAGTTTTTTCGTTTAGTCAATGTGTACTATCCACCTCCAGTGGATAGCATGTTTCAGTGGTCCACACAAGGAACGCACGCGTAGCCCAAACCAGGGATGCATGCTTTCAGAAAAGAGTTGTGAACTCACCTTTGTCTGCTCGGTAGTAAACTTGGAAGGTAATCAAGAACGTCGAATAATTATGATTCCAGTGGGGTTTGAAAGATACTTCCTAGAATTACATGTTAGACTCAAGAAACACACGTTTTTGTCAAGTTTTGCCCATGTAAGTTCTGATCAGGTCCCTTTTGGATCCAGCTTTCAATTAAAACATGTTTATGACACTACAAACCCTATTTTCAGCAATCAAAACCCCAACAACATCACATACACGAATTTTAGCATTAAGTTTCATCCTCAACCTCACCTATAATCAAAATCCTAGCATGCATACATGATCATAGAGTTACTAACTAGCAAGTATCATCATCTACACATTAAAATACATCATTCTAGCAAACCCTAACACATAGCATCCATGTTATCATGCATCAATAATCACAACAAGATTAAGAATTCATGTAGAATCAAGAAATGCAGCCATGAATTACAACTTATGAGTGATTGTTAGAGGGATTACCTGGAACGATAGAGATGAAGACCAAGAACCCGAAAAAGATGAGTTTTCCTAGCTTCTTCTTGAGTTTTCTAGAGAGGGAGAGAGTTGAGAGAGAGGGAGAGAGGACATATGGAATGGGGCTAGGGGTAGGGTTTGTGTTTATTTATTTATTTTTTATAAACACAATTATGAAAAATGCATAATTAGTCCTCCAAGTTTTCCAATTCTCAAACTTGGTCAAGAAGTTATCAACATAACTTTATAAAATAACACACAGGTCCTTCGTTTTGAAAAGTTAACCAAATTAAGTCCGTTTGTTTGTTTGGGTGTTACAAACTTGTGCGTTTAAAAATTGTAGTTAATAGAAAAGAGTTGATAACATTAACCCTAAAGTATGGAATGTCACATTATCCCCATGTTGAAAGAATTTTCGTCTCGAAAATTGAGTAAGCATGTGTTGTGTTGCTAAGTTTATTGAGATTTTTCCCAGGCTCTCACATCATCCCCAAGTTGAAAGAAATTTCCTCTCGAAATCGCTGAAGAAGCTAATGCGATTGAGCGGTTTCCTAGGGTGTCACATCATCCCTAAGTTGATTTAGAATTTCATCCCAAAATTCAGTAGTGACTCAAGCATTGGATGCATTATTTTTAACAACAGAGGATACTTGCGCATCATTTGGTCTTCTCGTTCCCAGAGGTAAATGCCTTTCCCAACTGTTACAGAAATCGATGAAACATGCCCGTAGCATGTCTTCTAGGGTTTGAATAGTGCGCTAGGTTTGACCATCGGTTTACAGGTGATAGGCTGTGTTCATGTCTAGACGTGAGCCGAATGATTTGTGCATAGCTTACCACAGATAAGACGTGAAACGTGGGTCACGATCAGAGATGATGGAAATTGAGACTTCGTTCCTATCAACCACTTCCTTCAAGTATATGCTGGCAAGCTTGGACTTATCAGTTTCTTTGATCGTGTGGAAGTGAGCAGATTTAGTTAGATGGTTCACGATCACCAGATGGTGTCGTTCCTGTTCTGAGTTCGGTGTAGCCCGGTAAGGAAATCCATGGAAATTTGCTCCCATTTCCACATTGGTAGTGGGGGTAGTCTTGTGATCGAGGGAGATTGTGATATGGTAGTTAGCGTTTCGCCATTCAGGTTGTGGATTAAAAGAACTTGAGGTTGGTGATGCTCAGGTGAAGTATTAAGCGAAAAACAAAGAATTCGACATATAATCGAAGAATTCTGACAACTATTATGATCACCGGCGGCAGCTCCAGCAGCGCCCACAATGTCAAGGCATAGGATGAAAGTTTTTTGCGTCACGGTCACGTGGATATATCGTTTGTTCAAAAGGGAGTTCGGATGATAAGGTTTCGTGTTGCGTGATGTCAAACGCGCAAAACTGTGACCTCCAGCCATTGTTTCGTTTTCCGGCGACTGTAGTAGTGGTTTCCGGCAATGGCGACAGGTGGAGATGATGTGGTTTGTCGACACGGACGCGTGGACATATTATTCACCTAAATCCGAGTTCGTTTGGGTCGGTTCTGGTCTACTCGAATATTGCTGCGCAAAACCAAATGAACGGAGAGTCAGATCTGTGTTCTGGCAGCAGCGTTGGCGTCGACAGATGATGTTGATAATTTTTAGATGTCAGGCATGTCGATACGATCACGTGGATAGGTAGAACGCATGAAACGTATGTCATATGATCAAGTTATGGGTGAAACAAGATTCTACTCGCATTTTGTGTCAGGAGTTCAGAGTAAAATAGACGCGCCAAGGACGACGCGTACGCAAAGGTAATACTCCATAGAAACTTATATTCATTGTTAAGGGTTATTTTAGGATGTGAGAAAAATGTCAAGGACGATTTTGGGAACGTTTTCCGGTAACGTTAAATCATGGGTATTGTACGCGAATAGACGCATTGGTTGTATGGTTTGGGATGGTTTTAAGCCGAGCTTGCAACCTTCTGATTCGGAATAAATGGGTTGGGTAATGTGATTGAGGTGGTGGTTCAGGAGCGATTGGTTCCTTGTCACTAACGTGTTGTGGGTTCAAATTAGAATTTGTGGGGATTTATTCTCACCTACGTTATATCATGTTTACTTTTTTTAGTTTGCACATAAGTCATGGTGCTGGAAATAAATAATGCATGTGAGATGCCAAGTAATACAATTACCATATATGTATCAAAGTATGACGAACCTTGCAATCTGGAGTGTGGTATCTTGGTGGTTTCTAATAAAGAACGGTGATAGTCTGGTTTTCATAAAAGAATATTTTATATATTAAACCTAGTTCACTATAACCAATGGCTCTGATACCAATCTGTCACACCCTCAATTTACATATGCGGAGTTTTACAGCGAGGCGTGTGACTGACCAGGATCTAGCCACTAATCATGTTGAATAACTATTTAAAACCATAAAACCTCACTAATAACATGATTAGCGATACCGTTTTTAATTGTCCAAAACAAAGTTTATGTTGCAGCGGAAAAATAAAGTAAACCCACCATTATCTAGAAACCACAAGTTTAATAAATGTTCAAAACGTAAAGTTTTAACGAACCACCCACTTCAGCCGATTGCAATGCCCGTCCATAGCTGTACCTACTGACCTGCAAAGCATGCAACTACGTGTCAACAATAAAGTTGGCGAATTCACAAAATTTGAGTTTATTAATTCACAACATTTTGATTTAAGTATGACTCGGGTAGCTAACCCTCATCGTATGACTAAACTGTGTACCGAATGCTTGTGTTTCCTTTGTGCCCTCAATAATGTCTATCAACATTAAAGCAAGAGTGAAGGTTAAAAGTTCATGCCCGGCCTCCGGCATAGTGTGAGGTTTGTCAAACCTAATAGCGCTATCAACTAATACCCCGCGTATGCCCACCCGGCAATCTAATCGGTAAAATACAGGACTTTCATGATAGAGTTTTTCGTTTAGTCAATGTGTACTATCCACCTCCAGTGGATAGCATGTTTCAGTGGTCCACACAAGGAACGCACGCGTACCTAAACCAGGGATGCATGCTTTCAGAAAAGAGTTGTGAACTCACCTTTGTTTGCTCGGTAGTAAACTTGGAAGGTAATCAGGAACGTCGAATAATTATGATTCCAGTGAGGTTTGAAAGATCCTTCCTAGAATTACACGTTAGACTCAAGAAACACATGTTTTTGTCAAGTTTTGCCCATGTTCTGATCAGGTTCCTTTTGGATCCAGCTTTCAATTAAAACATGTTTATGACACTATAAACCCTATTTTCAGCAATCAAAACCCCAACAACATCACATACACGAATTTTAGCATTAAGTTTCATCCTCAACCTCACCTATAATCAAAACCCTAGCATGCATACATGATCATAGAGTTACTAACTAGCAAGTATCATCATCTACACATTAAAATACATCATTCTAGCAAACCCTAACACATAGCATCCATGTTATCATGCTTCAATAATCACAAGATCAAGAATTCATGTAGAATCAAGAAACCATGAATTACAACTTTTGAGAGTATGTTAGAGGGATTACCTGGAACGATAGAGATGAAGACCAAGAACCCGAAAAAGATGAGTTTTCCTAGCTTCTTCTTGAGTTTTCTAGAGAGAGAATAGAGATAAAGGGAGAGAGGACGTATGGAATGCGGCTAGGGTAGGGTTTGTGTTTATTTATTTATTTTTTTATAAACACAATTATGGAAAATGCACAATTAGTCCTCCAAGTTTTCCAATTCTCAAACTTGGTCAAGAAGTTATCAACATAACTTTATAAAATGACACACAGGTCCTTCGTTTTGAAAAGTTAACCAAATTAACTCCGTTTGTTTGTTTGGATGTTACAAACTTGTGCGTTTAAAAATTGTAATTAACAGAAAAGAGTTGACGGCGTTAACCTTAAAGTATGGAATGTCGCAGATTTAAACTCTTCGGGTGTGTGTATATCCGCCCATACAACACCACAAATACGTTCCTTGAAGTTGGTGGAATTGCATAGCCTAACACCAACCTATATAAAACACGAAAACGCCATGTAAAAATAATACATTAAAAATAGAAAACTAACATAAAAACATGAAAACAATTATGTATAAAAACGCGAAATATCTTAAAATGCCAAACAATGAAAATAAGAAATCAAACCTTTAAAGAAAGTTTGTGCATCACATGCCACATGCATAACCTGTACCTCGTTTCAACAAATACAACAAAAATAGCCTTCTTCATTGCTGGATCTTGGTTAGTAACAACAACTTTTGGTTGGTCATCGACAACTTTTTAAAAAGTTCTCAACAACCATATATGGTATCAACAGTTTCTGACGCCAATAATGCAGCACCAAATGTAATATTGCAGTGATGATTGTCTATACCAGTAAACGGTACAAACACCATAGAGTATCTGCGTATAAAACACCATACAGCACCAAATGATAACAAAACACCAATGCTACTGGACAGAGAAAAACGCCAAAGCACAGAAAAATAGAATTGTAAAATATTACTTGTTGGAACGATAAGTGGCGTCAAACGAAATCACATCACTAAACACATGGTAATTACATTTGAATTGATCATCGCACCAAAAAGTCCCCTCAAACGATTGTCATCTTCTGTGAAGTTATCCTACGAGAAATTAGGCTGGGATTGTTTTTTTTTTCATACAAATGTCTAACAACCATCTCGGCGTCGTATTCCCAATAAACAGACTAATTTGCCTCTTGTAGTTCTTAAAATCAACTTTACTTGAACCCACATCTTCAAAACCGCCAAAAACAGTCTTCATAACGTTAAACGCCTTAACCTGTCCCAAGTTCTACTTAGACATGCTATGTATAACGTGCTTCTGGAGTTGATTGAGGTGTCAATCTGACGGAAGAAAATGCTTATCTGTGGGTTCAACAAAATCATTGGTTGTGCTCCTCGACAAACTTATATACATTCCATAATCCAACCTCAACATCTAAACAAATTTGTGCTCCACAACCAGTCCTCTTGGAAAAAATTGGATCGCAAAACCCCTTCCTTCTGCTTTGAGTCCAACGTATTAACATTCTTGTTCTTATACACCCCAGATTTTCGTACACATGTAATACTTAATATGTTTTTCTCCCTTGGCCTTTATCTTTTCAGTCTTTTTTTGAACAACAAAGCCACAAGCCGTTACGTACTTAATATACAAGGAATAACAATCATTGAAGCTTTGGAATTTCATTCCTATCTTTGGCATTAGGTCGTCACTAACATCGAGAATGTACAATGGAGAACCACTTTTGGGGCAAATTCTTTCATTCGACGAAACACTCTTGTCTAAAAAACATATAGAGAACGCCATGGGCAAAAAAGTTTAACCTAGATAATGTACATCAATAATAATGTTTTCTAAAAGAATTATTAATGAAAACGCCATTAGTTGAATAATAAACAATTGGAAGAACTGATGTTACTTTCTTCTTGAAACATTATTAATGAAAACGCCATTAGTTGAATAATTAATAAGTAGTAAGAACTGATGTTTAACAAATTAACGCATATATTAGATCCCAACAGCCATTAACATTAACAATGAAAACACCATTTATTGAATATAGGAAGAACTGAATATTAAACAAAATGTAAGATGTAAAAGGCCATTAATCGTATATAATGAACATTCGTTAATGAGTTATTTGAAATAAAAACGACATTCGTTGATGAGGTGTTTGGATTGAAACGACACTAGAAACATCAAACGCCATTGTAACAGGTACAAAAATAAACAAAAACGCCACTGAAACAAGTAAAAAAAACACAAACGCCATCATTGTTACATGATTTGCACGAACACATACGCAAACACCATCAAAATTTATATGTTTTACTCTAAAACATATTACTTTGTAGAATTCAATCCACATTAGACGCCATAGATCTCGGAAACTTGGAGAGGAGGTAACAGCTAAGCCGGAATTTTTGAAGTTTTGTTTGAAAAGGAATAAAAACGCCCTGAAAAGGAGGGAATTTCCGAATGTTAACGTGTACAATGACAATCATGACCCCACATATTATTTAGCACCCCCGCCACGTGTCGGTCCAGGATCCGTACTCACCATTTTCACACTTCTAATCGTTTTCTCCTGATCCCGTTTATATATATATATATATATATATATATATATATATATATATATATATATATATATATATATATATGGTGGGGTTATAAAGTGAACATCAGTGTATTTGTGAACTTAGTCAACAAATCCTGACCATTGATTTACATCATCAAATCGTAAAATACACTAGTGTATTTTCATCATCAAATCCTGGCCATTGATTTACACTTGTAGATTGCTAATCAAGGGCTAGGATTAGTTCACCAGTGTTCATAATCAAGGGATTGTTCACAAATGAAACTAACCCTATATATATTAGGATCATGTGAGAAACACTAGGCTTTTTGGGAAGCATTCTAGACTACATATATGTTGATAATTCAAATGTGTATATTGTTAATCTTTAACTATACATATATGTATATATGTGTTTAAAAATGAAACATAAGTATTGTCTATCTATGTTTGATGTGTATAAATGATTGTAGATATATGTATATAAAGGAATATTATGGTTCTATATATGTTTTTTCTACTGTGCATCTGTGAAAAATACGTGTTTAATGTTGAAAAACAAACATTGCACATATATGTTTCATCCTATACACATATATATAGTTTAAAAATTGACAATATACATATATATGTATATATTATAAAATAAACTATTAAATATATATATATATATATTGTCAATTTTTAAACTATATATGGTTCAGGAAAACATGTGGTCCAGGAAGCTTCTTAACTTTCTCAAATTGGGTGCATTTCACTTAGGATATATATATATATATATATATATTATATATATATATATATATATATATATATATATATATATATATATATATATATATATATATATCATAAAAAGGTTATGGAGAAAACACCTAAAGTGTGAAAACGGTGAAAACGATTCTTAGCCATAAGATCCTTGTGATTTGTGGTTGAGATTGATGCGATGGCGTTTTTTTGTAAATACTGTGACCTTAGAACTACCAGGAGGGTAAAATGGGAAAATCCAATCGAGGGTGCACGCGCTAATCACATGCCACCAAGGGGGTGGGGGATATATACACACGTTTATATTGTCAATCTTTTAACTATACATGTCACATCCCACCGATGGCGGAAACATCAGGGCAAGAAGAAATAGATTGCAAGAAACTTCATAACGACTATTTGCAACAAGTATTTAATAAACAAGATTTCATTTCATTTCTAAATCAAAAGTATATTGTTTTGAAAGCAAATACAACAAGTTGAACAAGAAGCAAATTACAAAAAAACAATACTGAAATTTATTGGGTTTCTAGTCATCCTATTAGATTCCGTTCATCATCATCATCAATTTCCTGCAATACGTATTAAAGTACATGTCAACACATAAAGTATTGGCGAGCATACAAGTTTGAATAAGTATAAAAGTTTTAAACAAATCCACATGGTATAACCATAATCTAGGAATTAACATAACGATACTAGTCTGCAACTTATAATTGTCAACCCAAAGTTTCCCACTAGCGTAATCTTGTCGTAGCAACGACAAGACCGTTTTGTTTAACTTAACATGACCTCAAGAATACGGGCGATGCGTTAATCCTATAACGCTATACATGTTAAGGGAGGCTTTTATGATGTTAATGATAAAGTATCGTGCAAGTAAAGTTTCTAGCATGCATGTATTTCTAAGTATAAACGTATAAAGCATTTATATTGGATTCTATTGTATGAATAAAGTATTTGCATATAAATGTTTGCGTGAGTTTTATATGATATATATATATATATTACACCCAAAAGTGATAAAACGAAAAAGGGGGACGTGTTTACTCAGGGTTTTGATAAGCTTTCCGATTAACCGAGAGTTGACGAGTTGTTGAGATTGGAACATCGAAGTTACCCTACATTGGGGAAACAAAGGGTGTGAGTATGCGGATTTAGTGGGGAGTTTGGATTCGAATTTAAGTATGATAAAGTATATGTACACGAAAATATATCTCGTCTATATACTCGTTTGGACACTAAGATTTTATGTGTTTTCATGGGTCCTAACTTGCCCATTGGAATCACAAATGATAAATAAAGAACAAAGATATTATAGCCTAAGTTCACAACCATAATCCGGTTAATATTATGAATTTGGCTAAAGATATATATTTTATATTATAGAGTATAAGTCCATAGTGTATTATCATGTAGTGTCATATAAGTCAAGCATGGAGGTATAATTAACCTCATTGTATGATTCACCAAAGCATAGGGTTATCAACATAGTTGATAACCTGGTTGGTCATGAATAACAAGAATTATAAATTAACTAGTTTTACCAAGTAGCCAAGTAAGATCAACCCGGGTGTTCTAGACCCATCATCGTAAATGTTGGAGGTGTGGCGGGGTTGTGTTACTTTGAGTCTTGGAAGCTACGTGGATGATTATAAACAAAATAAACAAGTGAGGTAGTGGAACTAGTTTGGAAAGCCAAGTCTCCCACGGTTCACACATAACACATGCACAAGCTTTTCAACATAGAAGGTTGAAGCTTGGATGGTTTCAATCACTTGGATCATGTATGAGCAGAATTTAAAAGTGTTTTTTAAGCTTATTTCTTGGTAGAAATCAACCACAACACAAACCCACAACTATGAGCTTAGTTGGGAGCTTGGTGGGTACAAGATTTCACCAAGTTTTAGTCAAGAAATGCAAGATACAAGACCATCAATAAAAGCATAATTTTAACTCTACTTTGGACCTCAAATATGTTGAGGTTCCACCTTAGTTCGCCATCACAAACTTGTTGAAACCTTCCTAGAGGTTATTCAAGTAGAACGAAAGAAGAAAACATGAAAAAATTAGGAGAAAAGTGAGTGAAAACTCACTTAGAATGCTTGAAACTTTCTGCTAAAGTCTTGAAGATTAGAGAGAAATAAGAAGATTTGAGAGTGTTTTAAATGTTTGGAAAGTGTTTAGAGTGTATGGAGGCTTCTATTTATAATGGTTGATTAGTGTTAGAGTTAAATGAGTTAGAATGTGATTGGTGGTGAAAACGGTGGAAAAAGTGAAATTCACGCTTTTTAAACAAGTTTTCCGTCCAACACTTTAGGACTACGACTGGCAGGCCGTAGCTACGGTCAGCTTATTTTTTATTTTATTTTTTTATTTTTTGGCATCTTAAGGGATATATGGGTGTGAATATCAAGAATGTATACGAGTATGATTTCGAATATAATTTAAACAATATGTATTATTCGGTTTCGTATATAATAAGCACCTATTCAAGATTGATTAAGTATCTGTATATATGCATAAACAAGTGTGAATAAAAATGTATTTCCTTTATGATCAAAGTCTCAGATTACAAGATAGGAAAAGGAAATAAGAATTACGACACGATTACAAGTTTCTAGAAAAACAGAAATATGATTACAACTTCCTAAATAAGGAAATTATAGAAATGTGAAGCATTACTGTCTCCCTTACTTTAGGAAATTTCATCTCGAAATATATTCAAGAGGAAGACTCAGCGAATATATGTGGATACTTGGTCTTCATATCACTCTCAATTTCCCAAGTAAATTCGGCACCACGTTTTCCTTCCCATCGAACCTTGACTATGGGAATTCGACTGCGCCTAAGTTGCTTGGTTCCTCGGTCCATGATTTGGACCGGTTTCTCGACAAAGTATAAGGGCTCGTTGATTTGAAGACCTTCGAGTGGAACTTGAAGTCCTTCTCTGGCTAGGCACTTCTTGAGATTTGAAATGTGAAAATCAGATGAACGTTGTTGAGCTCTTGAGGTAAATCCAGCCGATACGCTAACTTGCCAATCCTTTTGAGAATCTTGAAAGGATCTACGAAACGAGAAGCGTGTTTTCCTTTCTTACCAAATCGAACTACTCCTTTCCAATTAGATACCTTGAAAAGTACGTAGTCACCAACATTAAATTCCAAAGGTTTGCGTCTTTTGTCGGCGTAACTCTTTTGTCGACTTCTAGCCTTAAGTAGTGTTGGTCCCCTTTTGCGATCCTGTTCGAATGGTGTAACATTCTTCGTTCTTAAAGATGGGTGTTTGTGAAATATATAGACATTCAAAGAATAAAAATAGAGATAATGAGAGTGGGGTTTTCTTCAATGATTAATCTATAAATAAATGTATCAATCTATGAACACAAGAATTAGTCTTTGTTTGGCGAAATCAAACAAAGAAGAAGAGGTCGATCCGAGAATAAACTCGAATCTAGAATATCACCCCTTTGAACAGTCTAGGGGGTAAACTCTCATGAAAACTCTATACAAAAAATATAACTTCACAAGGCACACATAATTCTTACGAAAGAATTACGTATTTATAGAGATTCCACTTGCACTATCTCAAATGTGATTGGTTGATAGAGTGTTGGTTTGTATGCCCATCCAATTGTCATGTGGCTTATCTTTCTTTGTTTTACCAACTTGCTCCTTTTTCTTTCTGATGAAAACTCCTTTTACTTTTCAGCGAAAGCTCATTTTTCTTTTCTGATGAAAAGTAATCACCTTTTTGAGATATATTTTATAAGTTCATAAGATATATTATCTTATGAACACAACTTCTTTAATTTTCATCTTGTAAACTCCCTAATGCCCCGCTAACATATTGAAGTCTTATAACCTTTGTACTGATCTTTTAATAAAAGAATTAGAAGCTTGATTATTTTCTTTCTCGGTCTTCATATTTAGTGCTTCTGTGACTGTTCATCAGTCGGTTCACCTTGACGGAATTATTTCTAAGTGACTTTAACAATTTTCAACAACAACTAACAACAAGTTGCCTAAAAGTCACCCCTTTTTAAATGTCTTCAAAGATGATCTTGATCTATCCAGAAATAACGAACCATGTAAGACTATAAAAGATGATCTTGATCTATCGAGAAAGTTTTTTTTGATAGAAATTCTGATGAAATTTGATAGAATCTGATGGAAATCTGATAACATCAATAGTAATTCTGATAAGTTTTTTTTAACCAGAAAATCTGATAAATGCATCAGAAAGCACCAGAACACTCTTCACAAATGAGTTTTTGAAAACAACGAATACTCTTCACATGAGTTTTTCGACTAAGGGCATCAGCCACGACATTCGCTTTACCAGGATGGTAGCGAATCTCGCAATCATAGTCGTTGAGCAACTCTACCTATCGGCGTTCACGCATGTTGAACTCTTTTTGGTTAAAGATGTGTTGTAGGCTCTTATGGTCGGTGAAGACCACACACATAGTATTGTAAAAGTAGTGTCGCCAAATCTTTAACGCAAAAGCAACCGCACAAAGTTCGAGGTCGTGGGTAGTGTAGTTCATCTCATGTATTTTGAGTTCTCTCGATGCGTACGTGATAACCTAGTCTCGTTGCAAATAAAATCGAGACCTTGGTTTGAAGCATCGCAATACATGATGAAATCGTCATTTCCATCGGGAAGAGCAAGGATAGGAGCATTGCAAAGCATGTCCTTGAGCGTTTGAAAAGACTCCTCTTGTTCGGAATCCCAAACAAAAGGTTTATCTTTTTGAGTCAACGAAGCGAGGGAGAGATCGATTTTTGAAAAGTTGGAGATGAATCGGTGGTAGTAACCGGCCAGTCCAAGGAATGAACGAATTTTGGACATAGATTTTGGTGCGATCCAATTCTTGACAGCTTTGATCTTAGCGGGATCTACATGTATGCCTTTCTCGTTCACAACGTGACGAGGAAATTGAACTTCTTTAAGCCAGAATTCGCACTTGGAGAATTTGGCGTATAGTCGTTCGGCAAGTAGGAGTTCGAGGATTAGACGCAAGTGACACTCGTGTTCGGCTTGGGTTTTAGAATAGATGAGGATGCCATCTATGAATACGATCACAAAGCGATCCAAGTATAACTTACACACACGGTTCATCAGATCCATGAAGACCGCATGCGCATTGGCTAAACCGAAGGGCATGACTACGAACTCGTAGTGACTATTCTAGTACGAAACGCGGTTTTGGGGATATCCTCTTCGAGGACTCAAAGTTGATGGTATCCAGAATGAAGGTTGATTTTGGAAAAGCACGTTGCGCCATGAAGTTGATCGAAGAGATCGTCGATACGAGGAAGGGGATAACAATTCTTGATGGTAAGCTTATTGAGTTCATGATAGTCGATACACATACAGAAAGATCCGTCCTTCTTCTTGACAAAGAGAATCAGAGCGCCCAAGGAGAAGTACTAGGGCGTTTAAAGCCTTTATCAAATAATTCTTGAAGTTGGATTGATAACTCTTGCATTTTCGAGGGTGTGAGATGGTAAGGAGATTTTACAACAGCTGTAGCGTCGGGTATGAGGTCAATTCGAAAGTCAACAGAACGAGGAGGAGGACCAGGTAGGTCTTTAGGAAAAACGCCATGAAAATCGCAAACGACAAGAACATCACTCACGCCCTTTCTTTTATCCTTCTTTTCCATAATGTGGGCGAGAAGGCAAAGTAATCTTTGTGCAAGTATTTGTTCGCTTGAGTACATGACATGAGCTTGAGCCCCTTTGAGGGTTCTCACCGTAGACATGTAACGAGTCAGAGGATGGAAGAGGAAGATGAATGAATTTCTCGGAACAAACAACTTCGGCATGGGCTCTTCAAAGCCAATCCATGCCTACTATGATATTAAAGCTACCTAATTGCATGAGTATGAGATCGATCGAGAATTTGTGCTCGTTGGGGTTGAGAAACAATTAAGAAGAACAACATCAAAAATTATAGATTTTCCATTAGCGACTTCGACGGCGAAAGATTTTGGCAACTTAGAGCGTCAACACTTAAGCAATTGTTCAAATAAAATGGATACGAAACTTTTATTCGCACCAGTATCAAAAAAACAAGAAGCATATACATCGTTTACAAAAAATGTACCGTTGATGACGTCGTTGTTGTTTTGCGCCTAAGCGGCGGTGATGACAAAAGCTCGTTCGTGAGGAGCTTGCTGCTGATTGTTGTGTTGCGGACACATGTTGCTAAGATGGTTTGGGTCACCGCATTTGAAGCAGGTGTGATCATTGTTTGCTTGCGGTTGGTTTAGGTTTTGAGGTGGGGCTTGGGTTTGATTACCTTGCAGCTTTTGGCCAAGTCGACATTGAGTATTAAAATGCCCGAACCGATTACATGTGGTGCAAAGGCGGCACGACGCGTGGGCTGGATGGTGGTAAGTGCAAATACTACACTTGGGATGAGTCCCAGTGTAGGCTCGTTTAACCGGTTCAGGGTTTTGGGTTAGGGCTAGTTGTTGTTGTTGTGGAGGGTTTTGAGGAGTAATCGCTGCATAGTTTTGGGTTGCAGCATTCCGCTTCTTACCATTGGTAAGTGAAAATACTACACTTGGGATGAGTCCCAGTGTAGGCTCGTTTAACCGGTTCAGGGTTTTGGGTTAGGGCTAGTTGTTGTTGTTGTGGAGGGTTTTGAGGAGTAATCGCCGCATAGTTTTGGGTTGAAGCATTCCGCTTCTTACCATTGGGTTTTGGGTGACGTTTGGAGGGTGTGGGTTCAGCGGTTGGTTAGGTGGTGGCTTGGTGCACGATCTTGGTTGAACCCTTTGTTTCGTAGGTTCCATCCAAGATCCGATTATGGTTGAACTTGGCGGTGAGACGGAAGGTGTCTTCAAGGGTTTTGGGTTGAGCGGACTCAACAAAGGTTGAAATGGAGGGACGTAGGGCTCAAATGTATTTGGCTATGGCCTTGTCTGTAGAATCGACTTGGCCAAGGAAAAGGGCGCTAAGTTGCTTGAACCTAGCAGTGAGGCCGGTGTTGTTGCTCCCGTCTTGTTTGATATTCCAAACTCGTTTCGAGTTGTTGGAGCTCGTGGGGAGGGCAAAACTCTTCCTTAATGAGCTTATTGAGTTCGGTCCAAGTTAACGCGTAACATGCATCGTCACCAAGCGCATTGTGCTCAGCTGTCCACCAATCGAGTGCCCTTGATAGGAAGACGCCATGAGAAGGTGTTCGGGACACCCACTGTGACGAAAAGTGACTTCAATGGCATCGAACCATTGGAGCATCTTCGTCACTCCCTCTTCGCCTGTAAACGACATCGGGCTACAAGAGTTAAATTTCTTGAACGTAAAGGTTGACTTGGGTGGGTCAACTTTGGAGTCAATTGAGGCATGAGGGGAGTCAGTGTTATTGGGGGTTTGGATCTTACTAACAATATTGGGGATAGCATCGGCCATTTGCTTGGCCATAAACTTCATCATTTCCTTCTTGGACATCGAATCGGCGTTAGGCTTGGAGCTTGACTTGGAGCTCTTCTTTGAGTTTGAGAGGCGGTTGGAAGACATCTATAAGATTGGGAAGGAGGAAATGTGTTTAGAAAAATAGCGTTTGTTTGCATGAATGAGCATAAAAGTATATCACATAACACGTAAATTTCACATAATTTGTACAAGCATAACATGTATTCACTTTGCATAGTCATGAATAAAGACGGTAAGGAATGTAAATTTAGTATGTTCTCGAATATTACTATTGTTTTGGATTGTGAGTAACGTGCGATTCGTGCTTCAGTTTTGAAATGAACGAAGTATCAAGTATAAAAACACATTAAAATGGATACAACGTAAAAGAGATTCAATGTAAAATTCAGAGTATCTCGGAACAAAACAGTGGGAGGATCGGCTTTTCCCCAAAAGAATTGGACCAGACTTGAGCTAACTAACGTGCGCGGAATTCATCATTAATAAGTTTGACAAAAGATCGGATCTATTGTTTCAATGCTTCTGCTTCTTTATAAGCATCCCTTTCACAGCTCTAGGCATCCGTTGCACGGAATTCATCTTTTCTAAGCATCCCTTGCATGGCTCTAGGCATTTCGTGCATGGTTTTTCAACTTCTTTTATCACAACCTTGATCTCTTTTACCGATTCAACAACTGACTCTCTCACTTCGTCTGTTTTTTGTTCAGGAACTACCTCATTTAGTTTTGCCATCAATGCTTTATCGACCATCTTCTTCAAACTTTCTGCATTCACTTCTTCTTATACATTGATAATCTCTTCTACCAGAATCTCGGATTCTTCTTGTTTTAGTATCTCCTAGATTTGGCTAGCAATTCCTCTAAAGAAACCTGCAAAAGAATTATAAACATCAGAAGGAATCATAGATTTAATTGCATGACGAACCATGTCTTCCTCGGTACAATGGTCATAGTAGATTGAATTCATGCATTCTTCAGCGCTTTGATCAAGTGTTTCATCAAACACTGTTTCACTATCTTTATTTTGACTCTCCTCAATCACTTCATCAAATACTGGTTCTTCTATGGTTTCTGCAAGCAGTGCTAGACTTTCATTATTTGTGATGTACTTGTTCTAATCAAAACCTTCATCCTCTTGTGCAACTACTAGGGCTTTATCTTTTGAATTTGATGGACCATATTCAATCTGCACCATTAGTAGTTGTTTGAGTTTGCGAACGGTGGTATATGGCCTTTGTATAGTAATCATCTCCGAACGGGTTTTGATTACCATGCACTTCACGATTTGGACATTCTCTCTTGAAGTGTGAACGGTTTTGAAGGGGTGGAGAGAGGAGAGAGAGTGTCTTGGGAAGGGTTTTGAATTATTAGAAAGTTGGAATGTGAGTTTGGGTTAAATGGTGAGTGGTTGTGTAAGAGCTTTAGGGGATTTAGGAGGATTGTGTAAGAGATTTGAATGATTAGGTAGAGATTTTATAAATTTGATTTTTCTTTATTTATTTTGTGGGAATAAATATATATTTACATATATATTTATTTTTTTATACATTACTTACACTTTTATGAAAGTCTTGCAACTTTTATAAAAGTCTGGGTCCTATCTCACTTGATTGGACTAAACAATTATGGAATAATATTCACCTATTAATTCCATCATAATTTTACTAATTAGAATGTCTAATGTTTAGTGGTGTCTGGGTTTGCTTAAGACTGCTAAAAGTCTATAACACAAGCAAATTTCCGGACAGTTTAGACCGAAACCACCAATTAAGGCGTATGCGCTTTTCTTCTAAATTTCCCCCAATGGCTTGTAATTCCACCTTATACTAACATATTAGGAACATCATGGGCTTCTAAATGCTAACCGGGTCGTCACCAACATTAGTTACGGGTGTGTCATCACATCAAGTTACGACGATTCTTTGAATCTCATCGTTTGCAAATTCCATTGCACATTAGGGCTTATATATTTAAATTTTGACTTTAATCACACATAAAGTAAATATTATTGCACCACTTTATAATAACTCGTTTGAAATTACAGTACGGATAGAAATTGGAAAACACGGGGTGTCACAATCATCTGGTCCACCTTATACTACCATGCACTTCACGCTTCATCTTGTAATTCCCCCTTATACTACCATGCACTTCACGCTTCATCTGGTCCTCACGTTCCCATGTATACTCGGGTCCACGCTTTGAATTCCATCTAACCTTAACCAACTTGATACGGCTTCGCCTGAGCTTTTGGCCCTTCTAGTCCAAAACCTCAACAGGTTCTTCAACAAATCGGAGTTTGTCATCAATCTTAACCTCACCTAGCGATATAACCAATGTCTCATCGGACAAACACTTCTTCAGGTTAGACATATGGAACACATCGTGTATTCCACTGAGTTCTTGAGGAAGCTTGAGCCTATAAGCAACTACACCAACTCACTCTACAATCTCGAATGGTCCTATATACCGCGGGCTCAATTTTCCACCTCTGCTAAATCTAAAAACACCTTTCCAAGGTGAGACTTTTAACATGACTTTGTCTCCGACCATAAACTCTAATGGTTTCCTTTTATTATCGGCATAACTTTTATGTCGATCTGCGGCTGCTTTCAATCTGTCCCTGATTTGGGAGATCTTATCGGTCATCTCTTGAATGATTTCAGGTCTAGTTAATTGCTTCTCACCGGCTTCTACCCAACACAGGGGCGATCGACATTTTCTTCCATACAATGCTTCGAAAGGGGCCGCTTTAATGCTCGAGTGGTAACTGTTGTTATAGGAAAACTCGGCTAAGGGTAAGTGAGTATCCCAATTTCCACCGAAATCAATTGCACATGCGCGCAACATATCTTCTACTGTTTGGATAGTCCTTTCACTCTGACCATCCGTTTGCGGGTGATATGTTGTGCTCAAATCCAAACGTGTTCCTAACGCTTTTTGCAGCGACTGCCAAAATTTCGATGTAAAGCAACCATCTCTATCAGAGATTATCGAAATTGGCACTCTGTGTCGCGCAACTATTTCTTTGAGGTAGATTTTCAATAGCTTATCTGCATCATAGTTTTCCTTAATTGGTAAGAAATGAGCAGATTTTGTTAAGCGATCAACTATCACCCAAATAGCGTTATGACCACTAGATGTCCTTGGCAGCTTGGTTATGAGATCCATGGTTATTCTCTCCCATTTCCATTGAGGAATCTCGGGTTGTTGCAAAAGCCCAGATGGCTTCTGATACTCAGCCTTCACCTTCGAACAGGTTAGACACTTGCTGACATATAGAGCTACCTCGCCCTTCATATTGGGCCACCAATAAAATTCCTTGAGGTCTTTGTACATCTTGTCTGCTCCTGGGTGAATTGAATACTTCGATTTGTGGGCTTCGTCCAGGATCAACCCTTGAAAGTTTCCTAGACGTGGCACCCAAATACGATCTCTAAAGTACAACATACCATTCTCCTTGGGTGCAAGCTCGCTTTCCATCCCACGCAATCCTTCCTTCTTGATTTTTCTTCTCTTCAACGCTCTACGTTGTGCATCACTGATACGAGCCATGAGGCTCGTTTGAATCGTTAATCCCAATGCACGAACGCGTAGCGGTTTCACTCTTTCTTTCCTACTCAAGGCAACTGCCCCAACATTGGCTTTGCATGGGTGATAACGAATGTCACATTCGTAATCATTGAGTAACTCCACCCAACGTTGCTACCTCATGTTAAGCTCTTTTTGATCAAAGATGTGTTTGAGGCTTTTATAGTCAGTGTAGATTGTACACTTAGTACCATATAGATAATGTCTCCAGATCTTTAATGCAAAAATCACCGCTCCTAACTCCAACTCGTGTGTAGTGTAATTCTTCTCATGCACCTTTAATTTTCGGGAGGCATAAGCTATGACTTTGTTTTTTTTGCATCAAGACACAACCAAGTCCTTGGTGTGAGGCATCGCAATACACCACGAATCCATCTGTCCCATCAGGAAGAGACAAAATAGGCGCACTACACAACTTCTTTTTAATGTCTGAGAAGCTTCCTCTTGTTTGTCACCCCATGAATACGTCCGGTCTTTCCGAGTCAATAGCGTCAAAGGTTGCGCTATTTTAGAAAAATTCTCTATAAGCCTTTGGTAGTATCCTGCCAATCCTAAGAATTTTCGTATCTCCGTAGGGGACTTTGGAACTTCCAGTTCTTGATTGCTTCGATCTTTGCGGGATCCACATCTATGCCTTTCATATTTATGACATGTCTAAGAAAATGCACTTCTCGAATCCAAAACTCGCATTTAGAGAGCTTAGCATACAACTTCTCATTCCTTAGTAGTTCCAGAATCAACTTCAAGTGTTCCTCATGCTCCTCCTTAGTTTGTGAATAAATAAGTATATCATCGATGAATACTATCACGAATTTATCTAAGTATGGTTTGCATACACGATTCATGAGATCCATGAATACAGCATGTGCATTGGTTAGCCCAAACGGCATAACCAAAAATTCATAGTGACCATATCGTATTCTAAACGCGGTTTTGGGAACGTCTTCCTCGGCTATCCTTAGCTGATGGTAGCCGGAACGGAGATCAATCTTTGAATAAAAACTAGATCCTTGCAATTGATCAAACAAATCATCAATCCTCGGTAATGGGTACCGATTTTTGATAGTGAGCTTGTTTAGTTCTCAGTAATCAATACACATTCTAAACGATCCATCTTTCTTCTTTACAAAAAAAGCTGGTGCTCCCCAGGGCGAGAAACTTAGTCTTATGAATCCTTTATCCAATAGCTCTTAAAGTTGTTGGGACAACTCTTGCATTTCCGAAGGAGCTAGACGATACGGAGATCGTGCTATTGGCGCTGCTCCAGGTACAAGGTCAATTTTGAATTCTATCTGGCTCGGGGGCGGTAGACCAGGTAGGTCTTCAGAAAAAACTTCCGGAAAATCACGTACAATCAGAATATCTTCTAATTTACGTTCTTCGGCCTTAGTATCTACTACATTCGCCAAAAAGGTTGGGTATCCTTTACGCAGATACTTATGCGTCTTCATGACATTGATGATTTTTGGATCCACCTTCTTTCTATCGCCTTGAACTTCTAAGATTTCTCCATTAGGGAGTGGTAGACGTACCAATTTTCTAAGAACAGATAATCTCAGCGTGATTCTTGGACAACTAGTCCATTCCTACGATGATATCAAAACTTCCTAACTCGACAGGTAAACGGTCGATATTGAATTTGTATTCCTTCAACTGAAGTGTGCACCCTCAAATGACCTCTTTGGTTTCTATAACATTACCACTAGCTAACTCTATCGTATACTTACTATCAAGTTTGTTTGACTTCAAGCCATGAAAAGATTCAAAGCTTTTAGAAACAAAACTTAAATCAGCTCCAGTATCAAATAGCACTAAGGAAAAATGGTTGTTTACGAGAAACGTACCCATGACTACAGAGGGGTCTTTGCGGGCTTTTCCTGCATTCATCTCAATAGCCGAACCCTTTGCATTCTTCAACTTGGGGCAATCCTTCTTGAAGAGTCCTTCATCACCGCATTCATAACAGCCACGATTGTGGTTTCCATCACTGCCTGGGACCTGGGCACGACAATCTTGGGCTAGGTGTCCAAATCTGTTACACTTTCCGCACTTCTTGCATTCTCCAGAGTGAACATTCCCACAAGCGTTCATTTTGCGGATGAACTCGAACCTTTCTTTGAGTTACTTGTGTTAGCAGCATACATTTGACTTGAACCTTGATCTCTACCCCTCATGTTGCCCGAACGACTTCCAGAACTTCCTGACCATCTCCTCTTCGATTCAGCTGATTTCTGCCCCGTCTCAACCAATTTCTTATCAGCTACCACAGACTTCTTTTCAGTGCTTCTTTTCCTTGACTGGTCACCCTTACGCACTGTGTCATCAGTTAACGAACAGGCTAGTCGCATGGCATCATTGATGGTTGTGGGGTTTGCTGAGGTGACCATACCTCGAATTTCGGGTGCTAGGCCCCAAATGTACCGCTCAATGCGCTTGTACTCAGGCGTGACCAAGTAGGGCACCAGTCGGGCCATATCCTTGAAAATGGAATTATACTCGCGTACTTCAGCACCTTCCATCTTCAAATTCCAGAAATCAGCTTCTACCTTCTGCAGTTTGCTTCGTGGACAGTACTCTCTCATCAACATGTCCTTGAAATCATTCCATGAAAGACCATAAGCAGCATCCTCTCCTAATGCCTGGACTTGGGTGTTCCACCAAGTCAGGGCATCGTCCAACAATGAGCTGGTAGCATACTTCACACACTGACCAGCACTACAGTTGCTAGTGACCATCACAGCTTCCATTCTCTCAATCCAACGCACTACCCCAAGTGGACTTTCTGTTCCCACGAATGATCGTGGTTAACAAGCTTTAAAAGTCTTGTAGGACCAACCTTGGTCTTGATTTCCTGATTTCGAAATTGTGTAAATTGATCACGTTAACAATCGACAAATTTTTAAGATCAGTAGATCTGTATACCATGATAACTCAACTTCACTAGCATTATGAGCGATATATTACCATGAGTTTGGTTAGTAGTGTTAGTAGCTTCACGTTGGGATAAGGCGGCATTAACATGTTGAGAGATCAACGTAGTCAGTTCCTCTGGAGTGGTAGGAAGAGCGTTACTGCTTCCATGAGCGGTTCGTGACTTTGGAGGCATAGTTTTCTTTCTAAAACAAACATTACATTTAGATGACATAATATTTGCGAAATATTAAAGTCAACCAAGTATGTATGAATAGTAATTAATCACAACCATTAACACAAACAATCAGCCACCAAACATTACAACAACACATGATAAATAAAACATAAATCATAACATTAAATTGGGAATGATAATCACTTGTACATTGTTTTCTATAAAAAATATCAAAATTGGTGAAATTAAAGTTTCCACCGATACAAGCGTTCCAAAACAAAATATATAGATCTAGTTCCAAAACATGGTGAAGCTGACGGGCAAATCTGGGGTGAGCTCCCATCTGAATGGCTGTAGAGGCAAGCAGGATGCATATAACAGCTAGAGCAACAGTGGACTCAATGTGCTGCTCAAGTGCCTCCACACGTTGTAATGCAACCAACTCCCTACCAATCGAGCCATAAATTATCTCATAGGCCATGTCCATCTGTTGGCCATCACTTGAGCTCTCTGCTCGGCATCTTCCATCTGCTTCTTCATACCAGCCATCTCTGCCTTCAGATCCATGATCTGGGATTGCATAGCTTCCCTTGCATTTACCTCAGTCACTCGTCTCTTCTCGGGCAAATCCATCCGATCATCCAAAGAATCATGCCTGCGACCAAGTACTCTGACTCGACCCTGCAAAGAGTTAAGACGGGTCTCGTGACGGGCACATCGTGCCGCTAGTAATGGCACAGTTTGCTCCATAGTTTGCCCTGTGAGAGGCAAGACTCGTGAGGCGTTGGATGACTCGCCCTCCTCGAAGGCTGGACGGACTCCCTCCTCGTCAGTCCATTTCTGGACCTGATCCACTAACCAACCCCATCGCCTAGCTACATAGCTTCTAGTACCCTTGGCAGGTTGCTCAACTAGCTTCCGATCAGTCTTTGGCATAGGACTCGAATCTCTGGCAGCCAACTTCCTCTTCCTGAGAGGTCCAACTATCTTGCGACGTGTAAAGATCGTATGGGCTCCTCCAAAATGTGGGTAAACAAGTCAAAATGAGGGGCGGGGCTCAACCTCCTCTGGCTCCTCATCGCTGGATGGTTCAACCATTGGCTCTTTCCCAGCACGTCTCTCAATGTCAGCAGTCTCTTCAGCGGGAGTCTCGACAGCAGGAGTCTCAATGACAAGAGTCTCTACAACGGGGGCCTTGGTAACTAGTTATGTCTCACTAGGGTTCTCGTCTTCAGATTCCTCTATCCAACTGGCACCTTCGACATGAGTTTGAACTCTTGTGAATCTAGAAGGTGGCAGTGGAGAGGTGGGTGAGATGGAGGCAAACTCCATCTCATCATCTGAGGGAATAGTGATAGCGTGCGACTCGGACGACATTTGTAACATGATTTTATCCGTACTATATAAATAACTTGCATAAAAGTAAACACGTATGCATATAAAATAGACATCTCATAAGATTCTCATAAATCAAACATGCCATACTCATTTGTCTACTAATGGCATCGTGAGTTTGAAAGTATTCTAACTTACTTGGGTTATAGTCTAGATTTTTCATATCCCTTTTTTTAAAGAAAAAAATATTTTGAAAACATCTTGTTCGCTATAACCATTGGCTCTGATACCAACTTCTGTCACACCCCGAAAATCGCAGCGGAAGACAAGCATGGTGGTGACGAAGGTTGGCAACCAACAATTATAGGGCAAACATAGATACTTAATTTAAAATAAACAATACAATATACAGTTATTACAATCATCCAAAACATATTGTTTAAAGTGTTCATGATCTAAAGTTCCATCACGTGAACCATGACACCAGCATTATTATTGTCCATTTTAGAGTTGCCCTAAAACCCACATCAAACTCAGAAGCCACTTACGTGCCTGAAAAACACGTTTTAAAAATATCAACACAAAGTTGGCGAATTCACGGATTTTATTTACTAACAAATATCAAAATAATTATTCTTGTTTCATTTAAAAACATGATAACATTAGATCGACATGTAACATCGTAAACTAGCTAGGAATAGAAATAGTGTTCGTAACCAAGAGCCCATAATCAAAACGAAACCTTAATCGTTTCCCATATTCTTCTTTTCAACATATATTCCTTGTCTTTTATGATCGGAGCGACCGATTGACAAGCTTGGGGTTTGTCAAAACCCAATAGATCTATCAATATATCCTGTGCCCTCCAACCAAGAGGTTAATGATTACAGCGGTGGAAAAATGTCCGGATAAAACCCTCATTAGGGTAACTTAAGGCCCTTACTCAAGGCCAACATAGGTTACATTTCCTTTGTCATCTTTTGATCATATTAACTCAAAATACTTTACGTGTTTCTCCCCCGAAATGTAAAACATAATCTAAAAAGGGGCCGTGAACTCACCTTTGGGTGCGTTAATTGTTTGCTACCAAAAGCCCAATCAAATAGGTTTTCACCTATTAGTGTCCTATATACAAGGCACACTTTTATATTAATTTCAAGTCTACTAAGGAAGTTGTTCACTCAACCCTTTAGACTTATAAAATAGTTTTGTGCGTTTGACCAGTTATTTAGACAACCCGTTGGTGACTACGACCCTTATGGTTATATCTTTCCTACCTTCTTAACATTCAATCATATCAATGTGAAACATAATTCCCCTCTAAATATCCACTCAACAACGCACATCAATACCTACTTATTAATACCAAGTTTTACTATTTCAAATTCACATAACTCAAATCCATACTTAAGAGTTTCATATTAGAATCAACAATACTTAATCTAATCGCATAAGCCACATAACTCATCCATATAATCATATTATATACCATCATCATCACACAATCATGCTTCAATCATAATAACATAGTTTCTTTATAGTAAACACCATATGTATCATGCGTTCGTATTAGCTACTCATCTTTCATTAATCATTTCATATTCATCATGTAAGACTAAAATACACTTCATATCATCAAAACATTCATGTTATACATTATCTATTATTCAAAACAAGTTTATGTCACATAGTTTACACATGCATAGTTATGTCCATTTTCAAGCGTAGAATTAGTGTTTTCGACTCATACTTTCACATAGAACATATCAAACATGAACACATCATAACATACACTTTAAGACCTGTTATAATACCATATTATATGCCCAAATTTTTGTTTTAATTCAGATTTACATTGCATGCTTCGATCATACCCAAAATTGCCATTTTTACGCTTTTTAAGCCTATAATGACAACATAAGCAATCCAAATCACCTTGATCATATTCAAAACTTATAATCTGATTATTATAGATAAAATATCATGTTTTTAACATATTTCTTTCAGATCTACATAAATCATCTTATTATCATGATTATAATCGCTTTTTACCCCATTTTAAGCATATTTTACTAATTTACAAACTTCCAACTCATGGTTATCATAAAAATTAGATATAACCTATATAATATATGCAAAATATCACCATAATATCACCATATTTCAGTTTACCATAAATCTCTTTATGCATGACAAAATCCTACACTTATCTTGCATTTTCCACTTAAATCAAGCATCATACACCCTCCTAACTTAGGGTTTTTCATCCATGATTAACATCAAACATTTTTAGACCACAAATCACTTCAAATATAGCATCAACCTCAGATTACACAAAACCCCTAATTTATCACTTTGCATGTCAATTTTACCACTCATTTAAGCATCATTTTAACCCATAAAAGCTACCATTCACACACCTTTCAATCATGAATCATTTACACACTCATCTTCAAAAATTTTATTAAAACCCTAAACTTACTAATTTGATTTATTCATTAAGAAATCCTCTTATTTGGTGAACAACTTCACTTTTAAACAAACTACAATCTCAAATCTTAGGGTTTGAGAGATGTATTACCTTAGATGAATGAAGTAGGGTTTCTAAGAGTATAAGAGCTTCTTGGGGCTGATTCTTCCTTGTTGATCTTCTATGTATGCTTGGATCCTTCAAGGAAATGCTCAAGAGCTTCAAGTGTGTGAAAATGGAGGTGAAAAATGGAAGTGATTTGTGAGAGATGGAGTTGAAACAAGATGAGGATAAGGGGAAGAGGGGGTGAACGGTTTTGAAGGGGTGGAGAGAGGAGAGAGTGTATCTTGGGAAGGGTTTTGAATGACTAGAAAGTTGGAGTGTGGGTTTGGGTTAAATGGTGAGTGATTGTGTAAGAGATTTAGGGGATTTAGGAGGATTGTGTGAGAGATTTGAATGATTAGCTAGAGATTTTATAAATTTGATTTTTCTTTATTTATTTTGTGGGAATAAATATATATTTACATATATATTTAGTTTTTATACATTACTTACACTTTTATAAAAGTCTTACAACTTTTATAAAAGTTTGGGTCCTATCTCACCTGATTGAACTAAACAATTATGGAATCATATTCACCTATTAATTCCATCATAATTTTACTAATTAGAATGTTATCTAATATTTAGTGGTGTCTGGGCTTGCTTAAGACTGCTAAAAGTCTGTAACACAAGCAAATTTTCGGACAGTTTAGACAGAAACCACCAATTAAGGCGTATGCGCTTTTCTTCTAAATTTCCCCCAATGACTTGTAATTCCACCTTATACTAACATATTAGGAACATCATGGGCTTCTAAATGCTAACCGGGTCATCACCAACATTCGTTACGGGTATGTCATCACATCAAGTTAAGAAGATTCTTTGAATCTCATCGTTTGCAAATTCCATTGCACATTAGGGCTTATATATTTAAATTTTGACTTTAATCACACATAAAGTAAATATTATTGCACCACTTTATAATAACACGTTTGAAATTACAGTACGGATAGAAATCGGAAAACATGGGATGTCACAAGGAATTCAAATGTTTTTGCCCTTAGGCTACAATAATACATAAACATCATATAATGCTTGAAACATAATCAAAATCATAGAAAGATTCAAGAATCAAACCATAAACAAGCTTAAGATTGAAGACCCAGATAGTAACAGAGCTTCTTGGCACGGTGAGGGCTTGAATCGGAGCAAATATCGTTGTTACCGGAGCCCAAAAATCGCCAAATACGCCCCAAAAGTCCAGAGTTGCTACCAGAATGCCATCTGTTGTTTTTAATAACTTTTTCAGTCGGCACGGCCGTGCAAATAAAGTGCACGGTCGTGCACTGTTCATGAGATCTGGTGACATCAGCAGATCTGGGCAGATATTTCAAACGAGCACGGTCGTGCCAAGGGTGGCACGGTTGTGCGTCTGCGAGATTCATGTCGCAAGGCCAGTCGCACTGCAGTGCTCTCTGGGAAGCAGGCTTGGCACGGTAGTGCGACCACACGCACGGGCGTGCGCGCCGGTGAATCTTGTGGCACTTGCGTTGGCACTGCCAGTGTAACCTTGATCTTCGCATTGGCACGACCGTGCCAATTTCGCACGGTCGTGCCAAATGATCTGCACTTCCACAAAATCTTCGTAACTCTGCCGATTCGCCCGGAAAATCTATTTTTTTGTCATCTTCTTGTCTGGTACCCTGTTTAAGGCTTGTAAACCAAAACATACATGATTAAGTGCTAAAACTTTGGTTTTATAGCCAAAAATGCGTAAAACAGGGATAAAATAGGTGACTAAAGTATGTGTACTTTATCATTTATCAGCCACCTCGTACGAGGCGGCTTCCAATTTGATGTGAGGTGCCAAATCGTACGAGGTATGCATTAACTCGTATGAGGTGGTCGGAAAACACTTAGATTTTTAGATTTTTGAGAATTTTATCAGTTTAGATGACCTACTCAGTTGACCAAGTCCAAGTTAATGACCATGGTTAACCGATTTGTCAAACAAATCCAAGTTAATGACCTTGGTTGAACACTTTATGACCAAACTGATGTTTTTCGTGAATTTTAAGTTTCGAAATAATGAACTTTTTGTCATTTTTAGAACAATTTCACTTTCTAGATTAGCTCCCAACCCGTAATCTTTCAGCTTTCCTTCAGCAACTATCACTTCGGACTTTGTAGATCAGTTTTCCATCATCGGTAGTCGCAAAACTAAGATAGAAATCAAATCTTTTTGTATTTTCGAAGTTCATGCTAAAACACACTGAAAATCTTTTTGGATTTTTCTGAAGTAAAAAGTAATCTTTGTACCGACATATTTACAGATAGAGGTTTTGTGAGTTTGTGTTAGAGGATCATATCAGTTTTTGAGACATATCACCAGTACCGTTGATCTTGATAAAACTTTAAGTACTAAACAGATTTACTTAGATTGTCAATATGTTGATCCACTTAAACCTCTACACATTTCTCAATTGTTTCAAGATACGTTAGGTAATTTTAGGAACATAACTTAACTGTGTTTCCCACCTCAGAATATACTTCCGTATCGAGATCCCTAGATTTCTTCTCATAGGTGAATATATCTAACTGATATCTGTATGTGGGTGATGCGATAACTTGAGAGCTCAAGTTAGTACTTCCGTACAGAGAAAGAGATGAAAGATCGACTTATAGGCGGTGTTCCATATTTGGAATCTTTTGTACTGCAGATGTCGTATCTTTTTGACATATTCATTTTTTATGCAGCTATTGGGGTGAAAATGCAAAAAGTATTATACAAGTTCTAGGCCATTGCTGACGCAAAATCAGAAGAACTCGTATAATACCCCATATATCAATTAAATATAAAGACCTAGTATCTCAGAATCTGGAATTCTTTCAAACGAAATTTCGGAGTACTAAGTCCATATATCCGAGAGATGGTAAGCCACAGATTAGTCAGTTTTTCTTTTAAGTTTATATCTCGAAAACATTTTACTGAATGTGTGAAGCCTACTGGCACATCATCAATAAGACCTGTTTATACACCTTTTATGATTACATTTATTTAGCGCACTGATATAGACCATTGATTTACTATCATTTCCTCTTTTTACATGAAAACTCTTTTTGTCTTTTTATGTTTTTGTATTTTTCAAATTTTCAATGTTTTTGTAATTTTCAAATTTTTCAATGTTTTTGTATTTTTCACAACTTTTTCTCCCCCTAAAATCAAAAACTTTTTATATTTTTTTATTTAAGAAAGAAAGAAAAATTTAAGAAACTAAAAACATGACATACCGATGACGATCACGCTATCTCATCGTCCATCTCGAATTCAACATCATTTCCCTCCCCTGTTGTTATATTTTTTAAACCATTTAATTTCAAAAGATTTTTGAATCTTGCTCTATCAAATGCTTTGGTGTAAAAATCTGCCTTTTGGTCATCAGTGTGAATCTTTTAAATTCGAACAAACTTTTTCTCGTAGCAATCACGATAAAGTGGTGTCGAATTTCTACATGTTTAGTTTTTGAGTTTTGAACCAGATTCTTTTTAATATCTATGGTTGCCTTGTTATCTACGTATATAGGCATGTCAAGAAATTGCAGTCCGAAGTCTCTCATCTGTTGTTGTATCCACAAAATTTGGGAACAACTGGATACCGGAACGTATTCAGCTTCCACGTAGAGAGAGTGACCGCGGTCTGTTTCTTGCACTGCCACGTTACCAAACGAGTGCCGGAGAACTGACAACCAGCCATTGTAGATTTTGCGTTAAGCTTGCAGCAACCGAAATCAGAATTAGAATATCCGGGGAGATTGAAGTCGTCGTTCCGTGGATACCACAAGCCGGTGCTTGGGCAACCTTTTAGATAGCGTATTATCCTTTTGACGGATAATAAGTGTGAATCTCTGGGATTTGACTGATATCGGGCGCAAAGGCATGTCAGATACATAATATCCGACCTGGGCTGTAAGATACATCAATAAACCAATCATGGAGCGGTATAATGTTTCGTCGACTTTCACCCCATGACTGTCTGAACAAATGTCGTGATTGATGGCCAATGGAGTAGATGCTAGCGTTGTTCCCGACATGTCGAATTTCTCCAAAACATCATGAACATACTTTGTCTGATGGATAAAGATACCATCAGGCAACTGCTCGACCTGAAGTCCTAAAAAGAACTTCATCTCCCCCATTGCACTCATCTCGAATTTCTTTTTCATGACTTCTTCAAAGTCTTTACATAGCTTTCATTTGTTGATCCAAAGATAGTATCCTCCACATAAATTTGTACGATGATCAGATGGCCATCCACTTCCCGAGTAAAGATGGTACTATCTACTGTTCCTCTGGTGAAACCGTTTCCCAGAAGATGTTTAGAAAGCGTCTCGTACCAGGCTCTCGGGGCCTGGTGTAAACCGTATAGCGTCTTATCCAATAGGTAAACCTTGTCCATGTGTATCGGATCGACAAACCCTGGTGGTTGGCCGACGTACACCTCTTCTTTTACTTTTCCGTGCAGGAAGGCGGATTTAACATCCAACTGGTACACTTTAAACCCTTTCCATAACGTAAAGGCCAGGAATATGTGGATAGATTTTAGACGGGCGACGGGAGCGTAGACCTCATTGTATTCTATCCCATCCTGTTGAAAGCCTTGAACTACGAGTCGAGGTTTGTTTCTAACCACAACTCCTCTATCATCTTGTTTGCACTTGAAGACCCACCGTGTACTGATTTTTTGTGATTATCAGGTAGATCCACAAGCTTCTAGACTCCAATCTTTTCAAATTGTAATAACTCTTCCTGCATAGCTTCAACCCAACTTTCTTCCTAAAGAGCTTCCTTCCAAGTTTTTGGTTCAACCTGCGAGATAAAACAACAATAAGAATAGTATCTTGAAGTGGTGCAACTTTATTGATCTGATTTCTCATTTTCACTCTGGATTGTAACACTCCAATGATATTTTCCAACGGATGGTAAGAATAAGGTCTCGGCATCACTTCATTAGGAACATTCACTTCACTCTGCAGATTTATAACATTCTGTTCAGCAACCTGTTCTGTAGATGCATCTTCATTCCTAGCACTTAATTTTCCAGCTTGACTGTTTAATAGACTTTGAACCTGTTATGTTCCTTCATCGGAACTAGACCCTCCATTATCAAAAGTAGGCTCTCCATCAAAAATCTAAATCATCTGACTGATCGAAAGATGGTGCCGTGTTATTGACATTTGGTTCGACTACTGATTTTGGTTGAGTATTGCTCGGGCCTGCTCCAGAGTCACTTGATTTGATTTGTGATGGGAAATCACTAACAGTCTAGGAACATGTTCTTGATCAGACGCTTGATGTTGTTGATATAACAACACAAGTTCTTCATCTATAGGCTCTTTTGGTAAGTCAAAAGAATTCCACAAGCTCTCAGGGTTAAAAAGCCAAGGTTCACATGATTTTGTCTAGGTGTTGTGTATCTCTGGAAATCAACATGTTGTGCTAAGATAACCCGGTTTAGGCTAGGCAAATAAATTCTGCTTTGTGGACTAGCGTATCCCATGAAGAAACCTTCCAGAGATATGGGTCCGAACTTAGCATCAGGGTTGATAACTGTACAAGGCGATCCAAACGGCTCCAAGAACTCTAAATTCGATTTTCGCTGGTTAAGTAGCTCAAAGCATGTTTTCTTGTGAGGCTTGACTGTTAAAATTTGGTTTAGCGTGTAACAAACAGAGGCATCTGCTTCGCTCCAAAAGCTAATAGGCAGTTTTGAATCAGCGAGCATCGTGCATGCTGTTTCTATAAGAGTACGATTCTTCTGTTCAGATACTTCATTTTGTTGCGAAGTATAATAAGCACTGGATTCGTGAAGAACACCTTTAGCGTTGTAGAATTCGAGCATTTTGTTGTTCTTGAACTCCGTACCATTGTCACTCCTGATTTTTTCTAATTGGTAAATGGTATAAGTTCTCTACCTTTCTGAAGAGGATCATTAAATTTTCAAACGTTTCGTCTTTACTCTCCTGAAGGAACACCCAAGAGAACCTCGAGTAGTCATCAGTCACAACGAGGCAATATAGATCACTAGATATACTTTTGACGTTTACTGGCCCAAACAGATCCATATGTAACCTCTCAAGTGGCAGCTTGATTGAGTTTAGGAGTTTTCTTGGATGAGATTTCTTGTGTTGTTTCCCCTTCTTACAGTTGATACAATCATCATTCAAGTGAAAACTTTTAAGATTAACACCTTCCACTAGATTGGTTGTGAACCAAATAGTTCATCTTTCGTAAATGAATGTGACGCATCTTTCGACGCCATAAGATTGATTCTTTTCTGTTTCCTTTGTAACAAAGATTTGAACCTTCTTTGTTGTAGTAGATACAACGCTCATGTCAAGGACATAGAGATCATTTTCTCATGGAACGCGCATGAGGATCCACTCCTCGGGAATTTTGAATGCCGATTTTTAGATTGAGACATTCCTTGTCATTGAAGTGTGTTGTGAACTTCTTGTCACAAATTTCTGAAATCCTTAGCAAATTGTTCTCTAATTTGCAATGTTGTTGACTATCAAATGATACCACGCCATTTGTGAGAGTACCTTCACCAACGATCCTGGATCTTTGAGTACCCGCAAACCCTACATAGCCTCTTCGAATAGCTTTTACATCATATAATAAGGCTAACATTCCAGTCATGTGCTGAGATGCTCCATTGTCCATTATCCATTTTGAAATGATTGACCTTGGGAGCCCCTGCACATGCAATAAAGGATTACTTGAATAGCGAAACCCAAGCCATTTTGGTCTTGGGTGGGTTTGGGATATCAAATTTTGGTTCAATATTTCTCTTAATTTCAACCCCCTGTCCAACCTTTGATTCGGTTTTATCTTTTGTTTTGGTTGGCACAGTGGTTGTTTTCTCAACTGCAAAAGATGGTTTGGCCTTTTCTACCCAAGTTTGTGCCTTTGAAAAAGCTCTTTTAGGGTAGAATTTTGAATCCTTTTCTTTGTTTTTGTTTGATGATTCACCAACTACATAGTTTGAAAAGTTTGCAATTGTTGGCTTCACATTTTTGTTGGATTCAGCGTTTCTTTTCAAAATTTGTTTTGGCACAAACTCAGGGCCCTTTTGTCTCACATATTTTGTGAACTTCCTCACACCATAAGCAAGTTTAGGATTGTTTTGCGAACATTTTCGTGCGATATGCCCAACTTTGTTGCATTTGTAGCATGTTTTACTATCCTTATTAACAGAGGAGTCCAAGACCTGTTCTCGGAGTTCTTTTTCCTTCTTAAACTCATCATTGGATTGTTTACCAATAATTTCTTTCTAACTCACAATGTTTGTTTCAAAAACAAAGTTAATTTTGTAAAGTTTGGTTTTTAAAATTTTCTGTTCTTTTTCTTCTTTTCGTACCCTAAACCACTTCTACTGTGCTTAGGATAATCCTTACCCTTCTGAAAATAGTTATTGTAAACTCTTTTTGGTTTGGAATAGAATGAAGT
This sequence comes from Scalesia atractyloides, assembly GCA_947069175.1. Classification (NCBI taxonomy): domain Eukaryota; kingdom Viridiplantae; phylum Streptophyta; class Magnoliopsida; order Asterales; family Asteraceae; genus Scalesia; species Scalesia atractyloides. The sequence continues at coordinate 36,500,010 of CAMTDV010000004.1, read as the reverse complement.
ATCTTGCCTTTCAAGATCAAAGGAACTGACTTCAACCAGTTTGAAAAACTTATCAACACGATCTAAGTTTACGTTCTAGATTGGGAATTCTTCATCAGTATACAGTTTATCTGATCCATTCACTTTGTAAACAACCACATTTGAAAGCTCAAAACTTTTCACTTCTAGAATGTAATTCTTGTGAAAGCTTTCCTCACTTCCAGAATGTGAACTAGACTCGGACTTTTCAAGATTTGACTCAGCACTTTCAAAAATTGTGCTATCAAACTCATTTCCCAGCACATTTTCCACAACAGTTTTTACAACATCAGATAGGCATTCATAGGTTATATCAATGTTTTCTGGCAGCTCAGTTTTAAGGTTTAGATTAAGCGCCTGTTCCACCACATTTGGATATTCTTCGGATACTTGTTTGCCATTGGGGGTGGACACTGATTATAACCCAGAACTTTGCTTTGTTTTTTAGATGAGTTTTCTTCATGTTTGGTTTTCTCAAGTTGTTGTTGAAGAATGTGATCAATTACATAGGAGGACGTTGAATAACTAATCAACAATTTGTTGACTCATTCAGATTCAATCTTTATGGCTTCCAGCTTAGTTTTTAGCTTAGCAATGGTTTCTATGTGCATATTAATTGCCATTTGTTTTTCTATTACTGTAGCTTTTAACAATGATTTTAAAAAACTGACTTCTTGAAATTGTTTGATTGTTTTGCTTAGTTTATCATAAGCAACTTTTATGTCTTGAAAGTCACTTGTCACGTTGTCAGTCTGTTTCTTTAGGTCGTTAAGTTTTAGGTTCTTTTCTAAGCATCCCGTGCACGACTCTAGGCATTTCGTGCATGGTTTTTCAACTTCTTTTATCACAACCTTGATCTCTTTTACCGATTCAACAACTGACTCTCTCACTTCATTTGTTTTCTGTTCAGGAACTACCTCATTTAGTTTTTCCATCAATGCTTTATCGGCCATCTTCTTCAAACTTTCTGCATTCACTTATTCTAATACATTGATAATATCTTCTACTAGAACCTCAGATTCTTCTTGTTTTAGTATCTCCTGGATTTGGCAAGAACTTCCTCCGAAGAAACCTGTCACACCCCAACCCGCAGCGGAAAAAGGTGACCAGGGCATGATTGGGTTTTCATCAAAGCTCATGACATTTATTATAATGTTTCATATTTATTATTACAATTTAAAGGAGATCATACAATCAAATCATACAAGTACAACATGTTCTATACATCTTTCTAGACTTCATTGTTTTTCTTCTAAGGCAATTTCCTATGTGTTCCTTGCTTCATCCTGTCCACCTGTATCATGTGTAAAAATGGTTTTTGGGTCAACAAAAAGTTAACGAGTGAATCCTATGAAAACATTTAAACGTGTTTATTGAATCAATTATAAAATAAAGTGCATAACCACATATGAGTAAATGTAGATGTAAATTTATTCACAAAACACATAATATTAAATATTGCATATAAATACACCAAATGATTGTTTTTGAGGCACGCGTTGTTCAACTCGTCTCCCACGAGGAACTGATGGGCCTAATGAATGAGTTTTGAGGCACGCGTTGTTCAATGAACTGATGGGCCTAATGAATGTTTTTGAGGCACGCGTTGTTCAACTCGTCTCCCACGAGGAACTGATGGGCCTAACAAATAATTTGCATACAACTTGACAATATGTAATACACCACAACAAACAATATTTACATTCTAAGTTTAGATCATAATATAGTATAGCACGAGTTTGAATAGGCGAATTAATTTAAGCGACACATGATACACCCCAAAACATGAAAAAAAAGGAGAGTTTGTAAGAATTCACTCACAGTGGTTGCGTTTTCCTTGGATTGATGATGAATGCGCACGAAGTTGAATTTAACCACGAGAGAAACTAGCCTAAATAATAACATAATGGTTCGGTAAATAAGTGGATTTTATTAACAATTTAATAGGATTTTTAGATTTATTTTTGTGAGTTTAAAGTCATTTTCTAACTTTATTATTTTTTAAGTATTTTTAATTGATTTTTAAATAAAATAAATAAATAAAAGAAAATAAAAATTTTTAACTTTTTGAACAGTTGACCGTTGACCAGTTGACTTTGACTGTTTGACCGGTTCGGACTTTGTGTTTGTTTGCGCTGAGTGAGGTTCGAACCCGTGACCTCCTGTACGCGTGCACGCAGCTCTACCAACTGAGCTACGTGTCTAACCCGAAATATTTCTGTTTTTAATTATACTTATATACTATTTAGATTTATTCAGAAATCATTTATTTTAAAAAGGTTTTAAAATCCTTTGAACCAGTGTGTAGTACCGGTCTCGAACCCGTGACCTTTATGTTGCGTTGCACCCAGCCCAACCAGTTGGGCTGGGTGTCTAACCCGTCTAATTCAGTAACATTATTATACTTAACATCTTGCTGCGTGTTAGCGTGTTTGGTTTAAAGAAAAAGGGAAACGGTTATTATTAATGCGGACCTGACCAAGACTCGAACTCGGGACGTGTGGTTTAAAATTGCACACAGTCCACCACTGGACTGTGTGTCTAACCCGTTTAAAAATCTGTTTTAAATTAAACTTATATATTAACAGTGCTTCATCTTCTTCAGTTTATGAAACCAGTGAGTCAACTCGACTGATTAATCAATAATTTTTATTGAATTAATTGATTGAATATTACTGATTAACGAAATTAATTTAAACAGAAAGGTTTTAAGGATGTTGTACCGAACAGGTGTGATTTCCGACGAATTTCCGGTAACTGAAACTTTTCCGGCGACGTGTAACTTGCGACAAAGGATCTACAGAAAGTTTGAGGTGAGTGCGGTGCTTTCTCTCTGAGCTCCAGAAGTCCTATTTTAGAGTAAGGCAAAGAAATGAAATGGGTTCGGTTTTCCGGCGACTTGCAGAGAATTCCGGCGAGTTGCAGAAAATTTCCGGCGACTTGCAGCGAGGTTTTTCAGAGTGAGATTGAGAGTGATAAACGAATTGGAGTGAGGAATTTAGCCCTGTATTTATAGGTGATGTGATCCACCACGATTTCGGTTTTTCCGGTGATATTTTCTGGTGACTACCAAGCAATTCCGGTAGTAGAGTGTTTGAACAGAAAGCTCGAGATGTTTCAGTATTTGCAGATCGCATGATTTGTAACCGATTTCATCTCTTAATGTTTTCGGTTTCATTCATCTTTTTCTTTAATGTTTTCGGTTTTCAAAATACTGATTTTCTTTGATTCAAGGTATAATTGATAACTGAAATCGAATTAAAACATGATTCGGTAACTGATAATTGTATGTGCGTTCTACTCTTTTGAAATTGTAACTGCTGAATCTTTGGGCGGTTTTCTTTTTGAGACCTCCCTTAATTGAAATGCGTATACATATATTAATGGATCTAAAATAAACTGAATGAGGCTTGGCAGCCGAACGGTTTATGTGTGTGTGATGGAGGCGGGTGACCCGGGTTCGAAACCCGCGTCTCCTTATATTTTTTTTATTCATTATTTATAACAAATTTTCAATTATAGATTTTAAGTTCTAAAATGTTTATTAATTATGTATCGTTTAAAACTAAAATAAACAATATATACGCAACGAATTTTATAACTGATTATTCGGTTTAATAAACGAAGCGGGTTTGGATAACCCGGTTTTTTACGGATGTTACAAAACCTGCAAAAGAATTATAAACATCAGAGGGAATCATAGATTTAATTGCATGATGAACCATGTCTTCCTCAGTACAACGGTCATAGTAGATTGCATCCATGCATTCTTCAGCGCTTTGATTAAGTGTTTCGTCAAACACTATTTCACTATCTTCATTTGACTCTCCTCAATCACTACATCAAATACTGGTTCTTCTATGATTTCTGCAAGCAGTGCTAAACTATCTTTCTTTGTGATGTACTTGTTCCAATCAAAACCTTCATCCTCTTGTGCAACTACTAGGGCTTTATCTTTTGAATTCGATGGACCATATTAAATCTGCACCATTCTAGTAGTTGTCTAAGGTTGCGGACGGTGATATATGGCCTTTTTATAGTAATAATCTCCGAACGAGTTTTGGTTACCATGCACTTCACGATTTGGACACTCTCTGTAACACCCCGACCTCGTAAAAACAACAAACTGCGGCGGAAACGTCGGGGAGTCATGTTACAAGATTGTTTCAACAACACATGGTACTTGAAGTTTCGTTTTATTGAATTAATATAGTTTACATTGTCTTGGGAATCAAACGAAAAAAATATAATTAAATTGTCTTTCTTATTTTATTATCACTAAAGCCCGCGTCCGATCCTAAGTGATCCATGCTTTGTAATTCGTCACACCTAAGCTTCTGAAACATATGTGAAAATATATGTGAAAACGAGTCAGCAAAAGTACGCCAGCGAGTACATAGGTTTTGTGAGTGTGTCAAATTCATGGCCTCGTATATGTACTGCAACACCTCGTCAGACTACTAGAGTCGTTAAGTAAAAACTTTGTTTCAAAAAGTGTTTGGTATTGCAATAATAAATTAACCAACTAAAACGAGTTGGTTTAAATTTATAAAAGACTTGTAGCCATGAATCTTGACCAAAACATTTCTTTTGCAAAACCGAGTAGTAAATCGATTTAAAAAGAAAACTTCGTATGGTTTATATCTTTAATTGAAAATCGTTGCATGTCATTGTCCAAGACCACCGAATGGTCTCTCATCGTATAACAAACCACCAAAGGGTTTGTTACAAATACAATTTCGGTCGTTTCCCAAACTTCCCCACAAACACCGAGAATTTTGGTAACGGGATTTTCAGTCCTATGGCACCATAACTTACTACTGGTCAGCTTGGCCAAAGTTAATAAATGTCATTCTTGTTATGGATACAACGCACCAACAAGTTCGTTCACATTATTGAAATCGTGTCGTTATATAAACCACAGTCTTTGTTTTTGGAAAACTTGAAAAGAATTTAGCACATATGAATCACCCCAAAATGTTTGCAAAACGTAAAAAAGAGGGGAGCTCATACGAAATGGTTTAACAAAGTCTACATTCTGATTTGAAATGAAACCTAAGTGCTTTTGACCCGTTATGACTCGTTAAGGTAGTTTACGCTACTTTAACGCGTCATTTGCGTAAATACGTGTTCGGATGGTTAGATATGTGTTATGATAAGTCTTTTATGCCAAAATAAGCTTAATATAGTTGCAACACAGTTTATATGTCAAAATGTTGGTTACATATGCTTAAAGTTGATTTATGCGCAAAAAGGGCATTTTGGTCATTTATAAAGGCATAATAGGCGACTTAACATAACACTAACCAAACGACGTGACCATAAGGTATAACCTCAGTGGATTATTCCTTATACAACTATGGTCACAACTATGTGTTTGGTTGGATCCTAAGATCGACCAAACTGGTCGGATTCGAAAGTCAAACGGTGGTCAATACCCCTCAAATTACGACCCTAAATAAGTACTAGACTAAAAGTGACGAGTTAGACATGTTTTGAGTTAGACATGTTAAAACATGTCTAACTAAGTTATAAAAATGTTTTGGTATCAAAAATTGGTGTTTTGATACCCAAAAATAGTTCCGTCACAAAATGCACATGATGCGCATTTTGACCGAAACTTTGACTCGTCACTTCGACTAGAAAACGTGGTAATCAGTAGGCGTGATCGCTATGGATCATAAACTTCATGATTACGATCACGTTGCAAAGTTCAATTGAACTTTGTCTTAACCAATTAATGGTCAAAGCAGAAAGTCAAACTAGTGTTTGACTTTTAGCTTGAAATAGCTAAGAAATAAATAAACAAGACTAGTTAGAACACTCACCTGTGTTCTAGGATGAAGAAAACTCAGTTAGGAAGCCTCCAACAAAGTGGTAGCCTCCAAGTAGAGCAGATGAAAGAATGAAGGAGATGAGCAAGAAAAATAGCAAAAATGATCACCTATTTATAGTAATCTTGAAGCCATAAGATCATTCCAAGTGTTAGGGGTTGTTTCCAGATCATTACAAGTGTATAATGAGGTGTTGTAACCAGATGAAGTGTGGCAATTTCGTATGCTTGGTGTCCAAGACCTTAAACAAGAAGCTGCCAATGGTGCTGGAGATGCCTTACGAACCGTAAGGTGTGTAGGCTTACGGTCCGTAAGCCAATGATCTGGGTAGCAGTTTCTAAAAATGGCCGAGCAGGCCCTTGAACTCGTTTTGTCGCGTTTTGGCATTTCTAGAACCTGTTAACCTGATTTTTAAGCTCTATAAGGACAATAAAGCTTAGGGAACTTGAAATATGCCCGTAAATGTCACGGATGTCGGTTCGTTTGTTGTACGGTTTCATTTTTCACTTAATTATGATGAACGTTTTCATTAACGCGTAAACGACCGTAATTGAGTAACCGTATTAAGAAATACGCGAATCGGCGTACTTTCGCAGAATCTGCAAAATAGTCCATGGAGTTGCATAAGCATGTTTTTGCCATACCAAACCCTTCAAAGCTTATTCTAAGTTATGTAAAGGATATTTAAGGTATGTTTTAGCTTGTGTCATTGTTCCGGAGTATACGTCGCGTTTAAACTGATTACGTTTGCGTAACAATTTGCGATTTCACTTCCAGAAGTTGTTTTTAGAGTTTGTCATCATGTAAGAATTGAATATGTGCAAATGTCATGATAAATAAACGAATCTCGGAAATAAAACACAATATTTCATTGATTGATAACTTGTTCGGAATTGTTACATGATCGAATCACCACAAATGTCACATTCTCTCTTGAAGCGTCCCTTCTCTCTGCACTTAAAACACGTCACTTTGACTTATCAAAGCCAATTTTCCATCTAGACCTCCCAAAGTTTTACGCCCGGTAATTTCCATGAATCGGAGCTTTTCGTATTATGCTGGCCATGCTGTAACAACTCGTATTTTCGTTGTTATCTTGTTTCCATTTATTTCGTTTACATCTGTCATTGTAATCCGAGATTTGATTAAGGGGATGGTTTATGTTTACTAAATACACTTGTCACAACTATATTACATCTAAATGCCTATTAAACGCAACGCTAATTCAACACAATCACGAGTAACTATGTTACCTTAAGAGCCGAGTGTGTTGTTGTACAATAACCACTTGTGCCTTCGACATCGCATCGCAAACGAAGTTATTAATGTGGAGTCATGTTTTATGTGTGTTATATTTGTCTATGTTATGGTTTGCTATCGCTAAAACGCTTACACGCTCATGCAACTCGCCCTCTCTCATTACAATGGTGAAACAATGCTTAACGCTTCGCTAAAACGCGTAACATAACTATCTAATACGAACCGAATCACCAAACGAACACCTAACATGCAAATAACGAGCCAAACTTAGCCAACAGGCCAAGTTCGCCCGAAGTTGGGTACCCTGACTTCGCCTGAACTTGACCAGGCCACCAGAAACCTCAAAAATCAGCAAGTTCGCTCGAACTTGCACAAGTTCGCTCGAACTTGCACAAGTTCAATCAAAACTGGCCAAGTTCGCCGGAACTTGTGCCAAGTTCGGCCAAACTTGATGTCTACCCACTTAAGTCCCCTCCACCTATAATACCCAGCACCTCCATTCATGCTCCCCTTGCTGCTAACTTCGCCCAAGAGCTCCCGAAACCTTATTTCTCTGTTTTCCAAGTAAGAATCAACCCGTTTTATGCAAACTAGGACGTTTTTACTACGATTTTGCACAAGGATTACCTTTGTTTTCATCAAAACTCTTCTGTTTATGAAAATCTTCATCTTTTTCTATAAAACTTCTTCTTTTCACTTAGATCTACACTAAACGAGTGTATTTAGGCTTAGCTTTGGCTTCCTAAGCTAGAAATCTTTATGATTTCGACTCACCAAGTGTTTAGATCTGAGTAAAACCTTTCTAAGCATTGACTTTTACACAGAATACAGACTAGTGACGTATGTTTCGTTCACTGTGAAGTGGAACGAGGCGTTGTCAAGCAAGATCTCAGATCCGGAAGCACAAGGATGATATCGTCACCTTGCACGAACTGGACTAACCCGTACGAACCATTAAGTTCCCCCGGATTAGCCCGAGTTCCTATAAAGTGGCTAAAACTCGCTCCAAAGGACCTCTCCAGCCTATGTTTTGCTCAGTAGCTTAAGGTTGGTGGGATGGACACTCGATTTCCTCAACAAACGATGCGAAAACGCAAGATTTGGTGACCAAAACAGTCAAGTTCGCTCCAAAAAAAGCAAGTTCGCTCGAAGTTGTCACCAGAGGGTGACCAACTTCGCCCGAACTTGTATCATTTCCAAGGAAAAATTGTCAAGTTCGCTCGAACTTGTACCCATATCTAAGAAAAGGGTACCAAGTTCGCCCGAACTTGAACATCCCAGAAGATTCCAGTCAAGTTCGCCCGAACTTGTACCCATTTCTAAGAAAGGGTACCAAGTTCGCCCGAACTTGTACCAATCCAAGAGATTTGGTACAACTTCTCCTGAACTTGTCCACCGCTTCTTCACGTTTCGACCGTTTCACCACTTCGGAAGACTGATGCACTTTTGTTCGCTTACAGGCTGAACTGGCGCTCCCTTCCATCCATATCAAATCCCATCTTACCTCCAACGCACCGACTGTGAGTATACTTGAACCCTTTTTACGCTTAAACGCACTTTTGAGTGTCACATATGTTCCTATATCAAAACACATCACACAGCTCAAAACGCATATTCGCAACCCGCCTTTACATGATTATACGTGAACCGATGAATTGTATGTATTGCTTGGTTTGTATGCCACCCTTAACATGATAGCTTGCTAGAGGTTGACCCGCCACCCGGAGGCCCGGGGTTGTTAAGGCTCGCACTTTACTTCTCATTATTTTTCTCGTTAGGACGTGGACACTTGTTCATGTGCCTCGCAATCGCGGTTGTTGGTTTACATGTATCAATGTAGTAGTATAATTCACATCTCTTACGTATGTTCATGCGGTGTATGCTAAACACTTTTATACCTATTATCTATGCAAACCTGTATGCTCACCTTTACTTAATTGTATTGACTTTTATTTTAACGTATGTGAGACATTGATGACTTTTGCTGCAATGGATTTAGGACTTTATCTTTAGAAACACATGTAATAGAAATCTAGGGAAGATCGGATTGGAATTGTTTAAGAGATTATGTATTCTGTTTGACTATTTGCGAAATGTTTGTTGAATTGTATGGGAAATTTGACCTTTTGAATATTGTCGCTTTAATAGTGTTATGGAATTTCTCTTGAACAATCTGATTCGCCTAGTGTCACGTCCCAGTGTTTCCGCATCGGTTGGGGTGTGACACATGCACCACTTGATATCAATTAGTTCCATCTCTTCAGAGTCGATTTTATCGTAATCTTCTTGTGTCATGTTTGATTTCCAATCTTACCGGCCACCAAGCTTTCATAAGATTCAAGTATTGTTGTGAGCAAGGCCATGTGTTGTGCAACTGTACTTTCATTGAAGTTTTGAGCATTCTCTAGATTTACACCTATATTACACTTAATGACTTTTTGTGAGGTGTTGGGCTGATTGATTTGGCAGTTATTGGTGCTTTGAGCTGATTGCGAGGTAGCAGGAAAATTTAGATCATAGCTTTTAAAGGAAGTGAAACCAGTATTGCTTCTTGATGTACTTGAGACATTCACTGATTTTTTCCCTTGAACGTTGTCTGTATCTTTGGACTTTGAACGTCGATAGATGGATTTCCCTTGTACTAATCAATCTGCGTTTGTCCCTAGGAGACGGATTTCGGACAACATTCTGCTTACTCAAGAGCTGATGCATAATTATCACCCCAATGTGGGCCCTCCTAAATGTGCGTTCAAAGTGGATATTCAAAAAGCTTATGATACGGTGGATTGGTCGTTCTTGAAGTCATTGTTGGTAGGCTTTGGTTTTCATCCAAAAATGGTGCATTGGATAATGGTATGCGTGACTACTACTTCGTTTTCTGTTGGGGTTAATGGAAACATTCATGGCTATTTTAGAGGGAAGAGGGGTTTACGCCAAGGGGATCCAATGTCTCCGTATTTATTCACTATGGTTATGGAAGCCTTGACCCTCATTTTGAAGGATCTAGTTGCTAAATCCTCTAATTTTAGGTTTCATAACCTTTACAAGACACAAAGAATTGTGAATGTTTGTTTTGCGGATGACCTTTTCTTGTTTGCTAGAGGTGACGTCCACTCAGCTAGGTTGATTATGGATGGTTTGGACAGATTCAAGAATATATCAGGTTTGATCCCTAGCATGGCTAAAAGTACCGTTTTCTTTGGTAATGTTCTTATGGAGGTTAAGCAAAGAATTTTAAAGCTGATGCCTTTTGAGGAAGGAACTCTCCCAGTTCGCTATTTGGGTGTGCCTCTTCTGTCAACTAGATTATTGTTTAAGGACTGTAAGATTCTAGTTGAAAGATTGGAGGCTAGAATTGTAGTTGGAAGAACAAAACGTTGTCCTTTGCTGGTAGGCTTCAGCTTATTAAATCTGTTTTATGCTCCATGCACATTTATTGGGCATCAATTTTCTTTCTTCCCGCTCGAATCATGGTTGACTTAGAAAATAAAATGAGAGTTTTCCTTTGGTGTAATGGCCCAATGAAGAACGTAGGGCAAAAGTTAAATGGAGGGATGTTTGCCTTCCAAAGTTTGAAGGGGGGTTGGGTATTCGCAGAATTCGTGACATGAATATGGCTCTGATGGTTACTCATATTTGGAGTATTATTACTAGAAGGAATTCTATATGGGTAAATTGGATTCATGAGTATAAACTTAAAGGTGTCTTTTTGGCAGATTCGGTTAATGGGCAATTGTGCAACGGGTTGGAGGAATATTATGAAGTTGCGTGATAAGGTGCGTCCGCTAATTATCTCTAAGATTGGGAATGGTTTATACACCTCAGCCTGGTTTGATAATTGGGCTCCTATGGGTCCGTCATGTCGTTTCATATCTCCTCGTCAGATTCATAGAGCAGGTTTTAATCTGGATTCGAAGGTTGCAGATATTGTTGATAATGATTCTTGGAGATGGCCGATTGCGTGGTTGGATATGTTTCCGGTGTTAATAAACTTTCAACCACCTATGGTTCGGGTAGACGTTCCTGATTCCTATGTTTGGCGTGATCTGAATGAAGAGGAGCATGATTTCTCTGCTTCGATTGTTTTGGACTCGATTAGATCTCATGAAGATACAGTTCCTTGGGTGGAGATTGTTTGGTTCCCGAATTGTATCCCAAGGCATGCCTTCCTTGCGTGGCTGATTTGCAAGAAGAAATTGAAGACACAAGACAAGCTAAGGCATTGGGATGTTGGTGGGCTTACTAACTTAAACCTGTAGTGTTGCTCTTTGTGTGGCTCGGGACCGGACTCTCATGACCATTTGTTTTTTGACTGCGCGTTTTCCATGCAGGTTTGGACTTCTGTGAAATCTTTGGCTGGAATTCAGATTGGTGCGCATAAATGGGAGGATATTGTGGGGTGCTTAATCTCAATTTCTAACAAGAATTGGATGAGGAGTATTATAGGGCGTCTACTTCTTGCTGCAACAGCGTATTTTATATGGCAAGAACGTAATGTGAGGCTGTTTAAATCTCGGAAATGTTCAGAACTACGATTTGTGAAGATATTATTTCCACAGTTAGATTGAAGTTAGCTTCGGTGAAGGTCAAGAATCAGGTGACGGGTATGAGCTTACTTGAGAAATGGAACTTGCCAATCACGTAGAGTTTTTTTGGTTGTTTCTATAGTCAGTGGCTAGAGTGTTTGGCTAGTTTTTATTAGTTTGAGTTGTCTTGTTTTGCCTCTGGCGCTTGTTTACACTTCCTGGCATGTCGGGATAGTGAACTAGTGGGGTATTCTGCCTCATTACTTGTTCTTTTTGGTTGTTGATTTATAAAAATTTGAACCGGGGTATCCCTTTACCCAAAAAAAACATCCTACTGTGCATTTGCTCAATTTGATTTTGCCACTTTCTGCATTTCAAGCTCGTGAATTTCGAGTTTCTCAATAAACTTTGCCAATGTCATCGTACTACTGTCGTAATCTGGACCATTTTTTATAATTGTCAGAGACGTTGACCATTCACCTTCTGGCATAGCGTCTGCCAGCTTCTCCACCAAATCTTCATCATCTTTGTTATGTAACGATGTAGGGATCCACATAGTATCTATTTAGATACGCTCAAATGACCCTTTCTCACAATGAGAATGTATATAACCCTATTCCGGTCTAGTCCGGTATGAAATGAACTTATAATCATAATGCCCAAGCATTTAATTTCCACGACAAGATAACAGTACCTTTCTATAAGTTGTTTTAGCGTCTCTCCGTTTAGTGGATGAAAGATGTCGAACTCTTTATTTAGCTGTGATTGTTTGCTCTTGATCATCTGCTTAGTGCCTTGAAATTTGACTTTAAGTGCATTCCAGATTCCCTGAGCAGTGTTATCATGCTGTAACAGGGTGAATATATCTTCTTTAATCCCAAATTGTAGTATATTCAACATCTTTTTCTCACGCTTGAATAGATCCTTCTCTTGATCGGTGTATTGCATTAACCCTTTCTCCAGACCAGTTTCCCCAACAGGAACCGTGTACCCTTCCTCTATTGCATACCAGTTTTCGTGGTAATTCGCTTGTACCCAGTAGGTAAACCGATCGTGCCATCCCTTGTAATCCTCGAGAAAAATCAACTTAGGTGGCTTAGCCATCGTGCCCATTTCTTTTTCAAGCTTTATAATATGGGTTGCAGCGGTTGTAATGTCAGTAGTAGCAAATGCATTATAAAATTCTTCTTCCATTTTTTTAACAAAAATTTTCGAAATTTGGTTTTAAAAACTTGTTTAGTGCGAAGTGATCCTTGGAATGATGTGACACTTCGTACGAAGTGTGCATAAAATGTTCAAAATAATTTTTAGCCACCTCATACGAGTTGGTACTCGCTTTGTACGAGGTGTTAACAAAAACAAATTAGCTTGTTTGCTGCGAGATGGGTCACTTCGTATGAAGGGCCTTATCACCTCGTACGAGGTGTTAGGTCAACTCGTGCGAGATGATGTTCACAACTTCGTGTTTTTCGCAATTCTCGACATGATTTTTGTTGATTTTAGATCTGAAAGTTTTAAGGGTTTGTTTAAACTGATTTTAACGTGTTATACTAGAAACTTAGTCCAATTCGTCCATGAATTAGTCCAGATCTGATAAGAGTTCAAAGAAGGAATTGAAATAGAAGTCTTTGATGGCTGAAACTTGGTTGATTGTCTTCAAATCAGGCCTTCAGGCTCTGATACCACTTGTGGGAGGATCGACTTTCCCCCCAAAGCACCGGACCAGAATTGAGCTAACTAACATGCGCGGAATTCATCATTAATTAGTTTGACAAAAGATCAGATCTACTGTTTCAATGCTTCTGCTTCTTTATATTAATAAACGTTGAAGAATTACAGACACAAACTGACAAGGCTTCGTCTCTTTATCATAAAAATAGCTAAGGACTCAACACCCTTGCACTACTATACATAAGTAAGGTGACCTCGCACAAGGGTGGTAAGAGCACCTCATACGAGGTGGAAAAACATCACCTCATACGAGTTGTGTAACACCTCGTACGAGGTGACCAATATACATACAAAAATCATACAAATCTATATAAAGCCCTGTTACATATGACATGACCCTAAGAGTAGGCTATAGACATTCTGCACCAAACGAAACTAAGACTATTCCAAAGTGATAAAAAATCTTTTGAGTTACGGAAACATGCTTTGGCCTAATAAGTTGAATACTCTCACCGAGGAGCGGCTAACAGTATTCACCCTTCCGGTTACTACATGTCCCTATTCAATCGAAAATTAGAGACTTTGGTAGGATTGAAAATCGAGGAGTGGGGTTAGTTATCAAGATGCGGGTTTCACCCCTAACTCGATAGAATCATACCTGAAACATGGTCAGTACTTATCGAACGGTCAAGGAAATAAATTCCTACTCATTGTTAAGGGTCTACTAGAGTAAGAATGAGAAATTTTACATCAGGATGTGGATATCACTCCTAACTCGATGACATAATTTCGTGAAAAATCGAATTACGTGGATTGAGGGATTTCACTAAACTAATGGGTTTTCACGCCTATTTTTGGTGGGATCGACTCGTTTTTGAATTACGAGTGTCTTCACGTTTTCATGTGTGCATTGTAAATCGTCTTAGGAAAGTCATATGTATTTTTAAGACCAAATATGAGGTAGAAGCAAATAGGAAAAATTTAGATATTTTATGCATGAAAATAAGGAATGGTCAAGTATGTGTACTTATACAATAGACTAGGTCAAATCCTGGCAATTTTTCCTAATTCCCTATAGTTATGGCTTTGATACCAATCTGTTACACCCCAACTGATGGCGGAAACATCAGGGCGGGATGAAATAGATTGCAAGAGATTTCATAATGACTATTTGCGACAAGTATTTAATAAACAAGATTTCATTTCATTTCTAAATCAAAAGTACATTGAAAGCAGATACAACAAGTTGTACAAGAAGGAAATTACAACAACACTAAAATTTAAATGGGTTCTAGTCATCTTACTAGATTCCATTCATCATCATCATCAATTTCCTGCAATACGTATTAAAATACATGTCAACACATAAAGTATCGGTGAGCATACAAGTTTGAGTACTAGCATAAGTATAAAAGTTTTAAACAAATCCCCATGGCATAATTGTAATCTAGGAATTAACATAACGATACTAGCATGCAACTTAGAATTGTCAACCTAAAGTTTCCCGCTAACGTAATCTTGTTGAAGCAACGACAAGACCGTTTTGTTTAACTTAACATGACCTCAAGAATACGGGTGATGTGTTAATCCTGTAGTGCTATGCATGTTAAGGGAGGCTTGTATGAAGTTAATGACAAAGTATCGTGCAAGTAAAGTTTCTAGCATGCATGTATTTCTAAGTATAAACGTACAAAGCATGTATATTGGATTCGATTGGATGAATAAAGTATTTGTGTATACGTGTTTGTGTGAGTTTTATTTGATATACACATATATATATATACATATATATACACATTACACCCAAAAGTGATAAAACAAAAAAGGGGGACATGTATACTTAAGGTTTTGCTAAGCTTTCTGATTAACCGAGAGTTGACGAGTTGTTGAGATTGGAACACGAAGTCACTCTACATTGGGGAAACGGAGTGTGTGAGTATTCAGATTTAGTGGGGAGTTTGGATTCGGATTTAAGTATAATAAAGTACATGTACACGAAAATATATCTCGTCTATATACGTGTTTGGACACTAAGATTTTATGTGTTTTCATGGGTCTTAACTTGCCCATTAGAATCACAAACGAGAAATAAAGAACAAAGAAAATATAGCCTAAGTCCAAAACATCTAACCATAATCCGGTTAGTATTATGAATTCGGCTAAAGATATATATTTTATATTATATGGTATAATTCCATCATGTATTATCATGTAGTGTAATATAAATCAAGCATGGAGGTATGATTAACCTCATTGTATGATACACCAAAGAACAGGGTTATCAACATAGTTGATAGTCCGGTTGGTCGTGAAAAACAAGAATTATAAATTAACTAGTTTTACCAAGTAGCCAAGTAAGATCAACCCGGGTGTTCCATACCCATCATGGTAAATGTTGGAGGTGCAACAGGGTTGTGTTACTTTGAGTCTTGGAAGCTACTTGGATGAACATAAACAAAATAAACAAGTGAGGTAGTGGAACTAGTTTGAAAAGCCAAGGCTCCCACGTTTCGCACATAACACATGCACAAGCTTTTCAACAAAAAAGGTTGAAGTTTGGATGGTTTCAATCACTTAGAACATGTATGAGTAGAATTTAAAAGAGTTTTTAAGCTTGTTTCTTGGTGGAAATCAACAAAAACACAAACCCACAACTATGAGCTTAGTTGGGAGCTTGGTGGGTAAAAGATTTCACCAAGTTTTAGTCAACAAATGCATGATACAAAAACATCAATGAAAGAAGAATTTTAACTCTACTTTGGACCTCAAATATGGTGAGGTATCACCTTAGTTTGCCATGAAAAACTTGTGGAAACCTTCCTAGAGGTTATCCAAGTAGAATGAAAGAAGAAAACATGAAGAAATAAGGAGAAAATGAGTGAAACCTCACTTAGACTGCTTGAAACTTTCTACCAAAGTCTTGAAGATTAGAGAGAAATAAGAAGATTTGTGTTTTTGATGTTTGGTAAGTATTTAGAGTGTATGAAGGCTCCTATTTATAATGGGGTTGATTAGGGTTAGAGTTAAATGAGTTAGAAAGTGATTTGGTGGTGAAAAAGGTGGAAAAAGGTGAAATTCGTGCTTTTTAAACAAGTTGTCCGCCCAACACCATAGGCTACGGCTGGTAGGCCCTAGGCTATGGTCAACTTATTTTTTATTTATTTTTTGGCATCTTAAGGGATATATGTGTGCGAATATCAAGAATGTATATCAGTATGATTCCGAATATAATTTAAACATTAAGTATAGTTTGGTTTCGTATATAATAAGCACCTATTCGAGATTGATTAAATATCATGTATATATGCATAAACAAGTGTGAATAAAAATGTATTTTCATTTTGATCTAAGTCTCGGATTACAAGATTGGAAAAGGAAATACGAATTACGACACGAACAGAAGTTTCTAGAAAAAAATAGAAATATGATTACAACTTCCTAAATAAGGAATGTACAGAAATGTGAAGCATGACAATACATATATGTATATACGTCTTTCAAATTGGAAGTAAGTATTGTACATCTATGTTTAAGGGAATGATTCTATTTTAGTTTTAGGGTTTAGCATTAGTAGTTACGGTTTAGCCTTTGGGTTTGGTTTTAGTTTTAGTGTTTAACATTAGTATTTAAGTTTTGGCGTTAGAGTTTAGTTTTAGTGTTTAGCTTTAATATTTAGGGTTTGGTTTTAGGGTTTTTTAAGGTTTAGGGTTTAGCTTTAGGGTTTAGTTTTTTGGTCTTAGCATAGCATTTAGCCTTAGGGTTTTGGGTTTAGATTTAGGGTTTAGCTTTTGGGTTTAACCTTTTTGGTTAGTGTTCGACGAGCCAGTTTCAATGGTGCTGGAATGAGCTCAATCGGAGTTCGTTTGACCCGGTTTCCTACATTTCTTAGGTCAAGGATTTGTATTTTTCATTATATATATATATATATATATATATATGGTTTTGGAGAAAACGCCCTAAAGTGTGAAAGCGATAAGGACGATTCTCAGCCACAAGATGTTTGTGATTTGTGGTTGAGAATGACGCGGTGACGTTTTTGTAAATACAGGGAACCTTAGAACTACCAGGGGGTTAAAATAGGATGATCCAATCAAGGATGCACATGCTAATCACATGACATTTCCTTCATCATATTTAAACGTCCATAACTTTATTTATTTGTGATTTTTTTTAAATTACACCATAAAATCCAACGTTTTTTCATCTTTCCAACAAGTAAATATGGCGTTTTCAACTATTGATATATACTTTTCGAAAAAAATTACACTACTCATATATAATTTTTTTTTAAAATGAACTGGTTTTTATGGCGTTTTCAACTTTGCTGTTTTATGGCGTTTTCAACTGCTTTTTTATGGTGTTTTCTTAACGGGGTGTTTTATGGCGTTTTTAACTGGGCATGTCTTGGTGTTTTGTGAACTGCGTACGTTTATGGCGTTTTGTTTTGAACATTTTTATGGTGTTTCCTGAAAACTCCAAAAAACACCCACTTTCACGAACACCCATTTCATTTCATTTTTTTATTTTAAAAGTATAGCAATAGTATACTCGTTGAAAATATAATAAAACAATCGATAATATGGTGTAACTGTTTTTAAAAAAATAATCACGTATAAAAAAGTAATGAGAGTTTAAAAAAAGATGGTGGACGATGCGTGTGACTTGAATGTGCATGGCTTTTCGAAAATATTTCCCTTAGTGTAACCTAGCACCAGTACCACATGTCAACACCAAAATCGTTTACACACTTTTAGGCGTTTTCTCTGTTAGGATTTGAGTTTGATACGTGCAAATACATACTGATAAACACAATATAATCACAAGTAGAGAGATGTTATCAACAACTGTTTTTCAATTGATTCAAAGGGTTCAAAAGTTTTACAATAATGGTTCTACAATCTCCCCCTCAGCCTGTTCACTCATTAGAACTATTCGTACAAAAGAGAATGTGTGAAGTGATGAAATAGATCTCTAACAGATGAGATCTATTTATACTAAGTACTAAAAGATTACACAGATGGTAACATCTAACATTCCTAACAGAAAAGATTCCACAGATGTTACAAACATCTGGGCAAATCCTATTATCTGTTTTAACTAGTCTAACACTAGTACAAGATAGATACTGTTACATTGGGAAACCTCTGTCTAGATTATCCTTTGTTGATGTGATTCAAACATTTTGTTTGGCCATACAGATGTTTGGTCTTCTTCATCAGATCTTTGGCTTCAACAGAATTTAGCCTTCAACAGATGTTGTTTCTTCTTGAACAACAGTTCCAAGCCTTGATAAGATATTTGCTTTGTTATTCAACAGATGTTCTGATTAAGTGTTAAAAATTCACTATATTTTGGAGAGAGAATTGCTTCATCACTTGTTTATTTCTTGGTTTTTTATGTCATGTCTTGGCTTTTGGATATCATCTGTTATTTTGTAGGTCCAACATTCTCTAAATCCTGAATTATATATATATATATATATATATATATATATATAAGGGAGAGGATCATGAAAAAAACTAGATATAAATGAGAAAACTAAAAAAGCCTTAAAAACATACAATTTTTTTATAAAAATCGCTAATTTTTATATAGGAAAAATAAAACTCTTTTTTTCAAAAAAAAAACTTTACTACACACGTGCATTATATGTGTACTGCACATGTGCATTATATGTATATGTTGCACATTCGAATAACGCCACGATATGTAATACGATAAAAGCACTTATATATAGGAAGTACCAACGGCGTATTCACCATGCTTTTATAATATTACACCCGTGTCGTTATCTAAATCACTTACCATAAACCAATCATCCAATCGTCCATGTTATGAATCATTCGTCTGTGGTATAAACCATTTGAACGTGTCATAAACCATTTGTTCGTGTCATAAACCAATTGTTCGTGTCATTAATCAATCGTCCGTGTTATAAACCAATCGTCCGTGTTTTAATTGTGAAAACTTATGGTCGTTCTTTAATGAACACATCCAAACCTGTGTTGACTATACCACCAAAGAGTATCTTTAATAGACCACCAAAGTGTCTCTTTAACTAGACTAACAAATCAACAAATGATTTCTTAATCAGAAACAGTTTCTGTCATTACCCAACCTTCCACCAAATCCAGTGGACAGTCCGATAACGGGATTGTCTGTCCTATGGTAGCATAACATAATACTGGTCGGCGTGATCAATGTTAATGAATGTCATTCCTGTCACGGATAACGCATCAATAAGTTGTTCACATTATTGAAATTGTATTGTTTTATATAAACCATAGACTTTGTTTTTGAAAACTTGAAAATGATTTAGCACATCTGAGTCACCCCAAAACATTTGCAAAATGTAAAAGAGGGGAACTATATACTCACTTGGGATTGCAAAAGTATCCTTGATCAAGAGAATGAACAAAGCTCAAGTGCGTCCTAATGTGTCAGATTACTATGTTAGCATGTCTAGACTTTAATCGGAAGATTACGGTAGAATGAAGTCTTATAAACCAAATGAGTGTTGGGACTCATATGATATGGTTTAACAATGTAACATTCTGATTTGAAAAGGATCCTAAGTGTTTTTGACCCGTTATGACTCGTTAAGGTAGTTTACGCTACTTTAACGGGTTATAAGCGTAATTATATGATCGGATGGTTAAATATTTCATATGATGAGTCCTATATGGAAAAACGAGTTTGATTATGTTATAACATTAGTTTAGATGTCAAACTTTGGTTACATATGCTTAAACGCAAAAAGGGCGTTTTGGTCATTTTAAAGTGCATAAATATCAACTCATCATATGACTAATCAAACCATAAGGTATAAACTTAGAGGGTTATTCCCTATACAACTATGGTCCTAAAAAAGTGCTTGGTCGAATCCAAAGATCGACCAAACGGGTCGGATTCGAAAGTCAAAGCGGTGGTCAAACCGCTCGACTTACGACCCAAATAAAGCGCTAAACTAGAAGTAACGAGTTAGACATGTTAAAACATGTCTAACTAAGTTATAAAACTGATTTGGTATCAAAACTTGGAGTTTTAATACCCGGAAATAGTTTCATCATAAAATGCACATTATGCGCATTTTTTACCAAAACGTTGACTCATCACTTCGCCTAGTAAACGTGGAATCAGAAGGTGCAATCGCAAGGGATTATAACATTCGTGATTACGATCACGTTGCAAAGTTCACTTGAACTTTGACTTGACCAATTATGGTTAGAACCGAAAGTCAAACAGAAAGTCAAACTGTTTGACTTTTAACTCAAAAATGGCTAAATATATGAAATAGACTAAGGAAGAGTACTTACTTGTGTTGTGAACACTATAAGAACTCAGATAGGAGGTCTCCAATTGCTGGAAGCAACTCCAAGAAGATGGGATGAAGAATTTGTGAATGAGCAAGTGAAATGGATGAAATTAGCTTGCTATTTATAGTTGTTTGGAGGCCACAAGATGATCACAAGTGTTCCATGATGTGGCAATGATCAAGGGAGGTCCTAACACTTGTCAAATGCAGGAACAAAGTTGGAAATTTCGAGTTCTTGGGCTCCAAGGCAAGCAAAACAGTTGGCTGCACAATTTTGGTTGCTGGGCACCCTTTACGAACCGTATGGGGTTTTCCTTTAGGTCCCTATGAACCTGGCAGGGGTAGAAGTTTGGCATTTTAGCAGATTTGGCCCCTAGACTTGTTTTGTCGCGTTTTGCCACTTTAACCCAATATTTATGCTATATAAAGGTGTTAAGGAATATGTAACTTGGATTTTGCCCAGAAATGTCATGGATGTCGGTTTGTTTAGTTGCACGGTTACGCATTTTGCAAATAACGCACAATGCTTTATCGAACATGAAAATGATCGAATTACGCAACGATTGACATTTTTGCATTCTTATCAATAAAATACAAGATTTTATTGAATACAATATTTGGATTGTTACACATGGTCCATATTCAAAAATACGAGAATTGGCAGACTTTCGCAGTTTGTCGAAAATAGCCCCTAGGCTTGTATAAGCGTGTTTTTACCATACATATCCCTTCAAAACTTGTATCTATGTTATGTAAAGGATATTTCAGGTATGTGTAGCTTATGTACTTGTTCCGAAGTGTACATCACGTTAAACTGATTGAGTTTGAGCGCTAGTTAACGAATTATTTCCAAAAAAGTTTTTGAGAGTTCGAAATTGTACAAGAATTGAAAATGTGCAAATTTCATAGATAATTATACAATTTCGAAAATAAAACACAAGCTTTCATTGAATACAAAATTGTTCGGAATTGTACAATGATTGAAAAGGCACAAATGTCACGGGGTGCTTGGGAAATGGTGTGGATTTAAGCATTAGTACAAATGTTGGGTTGTGGGCTGGGTTTTGAATTGTAGCAAAAGACGTCACTTAGAGGTGGTTTTGATGGCAATTGGTGATGTGGTTTTGAGGGTTTCAGATTTAGCGGAAATGGTAGTGTGAGTGCAGCGATTGGTGGTCGTGGTTTGATGGAAGCTGCTTGTGTTAGTGAGGCGGCGACGACAGTGGATAACAAGGCGGTCAGTGGCTACCGAGTTGTAACGCCCTGCTTTTTCGTACTTTCCATATTTAGAAAGCTTGAGTTGTAATTCTATTTTTGGAAACTTTGTAATCTTGTACTCATCTTTTCATTGTAATCCTTGTAAAATTCCGAGACTTCAATCATAATCTGATTCGTATTATTCCGCAACTTATACTTTACATGTTCATACATTTGAAACAACTACAATATGATGCTTTATCCGTGATTCTTGAAAAACAATTACGAAAATACAAATACGTGACGCGATTCTCATACTTTTTATTACTTGATTATGTGATTAGATTACATAACAACACTTATACTATGTTTCTCATACTTGAAAACTCTAAAATAGTCTTAAAATGATTAACGTGTAACAATTAGACAAGGCCCCAAACAAAAAAATCAAAAAATAAAATTTGGTTTTCTGCCTAGGCCTTGCGGACCACAAGGGAAACCCCCATACGGTCTGTAAGGGCCTCTGGCGGGCACACTCCTTTTGGCAACCGCGAATTTACACGAATCCACACACCATATTCTCCTCCAATGGCCTCCAAACCCCATTAAAACTCACATAACTCAACCCTAATCACTTCCCTATAAATCCCACACCTCTTCAAAGCATTTCACACTTTGCAAATCATCCACAACTCCATCAAATCAGTCCCTATTCAGCTGATAATCAGAAGTTTGAGCAGAATTACCTTGCTTCACTAAAGCGAGCATAACTCACTCAATACTTAGCCTTTTTCATCCATTCATTTTCTCACTTACTTAGAACAACCTTAGGAACATTTCCACAGGTTTTTAAGAAAAACTAAGCTCGGGAATGTCACCAAAAAGGCTCAAAAGTGGACTGTTGCCTTCTGTTTTCACTTAAACTTTGTTAAACTTAGCTAAACTTGAGTTTTCTCATCTCAAACCTAAGTCCTAATGCTCATAATCAAATGAATGGTTAGTTGGGCTTAAAAACAAGGCTGAGACATTCAAAATTAGAGGTTTAATCCTCACAAATATTTTGTTTTGTTTGAACTTTTATCCACAAGTAGTGAACAAGCTTGAAGCTTGATAATTGTGTGACTAAGGATAGCTTGGGCTATCCTACTTAAAAGTCCACCATTGCTTGTTGATTTCTTAGATTAGTTATATTCTATTTTATTTCCTTATTGTAAGTCCGTGACCATCCTTGTTGTTTATAACAACAAGTGTAGTGGTGAACAATAGAGGTACCTAAATGGAAGCTTTGTTCTTCCTACCTCATATATGAATTATATGACTCAAAGAGGTGCCTAAATGGAGACTTTAATCTCCTACATCATGCTTGAAATCTTTATATTCTATGTATTCTATATATATATATATATATATATATATAAGTAACAAGGCTTGGCGATAACTTAGTAGTTACTTGTCAAGAATATGTTACATCATCCGTGACCATGCACTTGTTATGATTCTAATGGATCTTTGAATCCATGAAAACACACAAACTCCTTTGAGTTTCAATAGTGTCAAGAACAAGTGTTATGTGTACAAGATGATTAATTTCATATGCCAAATTTTCATGTTATTAAAATTTCAAATCTATGATTCTCCTCAATCATTCTGATACCCATACACCTTCGTTTACTTCATGTAGGGTAATCTCGGTGTTCCATCCTCAAACACTCCAATCTTCACGGAATAACAAGGAAAGCTTGCAAAACCGTGAGTACACTCGATCCATTTTCTATTTTATACACTTTGGGTGCAACATGTACACTATTAAAAATCAGAATTAAACTTGTTTACACACTTACTCTATCCGTTAATAACATGATACTTGTTTATATTCTTGTTATCTCATGCTATGTTTTAAACTTGTGTACATATGCTCATTAACTTTGCTAGCCTCACTTAACAAATATAGTGCCATAGGATTAACGCACCGCCCGTATTCTTGTGGTATTGTTAAGTAAATATTTTACACCCTTTCGTTTCGACGATGTTGGGCAATCACGATTGCGTTAGACTTTGGATTAACATATATTGAACACATGTTAGTATGATAATAACAAATTTTTGCAATACTACCATGTTCGATATGAGACAAATTCTTTTTACTATTATACTATGTATGAAAACTGTATGCTCGCCAACTTTTGTTGATATATTATTTTAATACATGTTGCAGGAAACTAGTTGATGCCGTTGAAGAATGTATTTAGGGTGGATTATGTAATTCATTTCATGTTGTTTTGTTATTTGAAACTCGTTGTATTTCCATTTCCAAACTATGTAATTGTTCTTAAGTATTAATGAGAATGAAATTTTGAATTATTAAATATTGTCTCAAATAGTGTTATGAAGTCTCTTGCAATCTTGTTCTCGTCCCGCCCCGATATTTCTGCCATCGGTCGGGGTGTGACAGATTGGTATCAGAGCCACAACTATAGGGAATTAGGAAAAATTACCATGCTTTTGACCTAGTCTATAGTTTAAGTGTCCAATTTGACCATTCTTGATTCATGCTTAAAATGTTAATTCTTCCAACTTTGCTCCTATCTCTTCTTTTGTCTTAAATATACAACGTGTCTTTCCTAAGACACTTACACAAATTACACACTGGAAGACACTCATATTACATCAAGGAGAAGATTTGCACCAAGATAGGCCCAATGGCCCGAAATTTTTGGTGAAATCCCTCATTCCGCGTTTACAATTTTTACACGAAGTTACGCCATCAAGTTAGGAGTGATATCCACATCTTGATGGAAGACTTCCATTTCTAACTCTAGTGGACCCTTACCAACGAGTCGGAATTCGCTCCTCGTTTGGTAAGTACCAACCACAATTAGGGTACGATGTTATCAAGTTAGGGGTGAAACCCGACCTGTGACAAACGGCAAATAACCGGTAACTCCGTACAATCTAATCACTTATTGTTTTCTATAATCTCATGCATTTAGCATAATTTAATTACGTAACTGTTCTGTATATCAGATAACAAGTATTAGGACATGCAAAACATGTTGTAATATATATTGGTTTTCATTATATCGAGAAACAATTAAAACTATGTCCTAAAAAGTGTTGGTAGAAAGTGTTGAACGCACTATTCACGGTTGCGCGATGTTTGCCGGCAACTACCAAAACAAAACAGAACAACCAACTAAGACATACGGATGGCATAACTGAGTCCATGGAAATATGAAAACACTAATGTGGGAACAAGTCTTACAATATTACATAACTTTCCGGTACAACGCCCTAAACTTTAAATCGTCTGTTTCGCTATAATAACAATTTAAATCGTCCGAACTAGTAATTTAGCATTTTCGAGACTCCGGAAATAGGACAAATGATTACAAACACTTGAAAATAATATGAGGATATTAATGGGGTGTCTGAAACAGAAGCTTTCGGTGTTTCATTCCAAACTCCACAACTTGTCCGTTTTCAAACCGACAAGCTAATAAACGACATTTCCGACGCCGAAAACAACCAAATGAAGGACTTGGTGAACTAGTTAAGCTTATTTTGGGATTCAAAATAACTTCATACTTCTTTGAATGCGGAATGACAATTTACGACAAACTTCCGTCGGTACGCTACAAAAGTGCCGTAAATTAACCGACGACGAAACGAAAAGCGTTCATAGTATCAAAACATAATTTTTACTAGCTTAGTGAACTAATTTAGATTAATTTATGTCCCGAAACCCTAATTACCCTCCTAGTGGTGTAATTAACCCCTAATCACCATACTTTGATTAATTACCAAAATATCTAGATTTTTAATAACTTTTATAAAAAATGTTACACTTTACCCCCCCCCCATGTTGGTGGATACAAGTGGGTCCCACCCACTTGATTTGGTTTGAAAAATGGAGATTAGAAGCATGGCTATTGATGGATGAATGACTAGTGCATGAACTTGAACTTTTAAGACATTATAACATAACTTATCCTTCATTCTTATCATCAAAAATCAACACCAAACATCTTAATCTCTCTCTCATATTCACGCAGCAACAAGCAGCCCCAAACCTTTCAATTTCTTCATTTAAACATCACCATTTCACTTACTTTTAAGTCTAACAAGAACCTCTAAGCATGAGATAAACATGGAGCTTCATTAGGATCATCTTGGAGCTTAAACATCTTCTTATTTTCTTGTCTAGCTTGTGCAATCTTGTAAGCTTTCAAACCTTTATTTTTAAGCTTCATATTACTAGTAGATTACTAAAGTACAAGTTGATTATCTTGAAGATTAATAAAAATTCAATCAAAAACCCTAATCTCAAAAGCTAATAATCTACTAATGTAAACTTATTATGTATTTATTTGTGTAGATTAGTGTACCTAGTTGGTGTAATCATGTTGATTATGTTGATTTTGTTAAGATTAGTGGTTTAAAGTTCATATTATTGATGATCTTGTGATTTATTTTATGTAGGATTTTAGATTAGTGTTAGTATAGCCATGATACACTTACAAATGTGATTTAAACATTGATATGTTTAAATCATACAAGATCATCAACTTCAAAGATTATGAGTACTATGTGTATGGACTTGTATTAGTGATTTTAGAAAGATAAGACATGTAATGAACATGATTCAAGACTTTTAAAACCCTGATAACTTGGGTTTTTTTATTTAAAACAAGTTTGTAAGACATTATTTACAACAAGTGATATAAAAGTCTTGAAAGTTCTAATAAACTTGGAAAAATAGTTAACTTGAAGTTTTGAAAGTTAACTCAAAATGATGCTCATAAGAAATCTTTGAAGGAATATGTGATTACATGTGGTAAATATGATTTTTGGTGGAACTTGGTGAATTAGTGGTGATTTGGAAATTTATTAGTGGTTTAAATACGTTTTTGAAAACGTGGTAAACGCTATAATTTTGGGGGAATTATGGCGAAATTTTCTAAAATCATAATCATGATTAATTAGGGGTTAAAGTGTGATTAAAATGGATAATTACACTTAAGGATTTTAATCATGGTTAAACGAACTTTTAATGAAAGGTTTAAGTATTAATCATCCAAGTAAGTTCCTAAAATTATTTGTAATGGTTTTTATAAATAAAAGAATGAAACTTGTATACATATATATATATATCCTTGGGGAAAATATGTATTTGGAGAAACCATCAAAGTGTATATATTGTGTGTTATGTATTTAGATACTTTGGAAACAATCTAAATAATACACAAAGAATACCAAGAAAATACTTGATGGGTTACAAGTATAAACCCACATAAACACTTATATACAATATCCTCAAACTACTAATAATGCTAAATTAACGGACTAAACGGACGAGCGGATAACCCGGGCGACGGATAAAAAAACTATAAAAACTATTAAGTGATTATATAAGTGTATGATATACTTGAAAATTTCCGTACTTAGTAAAATATATTAAGTGTAAGAATTCTCATAAATGGACTCAATTTATGGATTTGGGCTAGGCCCAATCACATAAAATGTTTGGGCTAGGCCCAATCACATAAGACAATTTGGGCTAGGCCCAATCACATAAAACATTTGGGCTAGGCCCAAAGACGAGATAACATGGGCTAGGCCCAAAGACATAAAGACATGGGCTAGGCCCAAGGATTTAAAGACATGGGCTAGGCCCAAAGACTCAAAGACATGGGCTAGGCCTAATGACGTGGGCAAGGCCCAATGACATGCGTGCTAGGCACGAGGACAAGTGAAGGGCAAGGCCCGTTCACATACGATAACATACAAGATAACAAATATATATTTGTAAAATATATATGAATATTAATTGAAAACACAAACCTACCAACACTATAAAAGCAATGAAGTTGTTCAAAGAAAACAAACGAATACATAACAATAATTCAAGATGAACAACTTGTAAGAGGGCCAATTAGACCTAAGAGTCTAATGAATTCAATACACTTGTAGGATATACACGTGTACGGACACTCGCAGGACTATAGTATGACTATACGGAACGCAAAGTTATGAGTTCATGTTCCCCCTTTTTCTTTTAACCGTTTTTTCGGTTTTATAACAATCGGGGGTGAAATACATGCTATGACATTCTATGACAAAGGGTATGTTAGCTATGGGTTTAGAAGATAACAAGATCAATGTGTGTAAGTAGGATGATAACATAATAACCATTAATCACTTAGTGACCAAGGTGCAAAGGTGTAGATCTATTGAGCTTGAGACACGCTCCACTATGAATAAAACAAGTCCATTCAGAGTGCTTTTGTGAACCCTATGAATGACAGGGTTGTCTCGGTTTGGTTATTTACTTATGACACATAGTGTCAGGGGGCTCGCTACCCACTGATAGATCCTTAAACCCTAGGAATAACAATAACATACCGGGATTTTCAAAATTGATGACAAATGGCTTATGACATTGGCCGGATTTCAATTATGACATTTTATACGAAAACAATAACTACGTGAACTCGCTCAACTTTTGTTGATTTTTCAAATTACATGTATTTCAGGAAACAAGACATGAGCCGGTGATAGACTTTGGAATGGGATGACATAACAACGGTTGCCAACTTTTGGAGGGTTTGCCCTATATATCCCGACCTTGTATGGGTATATAGAAGTCAAAACCTCACTAGGTTTTATGATGAAAAAACCTTTTGTTTATGATGTAATGTAACTTAAACCATGTTTTGGATAACAAACGTAAATTGGTTGAAAACTTGTGGTCTTACTTTTGGAACTTGTAAACTTTGGTTACAACTTAATGTATAATTATGGCATCGTTGTTAATTACTATTTGTTTACACGATTGGATGCAATGATTACCTCATAGTCACACGCTTGCGCTTCCGCTACGACCAGGGTGTGACACGAACCTTGTTAACTAGTCCCATTCCTTGATCTTGAATCTCGCCAAAGTCTCGAATTCTCGATCGACTAGGGACATGTAGTAACTGGAAGGGTGAATACCGTTAGTCGCTTCTCTATGAGAGTATTCTACTTATTAGGCCAAAGCATGTCTCCCTAACTCGAAAGGATTTTCGACCCACTTTGGAATAGTCGACGATTCTCTACCCGAAACATTCCAATGTTTTATTGAGCCTATCTTTTATGATTAATAAATTTTGATATGTTTTATGCTTTGAACGTTGTAACTTTGATTCATTACACAAATTGCACTATCCTCGCAATCTCAAACAATAATAATCCTTCATAAACAAACTAAATTTACAATCTTTTATGTCAATATTTGTGATTTTACACTATGAATTCTTGTTTTGCCTATGTAAACTATTTGAAACTATGTGCTACATGTTACATGCTAAATTATGCAAATTGCTTTTTCTCAAAAACATTATGATCAAGTCTCATCTTTTATCATCAACCTTGTAGATGTCTTCCAACAGTTTCTCCAACTCCAAGAGGAACTCCAAGTCGAACTCTAGCAAGAAGATGATTGCGTTTATGGCCAAGAAAATGGCTCAAGTAATCCCCGACATTGTGAGCAAGATTAACGCTAGTACCCCCAACTCGTTGGTCGATTCCAAAGCCGCCTAACCTAAGCCAACCTCGTTTAACTACAAGCACTTTGTCGCTTGCAACCCTAGGCCATTCACTGCCAATGAAGGTGTCACTGCGATGCTTGAATGTTTTGATAGCATTGAAGTGACATTCATTAACAGTGTGTGTCCCGAACACCTGAAAACCCGAAGTGCAACGGGCGTCTTCCAGTCACGAGCCCTCGACTGGTGGACAAACGAGCGCAACCTCTGCTCCAATGAAGATGCCTATGCCTTCCCTTTGATCGATGTTAGGGAAATAATGATGATGGAATTATGTCCTCCACACGAGCAAGAACGGCTCGAGGAAGAGTTCTGGCACCTCAGACAAGTGGGTGACGATAACCCTAGTTACACCAACCACTTCAAGCAACTCAGCATCATAGTTCCTCACCTTGTTAACACGCTCGAACGTGCGATTAGGAAATACCTCAACGGTCTTCCTCCCGCCATCCGAGCCACAAGACCCGACACCATAGAGGTGGTTTACCGCCTAGCCGCTGGAATCAACGATAATCGCGTACGAGACAAATAATCCAAAACCCCCATCACCACCAAATCCATTACCCAAGACACCACCGAAACTAAGGAACCTAAGTCTCGGCCGTGAAGCAACAATGGTAAGAAACGAAAGTTTCAAAACCAAACTTGCAACGCAATCACACCTGTTGCCAACCCGAATCCCCCTCAAGAGCCCGTTAGAAAACCATACACTGGGACTCATCCCAAGTGTACCACTTGCCATTACCATCACCCAGCCAACATTGCGTGCGACCACTGCATGAATTGCAATCGGTTTGGGCATATAACTGCCGCCTGCCTAAATGGTCCCGCACCACAAGGCAACCAGGCCCAAGCTCCCCAAAACCAAAACCGTCAAGCTCTTACCAACAATGTTCGAGCCTGTTTCAAATGCGGTGATCCAAATCACCTTCATCCTCAATGCCCTCAAAACAATCAAGAGCAACAGCAGCAGCCTCATGGATAGGCATTCAACATCAATGCCAATCAAGTGCAACACGACAATGAAGTTGTGAACGGTATGTTTCTTGTAAACGGCTTATATGCTTCCTTACTATTTGATACTAGTGCGGATAAGAATTTTGTTTCCGTAGAATTTGAACCAATGTTAAATTGTGCACGTTCTAAGCTTCGAAAATCTTTCACCGTCGAAGTCACCAATGGCAAGTCTATCACCGTTGACTCCGTTCTTCGCGATTGTTTTCTCACCCTCAATAATTGTGACATCCCAGAAATCAGGTATCAATTCCGATCCGGTTCTTTATATTGAACATGTTTACTTTTTTAATATAATTAAAACGCTCTTGGTTACTAGTGGGTTATAAATTGTGTAACATCTAAAACCCGAACCAAACTCGAACAAGACAACCCACCACCCGTTCCCTTTTTCGGCCCAACTAACCCAAACCGGCCCACCCCTTTGTATCTATATACTATATAAAGCAAATGTGATTACCAAAATGTAATTTTACTGCATATGCAAATTTAGAAGCATAATGTACAAAGAATACAAGCCATTTTAAAGGAAATATTAAGAGAGTCTACAAAATTTTAAGACGCGAAAGGGTTAATATAGGGATTTCGTCCATTGAATTTTAGGAAACCCTGCATTTATGTCGTCGCGGCGTTTCATCGGCCTATATCTTCCTCCCAAAACCCTACAACCGCAAAACTAAAACAAGTGAGACATCAATCGCCACTCCATTTAATCCAATCCATTTACCGAGTGAAGAATACGGAGAGTGGGGAGCAGACACCAGCTTTGGAGGTCATTCAATCGTTCAAATCAATAAGCATAATCTGAACTTAATCGTATTTTGTTCCTCCTTTATCATCTTCTATTAATGGTCATTTGTTTGGCCGATCATGGAGCGGTGAGGTTTTAATCGGAGCACCATAGTCCGTCGGGGTCAAGGGTTTCTACCATGATATGACGACAGGTCAGTGATGATATTGTTCGGGGCGATGGCAGTGGTAGGTAGTCGACAAATCGAAGCCTCAACAGTGGCGGCTTTAGGGTTCCTTCATAAGTCAGTCGGGGGCGGTTAGGATTCCGGCAGAGGAACCCTCAGATGGTGAAATTGAGGTTTGGTAGTGACTATGGTGGTGATTGATGGTGATTACAGGTAGTCAGGAATGTAAGAAAAGTTGTTCTGATGTTAAAACTGCTAAAATTGCTTGATTCTCTTATTGACTTTGGATTACGAACTTGTTTTCTTTTATCTGATGAGGCCTTTGAATTGAGATCATAGTTCTATTAATATGACAGATTTGCCTTATATTTATGTGATGAATATTGCAGGGCTTTTTTTGTTGTTATTTTGACAAGGAACTAAAATATAAGTCAATAAGATTCAGTTTTTCTTGCAGGAAGTGGATCCATGTGAAGACTTGACTGATGATGACATTCGAACCGCCATACAGGATGCATCAGGTCCTAGATCTGCCTTATTTGTACCAATAGTTGGTCTTACTCTTAACTTATCAGTTTTTTTAATCACATTTGGCTACTTAGTATCTCATATGCTTGATGTATTCTTTTACATGCATTTCAGGTTCCGTTTGAAGTTTTTATTAGAAGACAAATTGCTCGTTTATTAGATCCAAGTGTTCAGTGTGCAAGTTGTATACGATGAGTTAATTAAGGTCAGAATTTATATAAATTTTCCCTCTTTTATTATAACATACTTCATAAATATGTTGATTTCAGTTTTTTTTTAATCTCAGATGAGTCATAGTTGTATGGTTAATGAGCTACAAAGGTTTCCCGTCCTTCGAAAGCAAATGGATGATGTTACAGGAAATTTCTTACACGACGGTCTTCAATCCTCTGAGACCATGATTAGACACATAGTCGAAATGGAGTACATTCTATATTATTGTTGATTATTGATGTTGCTACTTATTTTATTTTTTTTGAAATGCAAAAGATAACAAGAGTCCTTATCTGTCGGGTATTATCTGCAGATGGACTGTATAAATGCTTCACACTCGAATTTTATTGGTGGTAATAAGGATGTAGAGTTGCCTATGCAACAAGTCAAGTCTTCTAGGATTGCTTCAGCAGTTTCAAGGCAAAAGGTGTAACTATGTATAGTCTGGTGTTAGTTTTGCATCCTTACTTGCTGACGGTTCTGTTTCTAACTATTAGTTAAATTTGGTTGAGTTGGATTCTCCAGCAATTAAAAAAAATCAATAATAAATATAACTAAATAATCCGTTTCTTATTGAATAACCAAACATCACCTTTCTAAAGATACATTATTCTTGTTAGTATTTATTTATTTTGTTTACATGATTGTAGGCTTTGGTAAATGAAGCAAAAGAGACCGTTAATAGATGTTATTGGGGCAGATAAGAAGTGCTTAGATGGCAAGAAACCCATACAAAAAGCTTGGAAAATTGGATGTGTATATACACTGTTGGGTCGGGCCCGCACTTTCCTGTCGACAAAAAATGCCACTCCATCACATAAAGGCCACATTGAACGGGCTGCAATCAATACACTTGTTCAGGTTTGTTCCTTAGCTTATAATTACAATTTAACACCTCCAAAAAAATGTTTTGACTGTGAGTATTATGAACTAAGGTGGTTGTTGTTGCTGATGTGGCGATGTGTGCCAAGTTGGAAATATCTAAGAACGCTCGGCTGTGAGAGCTTTGGTGGAAGCTGCTGTTATAGGTTTTCTTTTACATTCCAAAGTTATACTAATCGATGAATATTCTACTGTTTACAAGTCAAATGAAGTTGGTATTCTGAACACAGGTCCATGAAGAAGTGATACTCGAAGGGCCCAAAGAGACGACAGAGGTGGCAAAAGCAATAGTTGCTGACTGCATGTCGAACCTTTTGATGGCAAGAATATTCTCAAAGTCGGGCTATCGGCTGATGCACTATTTGCCAAGAAATGGTACTTTGTGAAGAAGAACCCGACCTGAAATGACACATTTGACTTCTGGTGACTGCTCGTTGGACTTTTGGACTCCTATAGATATTCTCAACTTTTGTTGTTTAATCAATGGCATATTACATTATTTATTCTCTTTTATAAAATATTTTATAACTTCTAATAGTGTTGCAATTTTCATTGACTTTCACTTATAGTTGAACTTTTCTGATGGTCAAACATTTAAAGTGTAGCAACTATAATGTGCAGCTATAGTTCCGTCTATCAACGTACTTTAAACAATACCAAAAAAGTTGTAATTCGAGGAATCGGGTGTTATTATGGATCCGTTGAAAGTTTGTAATGTTTTTTCAGTCGAGGGGATGGGGACACGATGATGAAGCTATTGAGAAGATGCTGACTTACATGTCTTTGTTTAAGAAGTTTGAGTAATTTCTGTCTTGTTTGTCTATATTTCCAAAAATTACAACGATTCTGGAGTGGAAATTAACAAACCCTGAACACGTGATTTTATAATGATTTGTACCAAGTGCATTGACATAGTGTACCTGTATCATATACTTGTTCTCTTGTGAGTTGACTATATCAGTTGTATAATTAGTTTGAGATGGAAAAGTCGATTTTATTAAAAAATCGGGTGCACTTAGAATCAAACTTTTATGTTGAACCCACTTTGAACCACAAGTTTATAGCTCCGTGTGATTGGTAAAATATGTGGAACCCGTCACACAACGTGCTGCCAAAAACATATATACCCGTGGCAATGCGCGGGCATTCCCACTAGTTTTATAAAATACGTATGTGTGCATGAGAGTTTATAAAAAAAATTAGCAAACCCTAATCTTCTTTCTCCCCTCCTGGTGTGACGGTTGAGGATCAAGACCCCCCCCCCTCTCAATCGATCTCTACACTCCCTCTCTCTAGCCTCCTAGTTATTTGATTCAAGGTTAGTGTGTTATCATGTGTTTTGATTTGAGTTCTTCGATGTTCTTGACTGCGTTTTTGTATGATGATTTATACTTGGTGCTTATGAGAATAATTATAATCTAGGGCTTGCTGGAAATCATGTTTCAGTATGTTTGGATCGTATGATTACATGTTTAGTAACCAGGGTTTTGTGTGATTACAAGGTTATGATGATTTCTTGTGAAATTAAATTGCTAGGGTTTGATTTGATTATTGAGTATGATGTTGAACATGATAAATATGTAATAAACGACTATAAACCTGCTGTGAATCATGTTTTTGGTGTCACGGGTACATTAGTTAATCGTTTGCATGAGCGGGTAATTGAAAACAGATTCTGTCTGAAATCTGCAGCCAACTTCCGTTGACTATAACTGGGTCATAACCAATCGAAAACTGAGTTTTCTTGAGTCCACAAAGTAGAGTTTCGAAATACGATTCAAAAGGCGCTGGAATCATATTTTTTGACGTGGTTTACTATTTTAAATGGAACTTTTCGTTACAGTGCGCTGGGCTGTTCTTTTTCTGCAGAAATTGCAGGTCACGGTGTCAGTTATATCTAAGGGTATATTGGGACATAAGTTACGAAATTTAAACCGTAGAAAATATGCGAGTAAACAAAAGTTCTCCAACTGGAATCACCTTGTTTGGAGACTCGGTGATTTTTAAATTAAATAAACGATGGGCAGGGGTAGGAATCATAACAATTCAAACCACTGCCCATTGCTCGAACTTTTACGAAAAATCTGTAAACAATTAGACTTTGAAAATTTTACAGAAGCACGCCGAGACCTTTCCACATGTCATATTTTTTTGGGAATTTATCATGACCTGTAACTATTTTATAAAAATACCCGAATACAGCCCAGTTTTGAGTATCAAAGCTGAAAGGTATTAAGTCGCAATGTGTGCATCTGATTGTTAGTTGTGTTATCTGAGAATGATCGAACATGTTTAATGTCAACATTAAATGTCGTTTAAGTTGTTGTATGCTACGATCATCTATATATTCATATACATATACCGTTTGAACGAAAATATATATGAAGGATATATATGTAAGTTGTCAACGTGATTGCATGATACGTGTTAGATACGTGTAAGGATTTCATGTCTTTCATGAGCACACTAATAAACTAAACGGTAATCATGTTAGGACGTGATTGACAGGTTCCACCTCGCGTATTGCATTCCATAACTTAATCTGTCGAGCTAATCTAAGGTGAGTTCACACTTTTATAAAAGCATGTATTCCCGGTGGCTTGGGAACGGAATAAAACAACTACGTATTCTCCTTGGGTAGAATACAGGAAACCTTTTCCCCCTTGGGTGGGACAACAAGTTAATTACTATTATATCACATGTCTTAAGCGTACTAGACGGAAACTCTATCTGAAAGTCCCTACACATTTTATACCGATCAATCGCCGGGCCAATAGCGAACGGGTTATTAGTTGAATAGCGCTATTAGGTCTAACAAGCCTCACACCGTGCCGCAGAGGACGGGCGTGGACTAATATACTTGGGCACTAGTCAATGACGATAGACATTGACGTGGGGCACTAAACATAACCATTGTTTGTAGTCGGTATGGTAACGGGTTAGTAGCTTAAAAAGGTGGGGTAGCTCCCCATGACATGTTTTATAAGACCAGAGTAAGTTAACGAACTTATGTTTTTGGAACAACACTAAACAACTGTGAACTCGCCAACATTTTTTTGTTGATACGTTACTACATGCTTTGTAGGTCGTTAGGTACTTACCGGAGCTTGCACGGAGGGCTGGTCGTTGTGGGAAAAAAAGAAACCAAACCATTTTTGGGTTCTTATGAAACTTTATGAACTTTTAAACTTTTGATTTGGGTTTTAGACATTATGCTTCCGCTGACACTAAAATTTGGTTTTGGATATTTGTTTTCGTAAACACCAATCATATTGATTGCGATGGACTTTGTTTACTTTCACTTATTGTTCAATATGATTGGTGGCATGATCCTGGTCAGTCACACGCCTCGCGGTAATACTCCGCACGTGGATTTTGAGGGTGTGACAGATTGGTATCAGAGCCATTGGTTATAGTGAACTAGGTTTAAAAACTTTTGAAAACCAGACTATAACCGTTCTTTGTTGAAAAACCACAACGACACCACATTCCGGATTGCAAGGTTCGTCATACATATATGCATACATTATACTTGTACTTGACATTTACGTGTGCATTATTTTCTTTACAACACTATGAACTTTTTGTGCGAACTAAAATAGTTAAGAATGATTTTTTTTCCTAACTCTAAACCGAAACCACAACACGCTAGTAGTAAGCTACCAGTTGTTCCGGAACAACCACCTCAATCACAATACCAACTTATTTACTCCAAACCAGATGGTTGCAAGCTCGGCTTAAAACAGTTCCAAACAATACAACCAACGCGTCCATTCGTGTACAATACCCATGATTTAACGTTACCGGAAAATGTTCCGAAAAGTCATCCTCAACATTTTTCTCACATCCCAAAATAACCCCTAGCAGAGAATATCAGTTTCTACAGAGTCATACCTTTGTGTACGTGACGTCCTTGACGCGTCTATTTAAATTTGAACTCCTTACACAAAATGCGGGTAGAATTTTGTTTCACCCATAACTTGACCATCCGACATCCGTTTCTTGCGTTCTACCTATCCACGTGATCATCTCGACATGCCCCACATCTAAAAATTATCAGCTATGTTCCTCGATGCCGCCACTGCTGCCAGAACCCATATCTGACTCTCCGTTCGTTCGGTTTTGCACGTCAATATTAGAGTAGACCAAAACTGACGCAAACGATCTCGGATTTAGGCGAATAATATGTCCACGTGTTCGTGTCGTCGAACCCCATCATCTTAACCTGTCTCCATCATCGGAAACCACCGCTACAGTTGCCGGAAAATGAACAGTGGCTGGAAGTCACAGTTTTGCGTGTTTGTTATCGCGTTGCTTGAAACCATATCATCCGAACTCCGTTTTGGACAAACGATATATCCATGTGATCGTGACACAACGAACTTTTATCTCGTGCCATTTTTGTTGTCGGCCACTGCTGGAGTTGGCGCCGGTGACCAGAATGGTTGTCAGAATTCTTCGGTTATATGTCAGATTTTTTTTGTTTTTCGCTTAATACTTCGCCTGAGCATCACCAACCTCCTGTTCCTTCGATCCACAACTGAAATAGCAAAACACTAACAACCATATCATAATCCCTATCGATCACAAGGCTACCCCACTACCCTGTTAGGCGGTTAACTTGATTTACACCTTCGCATACCAAATTCAACAAATGGATGTCTCCTAATGATTGGATGGTCTTAGGGACATTGGGAGAATGAGATATGCATTAGTCAACCCACTGATGAATGCGATGATTTAGACCTTTATCTTACCCCTTATATTGCAAGAGTCATTATTCTATGAGGGTTTCTCTTTTTATGCGGATCTTTTTACTAGCCTTAGCATTGTCTGATGTATACTGTTTAGTGCGATATCCAGTCAATATTATCGACCTAGATAAATCTACCATCCCTTTATCACGATGACACTACATCCTTGCTTCTTGATGCGGAAACTCCAATAAGATTGCGCTCTAGCTTAGAGATTTTGTTAAACTCAATTTTTGATCCTTGGTGAACAATTCTTGAACCCTGAAGACGGTGTTGTGCTGTTGATACGACCATATCTTTTTGAACATGTTTTCGCATCCTCGTAATGAAACCTTTTGACAACGTATGCGCCATTTCAAATTCATGCACACGACTTAGTTTAACCCTTTGAATTTGGTTGCTTACCGGCTTGATAAATCGCAAACTCATTTAAGTTCATGGATCAAGGTGAATTATTCCCCCTTCGCACACGGGCGAGCTCAAGCTCAAAAACTTTGACAGACGTTTCAGTAAACCTTGACACTACAAACTCGTGCGGCAACTATTCTTCTCTTGTTAATATTTGTTATGCCAACACCATTGACGTAACACTTTTATCGGCGAATAATGTTCCTTATTTCTATTTTATACCACTTGCGTACGACCAACCACATCCTCGACATCAAATAAATCTTTACTACTGATCCTAAAACAATTATGTTTTGCATCAAGTTGAATGCATTGTCTATGGCTACACTTTGGTATGTTCTTCGCGTTTTATCCTGTTGCACTTAAATGAATACCATAGTTCTTATCTAAGCCTGTCATACCCAAATCTTCGCTTGGTTAAATCACCCCCTACAAATGTTACTCGAGGATCAACGAGCCACTTCCTCGCTATCAAAGAAACCGATAAGTTTACCAAGCTTGCCAGCATATACTTGAAGGAAGTAGTTGCTAGACACGGTGTGCCAATTTCCATCATCTCTGATCGTGACCCACATTTCGCGTCTGATGTGGCAAGCTATGCATAAATCATTCGGCTCACGTCTAGACAAGAGCACAACCTATCACCCACAAACCGATGGTCAAATTGAGCGTGCCATATAAACCCTAGGAGACACGCTAAGAGCATGTGTCATTGATTTCGGTAACGGTTGGGAAAGACAACTACCTCTGGTGAAATTCTCTTATAATAATAGTAACCACACCAGTATTCAGGCCGCACCGTTCGAAGCGTTGTACGGATGGAAATGTCGATCACCTCTTTCAAGAGCTCAAGATTGATGACCAACTCCATTTCATTGAGGAACCCGTTGAAGTCATGAATCGAGATTTCAAAACTCTTAAACGTTGCAAGATACCTATAGTTCGAGTTTGTTGGAACTCCCGTCGTGGCCCAGAGTTCACCTGGGAACGAGAAGATCAAATGAAACGCAAGTATCCTCGGTTGTTTGGGAAAGATGAGTCTAGTAATGAAGCTACTACTGAATTTCGGGAGAAATTCCAAACCAACAGGGGGATGATGTGACAACCCACGAAAACGCTCAACATAACATAGCTTCCTCAGTGACTGTGTGCTAAATTTTTGGGACGAAAATTCCTTCAAGTTAGGGATAATGTGACATCCCAGAAAATCAGGTATCAATTCCGACCCGGTTCTTTATATTGAACATGTTTATTTTTTAAAATATAATTAAAACGCTCTCGGTTACTAGTGGGTTATAAATTGTGTAACGTCTAAAACCCAAACCAAACTCGAGCAAGCCCAACCCACCACCCATTCCCTTTTTCGGCCCAACTAACCCAAACCGCCCACACCCCTTGTATTTTATTAAAAACGTATGTGTGCATGAGAGTTTATAAAAAAATTAGCAAACCCTAATCTTCTTTCTCCCCCTCCTGGTGTGACGGCAGAGGATCAAGACCCCCCCCCCTCTCAATCGATCTCTACACTCCCTCTCTCTAGTCTCCTAGTTATATGATCAAGGTTAGTGTGTTATCATGTGTTTTGATTTGAGTTCTTCGATGTTCTGGACTGCGTTTTTGTATGAAGATTTACTTGGTGTTTATGAGAATAATTATAATCTAGGGCTTGCTGGAAATCATGTTTCAGTATGTTTGGATCGTATGATTACATGTTTAGTAACTAGGGTTTTGTGTGATTACAAGGTTATGATGATTTCTTGTGAAATTGAATTGCTAGGGTTTGATTTGATTATTGAGTATGATGTTGAACATGATAAATATGTTATAAACGACTATAAACCTGCTGTGAATCATGTTTTTGGTGTCAAGGGTACATTAGTTAATCGTTTGCATGAGCGGGTAATTGAAAACAGATTCTATCTGAAATCTGCAGCCAACTTCCGTTGACTATAACTGGGTCATAACCTATTGAAAACTGAGTTTTCTTGAGTCCACAAAGTAGAGTTTAGAAATACGATTCAAACGGTGCTGGAATCATATTTTTTTGATGTGGTTTACTATTTTAAATGGAATTTTTCGTTACAGTGCGCTGGGCTGTTCTTTTTCTACAGAAATTGCAGGTCACGATTTCAGTCATATCTACGGGTATATTGGGACATAAGTTACGAAATTTTAACTGTAGAGAATATGCGAGCAAACAGAAGTTCTCCAACTGGAATCACCTTGTTTGGAGACTCAGTCATTTTTAAATAAAATAAACGATGGGCAGGGGTAGGAATCGTAACAATTCAAACCACTGCCCATTGCTCGAATTTTTACGATATATCTGTAAACAATTAGAATTTGAAACTTTTACAGAAACACGCCGAGACCATTCCACATGTCATATGTTTTTTTGGGAATTTATGATGACATGTAACTATTTTATAAAAATACCCAAATACAGCCCAGTTTTGAGTATTAATGCTGAAAGGTATTAAGTCGCAATGTGTGCATCTGATTGTTAGTTGTGTTATCTGAGAATGATCGAACATGTTTAATGTCAACATTAAATGTCGTTTAAGT
The DNA here is from genome assembly GCA_947069175.1 of Scalesia atractyloides. NCBI lineage: Eukaryota > Viridiplantae > Streptophyta > Magnoliopsida > Asterales > Asteraceae > Scalesia > Scalesia atractyloides. The sequence goes on along the minus strand of CAMTDV010000004.1, from coordinate 36,459,322 downwards.
TGTTGTATGCTACGACCATCTATATATTCATATACATATACCGTTTGAACGAAAATATATATGAGGGATATATTTGTAAGTTGTCAACGTGATTGTATGATAGGTGTTAGATACGTGTAAGGATTTCATGTCTTTCATGAGCACACTAATAAACTAAACGGTAATCATGTTAGGACATGATTGACCGGTTCCACCTCGTGTATTTCTTTCCATAACTTAATCTGCCGAGCTAATCTAAGGTGAGTTCTCACTTTTATAAAATCATGTATTCCCGGTGGCTTGGGAACGGAATAAAACAACTACGTATTCTCCTTGGGTACAATACAGGAAACCTTGTCCCCCTTGGGTGGGACAACAAGTTAATTTACTATTATATCACATGTCTTAAGCGTACTAGACGGAAGCTCTATCTGAAAGTCCCTACACATTTTATACCGATCAACCGCCAGGCCAATGGCGAACGGGTTATTAGTTGAATAGCGCTATTAGGTCTAACAAGCCTCACACCGTGCCGCAGAGGACGGGCATGGACTAATATACTTGGGCTCTAGTCAATGACGATAGACATTAACGTGGGGCACTAAACATAATCACAGTTAGTAGTTGGTACGGTAACGGGTTAGTTGCTTAAAAAAGGTGGGGTAGCTCCCCTGACATGTTTTATAAGAACAGAGTTATTTAACAAACTTATGTTTTTGGAACAACACTAAACAACTGTGAACTCGCCAATATTTTTTTGTTGATACGTTACTACATGCTTTGTAGGTCGTTAGGTACTTACCGGAGCTTGCACGGAGGGCTGGTCGTTGTGGGAAAAAAAAAAAAAAACCATTTTTGGGTTCTTATGAAACTTTATGAACTTTTAAACTTTTGATTTGGGTTTTAGACATTATGCTTCCGCTGACACTAAAATTTGGTTTTGGATATTTGTTTTCGTAAACACCAATCGTATTGATTGCGATGGACTTTGTTTACTTTCACTTATTGTTCAATATGATTGGTGGCATGATCCTGGCCAGTCACACGCCTCGTGGTAATACTCTGCACTTGGATTTTGAGGGTGTGACAATAATCATGTGTTTTCTATCGATCTCATACGTATGCAATTGGATAGTTTCGATATCATAATAGGTATGGATTGGCTTCATAAGAACCATGCTGAAATCGCTTGTCACGAAAAGTTTGTTCGATTGCCTCTTCCGTCCGGTGACACTTTACACGTCTATGGAGAAAGACCCTCAAAAGGTCTCAAACTCATGTCATGCACCCAGGCGAACAAGTACTTACGTAAGGAGTACTTTGCCTTTTAGCCCACATTGTGGAAGAAAAGGGCAAGGGAAAAGATGTAAGTGATGTCCCTGTGGTGTGTGATTTTCCTGACGTTTTCCCCGAAGACCTTCCTGGTCCTTGTCACACCCTGATAATTCGATCACATCAGAGTCGGGCGTGAACTGACTGGTATCTTCATTGCAGAGAAGAAGTGTTAAGGTGCTAATACTTCTATAAAGTGAACGCCTACTAAGTACTCGAATCCCAATGGGTTCTCCTATTCCAACCGTGCCATAGTTTGTATATGTAACCTGAGAAAAAAACATGCGAAAAATCAACATAAAGTTGAGCGAGTTCATAGTTTGTTTGAAAGATTTAAAATAAATCTTTTTGATAACCTGTTTAAATATTGTTGAGAAAACATAATAAAACCATTTTTCTCGGCATGTTAATTGAAAACCTTGTTTTTGTAATGTTTGAATAACCATCGATGTCCGCGTATGACAAAGACAACATGCCCCGCATGAGCCTATAATCCACCCCAAGCTAGTAAGTGACTCACCAACCGTTTACTTAAGACGGTAGACTAGCAGGCGGTCATAGTTCTGATATGTAGCGAGGACTTCACTGTACAGTTTAAAGCGACCCTATGGCCCTTAGTGTTGAGTAGTCGACAACCCAGTCCATGTGTGTATAAGCAGGACCAACCAGTCCTCTTATTTATATGTAGGACAATCCAGTCCTTGTGTCTTCGTGCCTCGCACGAGCATGTGTGGGCCTAGCCCACTAAAGTCTTTGTGGCTCGCACAAATGAGAATGGGCCTAGCCCATTTGAGTCTGTAAGCGGGACCAACCAGTACCTTTGTTTGTATGTAGCTAGGACATTCCCGTCACTAGCCGTGAAACTCATGCATGTTCTGAAAATACACGTATCTTTTGTAAAACCGGTATGTTGTTGAGCATAAACCTTTCATAAACCATTTGAGTTTATTGAAATCCATTTGCAACATGGTTTAGAAATATGTATTTTCGTTCATCGAAATATTGTAATCGTTTGCAAAACTTGCATGTCTTTCCACCCCTGAAAACATTTATAAAATGTAGAACAGTAAAAAGTGGGGGTTATGAACTCACCTTGTTATCCATGTGCAAAGCTAGCTTAAAGTGATTCCATAGGGTCGTTCCAAGAATGTGAACTCGCTAGCATGCAATCTATAGTATTCGTAACAAGGAATAACTTTGTAAGTCTTTAATTAAACGTAGCTACACTACACGTCCGAGCTCTACCGAATCGTTAACCATACGATTCTATGATAGGTGTTATCGTCTTGACTTGAAATAACCAACCTATGGTTATTTGATCCCATTTATAATCAGAATAAACTCTTAAGTCTCGGAAACGACTTAGTTTCCGAATGGTTGAAGATAAGTATTTATATATAAATATAAATATATTTATGAATTCGTATAGTCGTCTCAAAAGGTAATACGTATATGTAATAAATATTGAACATAATACGTTGTAAACTTGTAGAATGTGGTTGTACAGTTTTTTTTTCGAGTAGTCGTCATGCACGTAGATGAATAATAATACCACTCGTAGTAGTGTTTCGTAAGATATATATATATATATAAACGTAAATGCATATGTATGTAGATGTCGCGTAATCCGAAATAGTATACTCGTGTCTAGTGGATAATTATCAAAGTAATTATGTCGTTATACGTTTGTTAGGAATCGACTACGTTGGTTTGTTAGCAAAATAACTCGGATAATAATGTATACGAAGATAGTACTGAAATGTGTCGTATACCGTTTAGGCGTTTGTAATAAATATACGTAGTTATATTTATTTTATGTGGGTTTTCGAGTCATAGAAGTTGTAAATAAACATACTAATCATATTTATTTTAATACTCGTCGAATAATAGGCGTTTGAGTTAAATATAAGAATTTATACTTATACGATATAAGTTTCGTTATCATATAAACCGCATTTTTCGAGATGTTATAAACGTCGCCAAAAATAAATATATGCTTATACTTATTTTTATTAAGTATTTGAACCTCGGTAGGTGTCGTTTTGGGAAATAAGACGCGCTTCGTATTAAGGATTTTTACGAAAAACGGGCAGAGTTTCCTCTGTTTTTGGACGACCCGGACAATATAAGTTGTCAATTTAATATCAAAACGCAACAATTTATATAACAATATATATAGTTTTCATTAGTTTGGCTAAAAATGTAACAAGTCACTAAACGTATGAATTACGATATGATGGTTCGAGCTCGGTTTCGCGTAAATGGAATATATAAACAACGTAACTAAAACTCGCTTCGTTTAAAGTTTACCGGGTTTTGTGTTCACTGAGTTTGACCCCAGTTGACCAATGTTGACCGATGCTGACCGTTGACTAACTTTGACCGCCTTTGACCAGGTTTGACCAGTCAACCCAATGCGTTGACCGGTTAGAACGGAGTTGACTCGTCTGACCCGAGTCGACCCGTTTGACCATCCTTGACTCGAACCCGAACCAAACCCAAAACTGAACCGAACCCAACCCATGATGATTGTTGAACCGGTATTCGGACATAGCACCACCGCCGTCACCGTCGTGGCTCCGGGGGCCAACGCCGCCGTCAGCCACCACCGACACGTCCTCATCATCATATCGCCATCATCATCATAATCAACATCATCTCGTCATCATCATCGTCATCACCTCGCCATCATCATCGTCGCCGGTCACCATCGCCATAACCCACCACCACTGTACCTGTAACAAAGAAATCAACGGCCGGAAAACCTGGATCTTTATAGATCTGAAAGAAAGAAGGAGACGGAGACGAGTTTGGTTGCTTACCGGAGAAGGAACTTCGAATCCGCGGCTGCCGGAGACGGAAACGGCACTTCCGTGCCTCGAATCGAGAAATAGATGCCGGAATCTTGTTCAGGAGGTAGGTTTTAGTGGGTACGCGCCGGCACGTGCCGGAAAAACGTCATCGAAAAGTCCACCGCAGCCGCCGCCTGTGGCGGCGCCGCCGCATCGCTGTCGTCGCTCCGCCGATGTCGGCCGGAGTCCGGTCGACGGTTCTGCCGAGAGAGGGAGAGTGGGTGCGGGTGAGGTGAGGTGAGGTGAGGTGAGGTGAGAGAATGAGGGTTTGAGAGTTATAATAGGGTATTTATACCTAGGTTTAAGTGGGTTGGGCCCAAGGCCCGTTAACTTATTTCTAATCGTTTGCGCGGCCCGATTACATTTCTAAAACCCGTTTTCAAACTCAAACTTTGAATAATGTCATAAAATCAAATTAAACAATCGTAAATATGTAAAAACAATGTCGGTAGGCGTCGTTTGACGCATTCGTTCGTCGGTTGTGTTAAAACCGCGAAATTTGCTTCGGAGGTCGTTTCTAGTCCATTTTTCGATCCGATTTCACCTATGAATATTAAACTCCGACTACGAAGCTAAATATATCATAATATTTCAGTTTTGTAGGAAATTCACGAGTTCGATGTTTCTGTTTCGTTGACAGTGCGTTTATGTTTCGCGTTTTTCATTCACGTTTACGTTTTGTGACGTTCGAAAACACAATAAATTTGCAAAGCTAAATTTATAGGTATAAATTATACGTATAAAATTCGTATTTGTCGGCGTTGCCAGTATTTTGTACGGTGTCAGTTCGCTACTGTTTATCGTTACGTGGTTTTCCCATAAATCACCATACGCGTAATGTAAGGTTAGATAGGCGTTCCTAGGCATTTCGAAAGCCTAATTAAGTTAATATGTGTCTTAAACACTATTTATTACCGCCTTAAACGTTTGTTAATCACGTAATTAAAAGCCGAAAAGTACCGGTTGTCATATTCTCCCCCTGTTACAGAAATTTCGTCCTCGAAATTTAGACTTTGTTATCTTCTTAAAGTTTTGTCATGCACCAGTAAGAATGAATAATATCGAGGTAGTTGACGACATGAATGAATCAAGACTTATCCGTAGTGTATGAGTACGATGACTTATTACAACAATAAGAACTCAACAAGTAAACTGTATTTGTTTTCTGAATTGATGTGAAGTGAACGAAGTGTTATGATACAGTCACCAATGTGACTAAGTTTACTGGATTCCAAGAAAAGAGGAAGTCAACCAATCAGATTGCAAATGGACAATCACAATATGCAAATGAACTCTAGAAACGATAGACGTACTATCAATAGTACCTTATGTTTTTTATTGTATGATTGGAACTCAGAATCAACCAGCTCAAATAGAATAGGACCATGAAAATGAATTGTCAACTAGCGAACCAATAAATGAAACAAAATATGTGTTGATATTATCGAATTGCAAGGATATACCAAAATGCAACCGATCCTGGTGTATCATCGTCTTAATACATAGTTGCTTTAAGACTATTTGGATGATAAGTTAAACGAAAAGTTCACGCAGATTCGCGTGAAACGATTGATCATAATTAGCCCAAGCTACAAGTTTATACCAACGCCACAAGGCGTTGTAGAGATTGAAATAATTCAACAATATCGGTGACCGAACAAGTTCACCGTGTTTGCAATAAGATAGAAGATTCAACGAAGTAAATTCAAAGATTTATTCCAAATAAATTTTATAGAAATTTGGGTCGATGACAAAAAAATAACAAATGAACGTCATCGAGTATGGCAAGTGGCGTTGAAATAACCGTTAGAGGTACACTGAAATAAGCCATGAATTTGTGTACCATTTTCTTAATACCCGATTGTATTAAGAATGTTTCAAGATAATGAATCAACAAAGGGATTTAATAATGAATAAATAACAAATAATTAAATCTGTATGTGAAGTGTGTAGATGAAATCAGCACAAGCTTCAAATTAATGAAAACGCCACCACAAGGTGTCGTAAACAACAAACGACTTAGTAGAGTTAAGATCAAACAAGTCTACTATGGTTCGAAATGAATGAAACGCTTGTTGATATTACTTTGAATACGATGGACTCAATCCATCATATAGAACCCATGAATTGAATATATATTGTGAGCAAGTTTAGCCAACTAAACTTGATTTAGATATCGACCAACAACGATATATGTATTTCCAAGGAAGTTTTAACATGGCCATACAAAACCATGTATGTGGCTTGTCATGAAAAAGTGATTCAAGGAATTTAGTTGACTCAATATCAGTGAGTCAACTCTTGCAATAATATAAGTCATCAAGGTTGAAATGCAATAATCGATATATCAGAAATAATAATTGAAATATTTATAGAACAACTCATTTAATGTGGAATCCCAGAGGGTTTCCACGAATCAAGCCAACCACATGCCTAACAAACAATGCATGCGTGACGTATGAATTTGTCAAGAAACTGTAATCGGGTGTTCACTAATCATAATGAAATTCTCGCAATGAGATGAACTGTAGAAAGAGTTGAGGTGCAAGAATCTACTCATTGTATGCAAAGTTCGAATATTCAACAAAAGAATTTAAGATTTACCTCGAATTTCGTGCAATAACCTAGCATCACGTGGCATCAACACGAGATGTCAATCTTGGCGTAGTCGTCATTAGGGGAGTGGGGAGATGTGAGGACTTGTGTTTTCTGTTGCGATGCCGATAATCATGATTCCCGCTAGTTTGTGAAGCCCTCATTTGGACATACTTTGGCGTATTTCACACCGCTTGCCGGGCTACGTGATATTAGCTGCATTCTAACCAACAGTCATTCCACTGACGGGATTTGCATTGATGTTGTAATCGTTCATTCGTGTTTTCCATAGGTTGTGCCTCGTATTTCGTACATTTTGTATTTCTACATCCGCGATGTACGTGCTAAGTTTCATGTAATCATGCCCCTCGGCATTCTGTTTGTCGTAGTTTACCTGCTCGGGTTAGTAAAATAGCATAGGTGACATATATAAAATCATTTGCCCAAGTAAATAGTCACAATTCCTACAAAATGACCTTTAATGAATTCTTGTCATAAGTTAACCAAAGGTCTTAAGTGTGTGTTCTCAAAACTTTCAAGTTTTCTTATCGTATGCAATCGCTTCGTGTAACGTGTATAAAACACAACACTAATGCATGTTTTGAAATAAATATGTTAACTCGTTGTTTTCGGCCACGGTTGGAACCCATGTATGTGTTCTAGGCGTTCTATATGTGCTCAAGTCTTAATAAGCTAAGTCCCCGAAGGAAAGTGAGGTTAAAGCCTAGGTATCTCTACAAAAACCTAATTCGCTGAAACCTATAGCTCTGATACCAATCTGTCATACCCCGATAATTCGATTACATCAGAGCCGGGCATGAACTGACTGGTATCTTCATTGCACAGCGGAATGTTATGGTGCTAAGACTTATAAAGTGAACGCCTACTAAGTACTCGAATCCCAATGGGGTCTCCTATTCCAACCGTGCCATAGTTTGTATATGTAACCTGAGAAAGAAACATGCGAAAAATCAACATAAAGTTGAGCGAGTTCATAGTTTGTTTGAAAAAGATTTAAATTAAATCTTTTTGATAACCGGTTTAAATATTGTTGAGAAAACATAATAAAACCATTTTTCTCGGCATATTAATTGAAAACCATGTTTTTGTAATGTTTGAATAACCGTCGATGTCCGCGTATGACAAAGAGAACATGCCCCGCATGAGCCTATAATCCACTCCAAGCTAGTAAGTGCCTCGCCAACCGTTTACTCAAGACGGTAGACTAGCAGGCGGTCATAGTTCTGATATGTAGCGAGGACTTCACTGTACAGTTTAAAGCGACCCTATGGCCCTTAGTGTTGAGTAGTCGACAACCCAGTCCATGTGTGTATAAGCAGGACCAACCAGTCCTCTTATTTATATGTAGGACAATCCAGTCCTTGTATCTTCGTGCCTTGCACGAGCATGTGTGGGCCTAGCCCACTAGAGTCTTTGTGGCTCGCACAAATGAGAATGGGCCTAGCCCATTTGAGTCTGTAAGCGGGACCAACCAGTCCCCTTGTTTGTATGTAGCTAGGACATTCCCGTCACTAGCCGTGAAACTCATGCATGTTCTGAAAATACTCGTGTCTTTTGTAAAACCGGTATGTTGTTGAGCATAAACCTTTCGTAAACCATTTGAGTTTATTGAAATCCATTTGCAACATGGTTTAGAAATATGTATTTTCGTTCATCGAAATAATGTAATCGTTTGCAAAACTTGCATGTCTTTCCACCCCGAAAACATTTATAAAATGTAGAACAGTAAAAAGTGGGGGTTATGAACTCACCTTGTTATCTATGTGCAAAGCTAGCTTAAAGTGATTCCATAGTATCGTTCCAAGAATGTGAACTCGCTAGCATGCAATCTATAGTATTCGTATCAAGGAATAACTTTGTTAGTCTCTAATTAAACGTAGCTACACTACGCGTCCGAGCTCTACCGAATCGTTAACCATACGATTCTATGATAGTTGTTATCGTCTTGACTTGAAATAACCAACCTATGGTTATTTGATCCCATTTAATAATCAGAATAAACTCTTAAGTCTCGGAAACGACTTAGTTTCCGAATGGTTGAAAATATGTATTTATATATAAATATATTTATGAATTCGTATAGTCGTCTCGAAAGGTAATACATATATGTAATAAATATTGAACATAATATGTTGTAAACTCGTAGAATGTGATTGTACAAGTTTTTTCCGAGTAGTCGTCATGCACGTAGATGAATAATAATACGACTCATAGTAGTGTTTCGTAAGATATATATATATATATATATATATATATATATGTAAATGTAAATGCATATGTATGTAGATGTCGCGTAATCCGAAATAGTATACTCGTGTCTAGTGGATAATTATCAAAGTAATTATGTCGTTATACGCTTGTTAGGAATCGACTATGTTGGTTTGTTAGCAAAATAACTCGGATAATAATGTATACGAAGATATTACTGAAATGTGTCGTATACCGTTTAGACGTTTGTAATAAATATACGTAGTTATATTTATTTTATGTGGGTTTTCGAGTCATAGAAGTTGTAAATAAATATACTAATCATATTTATTTTAATACTCGTCGAATAATAGGCGTTTGAGTTAAATATAAGAATTTATACTTATACGATATAAGTTTCCGTTATCATATAAACCGCATATTTCGAGATGTTATAAACGTCGCCAAAAATAAATAAACGCTTATACTTATTTTTATTAAGTATTTGAACCTCGGTAGGTGTCGTTTTGGGAAATAAGACGCGCTTCGTATTAAGGATTTTTACGAAAAACGGGCAGAGTTTCCTCTGTTTTTGGACGACCCCGACAATATAAGTTGTCGATTTAATATCAAAACGCAACAATTTATATAACAATATATATCGTTTTCAGTACTTTGGCTAAAAATGTAACAAGTCACTAAACGTATGAATTACGATACAATGTTTCGAGCTCGGTTTCGCGTAAATGGAATATATAAACAACGTAACTAAAACTCGCTTCGTTTAAAGTTTATCGGGTCTCATGTTGACTGAGTTTGACCTCAATTGACCAATGTGACCGAAGCTGACCGTTGACTAACTTTGACCCCGTTTGACCAGGTTTGACCAGTCAACCCACTGCGTTGACCGGGTAGAACCAAGTCGACCCGTTTGACCATCCTTGACCTGAACCTGAACCGAACCCAAAACTGAACCGACGTGAACCCGAACCCAACCCATGATGATTGTTGAATCGGTATTCAGACATAGCACCCCCGCCGTCGGCCACCACCGACACGTCCTCATCATCATCATCTCGCCATCATCATCATCATCAACATCATCTCGTCATCATCATCGTCATCACCTCGCCATCATCATCGTCACCGGTCACCACCGCCATAACCCACCACCACTGTATCTGTAACAAAGAAATCAACGGCCGGAGAACCTGGATCTTTATAGATCTGAAAGAAAGAAGGAGACGGAGACGAGTTTGGTTGCTTACCGGAGAAGGAACTTCGAATCCGCGGCTGCCGGAGACGGAAACGGCACTTCCGTGCCTTGAATCAAGAAATAGATGTTGGAATCTTGTTCTGGAGGTAGGTTTTAGTGGGGTACGCGCCGGCACGCGCCGGAAAAACGTTGCCAGAAAGTCCACCGCCGCCGTCGCCTGCGGCGGCGTCGTTGCCGTCGCTCCGCTGATGCCGGCTGGAGTCTGGTCGCCGGTTCTGCCGAGAGAGGGAGAGTGTGTGCGGGTGAGGTAAGGTGAGAGAATGAGGGTTTGAGAGTTATAATAGGGTATTTATACCTAGGTTTAAGTCGGTTGGGCCCAAGGCCCATTAACTTGTTTCTAATCGTTTGCGCGGCCCGATTACATTTCTGAAGCCCGTTTTCAAACTCGAACGTCGAATAATGTCGTAAAATCAAATTAAACAATCGTAAATATGTAAAAACAATGTCGTAGGCATCGTTTGACGCATTCGTTCGTCGGTTGCGTTAAAACCATGAAATTTGCTTTGGAGGTCATTTCTAGTCCGTTTTTCGATCCGATTTCACCTATGAATATTAAAATCTGATTACGAAGCTAAATATATCATAATATTTCAGTTTGGTAGGAAACTCATGAGTTCGATGTTTCTGTTTCGTTGCCGGTGCGTTTCTGTTTTGCGTTTTTCATTCACGTTTACGTTTTGTGACGTTCGAAAGCACAATAAATTCACAAAGCTAAATTCATAGGTATAAATTATACATATAAAATTCGTATTTGTCGGCGTTGTTAATATTTTGTATGGTGTCAGTTCGCTACTGTTAATCGTTACGGGTTTTCCCAGAAATCACCATACGCGTAATGTAAGGTTAGATAGGCGTTCCTAGGCATTTCGAAAGCCTAATTAAGTTAATACGTGTCTTAAACACTATTTATTACCGCCTTAAATGTTTTTTAATCGCGTAATTAAAAGCGAAAAAGTACCGGTCGTCACAGTCCTCCTCCTCCGCATTTAGTTGACTTTCGTATCGAACTCATTCCTGGCGCTACGCTTGTCGCTAAATCCCCTTACCGCCTAGCACCCTCGGAAATGCAAGAGCTATCTAGCCAACTTCCAGAACTTCTTGATAAATGTTTTATACGCCCTAGTACTTCCCCTTGGGGCGCTCCCGTTTTATTCGTCAAGAAGAAAGATGGTTCGTTTCGTATGTGTATCGATTATCGTGAGCTCAATAAACCCATCGTCAAAAACTGTTATTCTCTTCCCCGCATCGACGACCTTTTTAATCAACTCCAAGGCGCAACTTGTTTTTCCAAAATCGATCACCGTTTTGGTTACCATCAACTTCGAGTCCTCGAAGAAGATATCCCTAAAACAGCCTTTTGTACTAGATACGGTCACTACGAATTTGTAGTTATGCCATTCGGTTTAACGAAGGTCTTCATGGACTTAATGAATCGGGTGTGTAAGTTATACTTGGATCGCTTTGTGATCGTGTTCATTGACGAAATTCTCATCTATTCCAAGACTCAAGACGAACACGAGTGACACCTGTGTCTTATTCTCGAACTTCTACAACGTGAAAAACTATACGCCAAATTCTCCAAGTGTGAATTTTGGCTCAAAGAAGTCCAATTTCTCGGTCATGTTGTGAACGAGAAAGGCATTCACGTTGATCCTTTGAAAATCGAAGCTGTAAAGAATTGGCTCTCTCCTAAGTCTCCGTCCGAAATTCGTTCTTTTCTTGGTCTAGCTAGCTATTATTGTCGCTTCATTTCGAACTTTTCAAAAGTCGTCGTTCCTCTCACATCTTTGACTCAAAAAGATAAACCTTTTGTTTGGGGTCCCAAACAAGAGGAGTCTTTCCAAACGCCCAAGGACATGCTTTGTAATGCTCCTATTCTCACTCTTCCCGATGGAAACGATGATTTTGTCATGTATTGCGATGCTTCAAACCGAGGTCTTGGTTGCGTTCTTATGCAAAGGGACAAGGTCATCGCGTACGCGTCAAGACAACTCAAGATTCATGAGAAAAACTACACTACGCACGACCTTGAACTTGGTGCAGTTGTTTTTGCATTGAAGATATGGCGACACTACCTTTATGGTACCAAGTGTGTGGTCTTCACCGACCATAAGAGCCTTCAGCACATCTTCAATCAAAAGGAACTTAACATGTGTCAACGTCCTTGGGTAGAATTGTTAAACGACTACGACTGTAAGATTCGCTATCACCCTGGTAAAGCGAATGTTGTAGCCAACACTCTAAGTCGTAAACTTCATGCGAAGAGTATCCACTATTTCCAGATCCTAAGTAATCTTCAGGACCGAATTCGTAAAGCACAAGACTTGTCCATCAACGAGAACAATCTGTACAATGAGATGAAGTGTGGTGTTGAAGAACAACTCTCGTCCAAAGCTGATGGTATGTGATACTATCTTAATCGAGTCTGAATCCCGAATCGTGACAACCTTCGTGACTTCTTGATGAAGGAAGCCCACAAATCTCGATACTCCAACCATCCTGGGGCCGACAAGATGTACCAAGACTTGCGTACGTCTTATTGGTGGCCCGGCATAAAGAAAGATATCGCCCTTTACGTCTCGAAATGTCTCACATGTTCCAAAGTGAAAGCCGAGCATCAACATCCCTCTGGCTTACTCGAGCAACTAGAGATTCCCACCTGGAAATGGGAGAGTATCGCTATGGACTTCATCACTAAAATTCCCCGTACTTCTTCTGGTCACGACAGCATCTGGGTCATCATTGACCGTTTGACCAAGTATGCTCACTTTCTCCCCATTCGTGAAGATTATAATGCGAGAAATTGGCTCGTATCTACACGGATGAAATCACTTGTCGCCATGGTATCCTGATGTGTAAAATATGTATATTAAAAATCAAACAAGTTTTAAAAAGGAATCACAACCTAAACCACACACAATCGGCAAGTGCACCGGTCGCGGTGTAGTGTAGATAGTAAAACCGAGTATCAAACCGTGGACACTATACGCAATCTCTAGATACTAAACCTCTATCTATTACAAAATCAATATTTGATTTGATTATGGTGTTTAACTAATAACCTAATTGATTACGAAAATGGCAAACACGACAAGCAACGTAAGACAAGTACGAACACGAGAGCGAAATGTGGTCAAATATATATGAGAAAATTACTACCTAGGTGTCGAATCCCTAGAACCATGCAATGCTACTCTGACATTGACAATGGCAAAATATCCTACTCTCCCGAATGACCCCCCGCTAGAGATGTATCATACGAAAGATAAAGACGAAATATGAAGTGCTAGAATGAACAGGCTCGACGTATCGATACCAAATCCTACGAGAATCAAGCAATATGAAAGTATCTCTACCCCTAAAACCCTCAAACCGCAAAGCAAACCAAACCTTGAAAACTGAAATCCTAGGAAACCTTAACCACGATGTAATAAACGAGCCCGAGCTATCGGTCATCCAATCTACCCACCAATGATTAGCTAATAACCTAGCTCATCCAAATCATCTCTCGAATCACCAAACCAGGATGCAAGTTTTAGTTAATTGATTTTAATTATTAGCCGAATTGGTCAATTTCTCAACTCAATACTCAAACCGAAAACCCTAAGATTAACGGTCAAATTAAACTCTAGTCTAGGGATATTTCTATGTGTGTCTAAATCGCTGAATTCATCAACTAATAAACAACCAAAACACACCAACATGCAATATCAAGATCAATCACAAGGCAAAGTTATGTAAATCGCATCAAATAGCCAAAATCATGTCAAAATAGCATTACAATCATCAAGTTCATCTAACCTAAGTAGTTTATAATGTTTAGCGACTCATAATATTCATAAAAACAACTGAATGAAATCTGAAAGCAACTGAGTTCATAGTTTAAAGTGAATAGAAACCGAAAAACTAATGTTTTATAACCCAAGATGATCAAAACTCGACTGAAAAGCTTCCTAGACCTTCAAGCAGCTTCACAATCATCCCTAGATGCTCCCAAGTCGCCTGAGTTTCGAGAATTCCTAAACCCTAATGGCTGTGTTCTATTAAAATGTTTAAAATTCGCAGCTCTTACGGACCGTATGGACTAAAGTCTTACGGTCCGTAAGCCATAAAGTCAACGTGCGCTTTTTACCTCTTACGGACCGCACGGACTACCCCTTACGGTCCGTAAGGACCCCTGGGCAGCAACGTTTTAATTTTTATCCTTGTTCTTCCGACACGTCTTTCCGTGTAATCTTTGTTGCACCGCTTTCTCTCGTTTTCACCGCATAACTAGCAGGTTTCATCCCCGATTCCTATAAATTCACAAATTAAACCATTAAGTACCAAAATCATGAGAAAACCATATAAAAACCAATTAAAATGTAAGGAATACGATGCATAAAATATGTGTAATTCTAAACACATCAAACATCCCCACACTTAACCTTTTGCTTGTCCCTATGCAAAATCCCAAGCTACATGTCCAACTTAGACACTTAACAACAACGCAAGTCTTCAACAAGTTATAACGCGGACTACGAAGTCATCAAACACAACGATTTCACAAGACTTACAACGTTCAAAAGGTTGACAATTCCAATTATTTTAATAAAAAACGGGGCCTACCTAATAACGCTTTTTTCACTTCAAGCAACCAATCATGCATTGCCAACACCCCTCACAATATCACTCGACTCTCGGATAAATAAATATCCTAACATATCAAGTGAACTCTCAAAAACCAAACTATGAAGCAATACTATCATAGGCTTGTACGTCAATAAAATCTCCACCTAATGGTTAAAATTCGGCACAAATCAAGAGGACTTTAAGGGCAGGTAAGGGCTAAAGGTAGGTAACTTTATTCGGAAACAATGGGCTAACATAAATGATAACACGATAAACCGGATAAAACATCGAACAAACACTCACAAACTTGGTCGTATCGACCCACAATTTATTCTAATTTTTTTTTCATTTTTCTCTTTTTTCTTTTATTGTTTTTTATGTAAATATAATAATAATATAACATGATCCGGCTATCAAAACAACAAATGGGTAACAAACAAATGGCTAGGCTCAAAGTGGAGTATTAAGGGTAGTGGTGAAACGGGTCAAACACAAAGGCTAAACAAATAAGGTGATCCTAATGCCTCTATCATATTCATGCCAAATCCTAATCGAAGGTCTCAAACTGTATCAAAATGCACAAGTTCTAAAGTAATACAACAAGTCGGTAAACACACATGAAACGAAAGTAGTAACATATAGGTATGAAACATATAAGGGCTCAAATCTCACTATCATGTGGTAAATAAGGCTACCGATATCGACAATGCATAACTAATCAACTCACGGCTCCGTCCACCATCCTAGGCATCCCAAGACCTTTTATTCCCCAAAAACGAATCAATCAACCTACTATCCCGCAACTTAAAGAAACATGTGCTCTCGACTTGTAAATCTTACAATTAAACCACTTTTAACCGACCTTTGAAAAGGTTTCTCGTTTTCTACGCGCTAAAGGACCGGGACTCGCAAAACCAACTATTTTGTTTTTTTATTGCAATATTTACAAAAACTCTATTTTACAGACTCAGTTTACAAATAATTTACAAATTCCCCCATCCCCACACTTGAAAGACACATTGTCCCCAATGTGAACGAAAAGGAAATAAACAATTGTACAAATTATACAACAACAACAAACAGGAGAAGTGAAACTAAAACTCCCCTGATATGCTCGATACACTGCTCGTATAAAATCCAACCGCTCAATTCACGCGACTCAGCAAGCGAAATATAACCTGTATAATAGAACTACACGGCTAGAAGCAATATATCAAACACAAACCATAATATACAATAAAATATACAAAGTGTATAGAATACATCAAAAGTCCCAACCGGTTACGCTTACAAATTCCCCTGAATATATGTATCAAGTACAGACCATGATAGGAGAAACAAAAATAAGAGGAAAATACAAAGGTAACCCAAAATACAGCCCTGCTGGCTAACTACTGAAGTCCTGGTGGCGGCTGCGAAGGAATGTGGAGGTGATCAATGATGTGCTGCAGCATCGTCCTAATCTCGGCCTGTGAACCTCTAACATCTGCCTGAGAATCCCTGATCTCCTCAACAACCTGCTCTAAACTGTCCAATCTCTCCACAACTGACCTTTGTGCTCTAGGCGCCCTAGGCTGAGCTCTCTCCCTACCGCCATGCTGATAGCATGGTGCCACGACCGGGACGTCCTCCTGCGCCTCACCCTCGGCCACAGGAACTACCTGGACTACCCTCGGTGTGAGAAATCTAGGTGGATCCCCTGGTGCTAACAACTCCGTCATCTGACGCATATCACTCAACCTGAACCTCGACCCAGCACACTCCTCATGTAACGATGCTGTCGGAAATGATCAAAAACTCCTGAACTCTCTGCCAGCACACTGACGTAGGTACCCACGCAAATCCTCGAATCCATACCTCGACACATAAACCTAGCAAACGCATGTAACAGAAACACTGCCAGATTGGCCTCCCGGCCCTCCACCATACAATATAACGCGAAAAGATCATGATACGTCACTTTCTCGAGTCTCATGAATCGAGAAAGGACGGTGCAAGCTAGAATCCGGTGGATGAAGCGCATGACTGGATCGCGTATCTGTGATGCTGGTATACCCGAAAACCACGCACCATCTCCTGTAGTCGACCAGAAGGCTATAAGCTATGAGGTCGTGACACACTGCAAAGTCTGTACATCTGTCCAACCCATCAAACTCTCGGTGAAAACTGGCTGAGTAGTCTCCTCTAAGGTATACAAACCCATACGTACGACAAACTGAGCCAAGGAGAGAATGTGCGTCTGCCGTCCTAAAGCAAAGTTGACTGCGGTGGCATCAGTGATACATTCATGGTGAAATCTGAAAGTGGCGTGGAACTCCAACACTAACTCATGATAAAAAGCTCTCCTCTCATCCAATTATATCCTCCATCGAGGTGTAATCAAGGCCTCCATCCTCGCTCGTACGTCCATACGCGTCATCAAATCCCAATCCACAACCCTAGCTCTCAGAAAGCGCAAACCAAGGAACCTCTTAAGGGTGGTATACTCATCCGAATCTGGGTGGAACTGCAATAAGGTATGCTCCTCCACCGGTGAGAGATCAGTTGGTAGTGGTGCCGGTGCAAGCTGATCAGGAAGATGTGCCTCCTCAGAGTAGCGAATAACCCGAGCGGGACGCTCGAGAGATGGTCGTGGCTGCACCAGCGGCTAGCTCTGAGTGGAAGGTCGGCCCCGCTTGCGGGCCAGCTGAGAAGACGATGATGCCATTCCTGCACTCATTTACAACAGTGAGAAATACAAACAAAAATTACAACTCACCGCTCCTAAACACGTTTTAAGATGCAAATGAATTATTTTCTCTTTTTTTATAAATATATATATATATATATAATAACAATAATGAAAAACGTGTTTTTGGTGTGTTAGGAGCGGCGGTTGCGGCCGTATAGCATTATGTTCGCGGCTGCAACGAATTAATATATAGCAATAATAAAAAAGAAAATTTCAAAAATTGGGCATGCCTCCGGCGCATTTACAAGAAACGACCATCCTCACCCGAATGGAGATTGAGTACGGGCGAGGAGATCATAACCTGCAATGAAAACGCAACAATACAGAACACTAATTATATCTCCATCAAAGCGCAATTATCGTTTAGGCTTCTGAAATAATAATAATACAACAACGATGCGACGATACAATTAACTACGACTCGACCATACATATTATTACAAAAACCACAAAAATTACTCTCTAAACTATAGATGACCGACTCGAGCACAGTACATTACAACAACATAAAGCATGACGCTAAGAAATATATAACATGTGGAGCTTTCTTGGCCGCATATAACTATCAATAGAAATGGAGTTCATCAGAACACCACGTGTACCGAACTATGACTCGAATAGACACACTTTACTAGCGAAGAAAAGTTACAAATTTACAACGACAATGACCCCGACCTGATGACCAAAATAATGAAAACATGACGTATACCGGACTCAACTTGCCGTACCCTGCCATCCGTGACCCCAACATTCAAGTCGCCTAGCAAATAACTACACCGACCCGATTACAAGAACTACCATACTCGACTTGACTTCGCGAGAACTGACTCGGCTAAACTAATCATAATGAACTAAAAACAGATAACAAATGATGGGAATCGAGGTGTACCTGTACGTGGACACGAAAACCGAGGTAGTGTAGTGATGTGCCGACGGTGAACGGCAATGGAAGTGGTAGATGGTGCTCGGAGTGGAGGTGACGGTGGCAGCAGCGGCGGCTGTGGTGCAGTACGGGGATGAGTGGTGGTGCGGCTGAGGTGGAGACGGTGGTGTGATGGTGGTCTGCTGGTGAGTGGCGGAGGAGTGGTGGTTGTTGGTGAGAGGTGGGACGCGGTGGGTGTAGGTGGTGGTTGGGTGACGGTGGGAGGTGGTAAGTCAGTGGTCTTGATGGTGATGGGGGTATAATGAGGAAGACACCCCCAATTTGGGGGTTTTTATTTTCATCCCGACGCAGGTCTTACAGACCGTATTTACAAAAATACAAGCATACAAACTTACACTTATCAAAACGCCTGATTTCCCCAATTCGTTTAATTTAACCTGTAGACTGCGCAATCTCAACAAACCGATCAGTACGTTCAATAAGAAGTAAGCAGCAATAGACTGAAAATACAGAAATAAAATACACAATAAACGGTACAAACTATACAAATCGGGAAAATCCCGAGTGTGCGAAACAAACTCTCACGTGCTCATCAACGGGAGGTCTATCACCTCCTCCTCTCTTTCCTCAGTTGGTCCCTCGACAAAGTGTTTCAAAAGTAACCATAAATCTCTGACCGTCCTCATTCTCAACCTCAATCGTTCCGTTTGGAAACACCTGCGTAACTACATACGGTCCATGCCAACGTGACCTCAACTTTCCCAGGAATAATATCAACCGGGAATTGTATAGCAGCACCTTCTCCCCACACTTGAACTATTTCACCTGCTTCAAGTGTTTATCATGTGCTCCTTGGTGCGCTCCTTGTATGCCCATGATCTCTCGTACGCCTCATCGTGTAGCTCCTTTAACTCATGAATCTGAAGAAACCGTTTCTTCCCAGCAGCTAGCAAGTCAAGACTAACTGCCCTAAATGCCCAATAGGCCCTGTGCTCAAGCTCGACCGGCAGATGACACGCTTTTCCATAAACCATCCAAAAGGGAGTAGTCCCAATAGGTGTCCTATAAGCTGTCCTAAACGCCCAAAGCGCGTCATCTAACTTGTCGGACCAGTCAATGCGACTGTTTTCGACAGTTTTCTCTAAGGTTCTCTTGATTCCCCTTTTTGAATTCTCCACCTGCCCACTAGTCTGAGGATGATAAGTCGTTGAAAGCCGATGGGTGACCCCATAGCGTTTCAAGACTTTCTCCATCTGTGCATTGCAAAAGTGGGTCCCTTGATCCGAGATCAAGGACTTCGGTGTCCCAAACCTAGCAAACAACCTAAGCAAAAACCTCACCATAACCCTCGCGTCGTTCGTGGGCAGGCCTCTGCCTCCACCAACTTGGAAACGTAGTCGACCGCGACTAGGATGTATCTGTTCCCTCTCGACATAGGGAACGGACCCATGAAATCGATACCCCAAATATCGAAAACTTCCACAACCTGAATAGGGTTCTGGGGCATCTTATTCCGGGATGAGATATTTCTTGTCCTCTAACAGGCCTCACAACTCCTCACAAACTCGTGTGCGTCCCTAAAGATGGTCGGCCAATAAAAACCCGCGCCAAACACTCGTTTGGCGGTGTAAGCCGCACCATAATGACCACCAGTCGGTCCCTCATGACAATGTCTCAATATACTGCGAGACTCAGACCCAAACACACATCTCTTAATAACCTGGTCCGCTCCAATCCTAAACAAGTATGGATCCTCCCAAATGTAGTGCTTGACGTCTGCAAAGAATTTCTTCTTTTGTTGGTACGTCATGCCCTCAACAAGGTCACCTGTGGACAAGTAATTCGTTAGATCAGCAAACCAGGGAAAGCCTTCCCCGTGGGCTTTCAAGAACATCAACACCTCATGGGGAAACTCATCCCCAATCCTATCATCCCGAGTCCTCTTGGTCTCGGGGCTCTCCAATCTTGATAAGTGGTTAGCAGCCACGTTCTCAGCACCCTTCTTATCTCTAATCTCTAAATCAAACTCCTGTAACTCGGCTTCACGTCCTTCTTCGCGAACAGGTATCTAAGGGCTGCGTGGTCTGTAAAGATGGCAGTCTTCGAAAGCACAAGATTAACCTAAACTTATCACACGTGAAAACGACTGCTAGCAACTCCTTCTCTGTCGTGGTGTAATTCTCTTAGGCGTCGTTTAGGGTCTTGCTAGCGTAGTAAATGGGATGAAAGTGTTTCTCCCTGCGCTGCCCTAAAACGGCCCCTACAGCAAAGTCGCTAGCATCAAACATAATCTCAAAAGGGAGGCTCCAATCAGGAGCAATCAGAATGGGAGCACTCACTAACCTCTCCCTAATCAACTCAAAGGCCCTCAAACACTCATCGTCAAACACGAACGGCCAATCATTCTCTAACAGCTGGGTCATCGGGCGAGCAATCTTCGAGAAGTCGCGGATGAAACGGCGGTAGAATCCCGCATGACCCAAGAAACTCCTAATTGATTTCACAGAAGTAGGCGACGGGAGCTTGGAAATAACATCAACTTTGGCCTGATCAACTTCAAGCCCCGCCTGTGAAATCTTGTGCCCTAGCACAATCCCCTCTCGAACCATGAATGACACTTCTCCCAGTTAATCATCAGGTTCGTCTCCTCACATCTAGTCAACACACGCTCAAGATTATGCAGACAATGATCGAATGAACTCCCAAACACAGAAAAATCGTCCATGAACACCTCCATGGAGTCCTCGATCAACTCGTGAAAGATCGCCACCATACTGCGATGAAATGTGGCTGGAGCGTTACATAACCCGAATGGCATGCATCGATACCAAAAGGTGCAAAAGGGCATGTAAATGTGGTCTTTTCTTGATCCTCTAGTGCAATGGGGATCTAGAAATACCCTGAGAATCCATCAAGAAAGCAATAGAACTGCTGTCCCGCTCCAGCATCTGATCAATAAAGGGCAAAGGAAATTGATCCTTGCGCGTGGCGTCATTAAGTCTGCGATAATCTATGCAAACTCGCCAGCCGGTGACGGTCCGGGTGGGTATCAACTCGTTCTTCTCGTTGATGACCACTGTCATACCCAACTTCTTGGGGACCAGCTGGACGAGACTCACCCATGCAGAGTCTGAAATCGGGTAAATCAGCCCTGCATCCAACAGCTTAATCACCTAGACGTCCTGCATATTCGGGTTTAGCCTTCTCTGAGGCTGAACCACTGGCTTAAACTCCTCCTCCATCAAGATCTTGTGCGTGAAAAAGGAAGGGTTAATACCCTTGATATCCATCAGCTTCCACGCGATCGCCTGCCTATGATCTCTCAAAACGCTCATCAACTTCTTCTTCTCCTCCTCCGTCAATCCAGCAGAAATGATGATGGGCAACTGGGACCCCTTGCCCAAAAATGTGTACTCCAGATGAGACGGAAACTCCTTCAACTCCAAGGGCGGGGGTACCTCAATAGACGGCCTCTCCTTCGGCATCTCCTCCTCGACGATAACCTCAAAAACCTCGAATCTAGGGGAAGGCTCGGTAGCCTGCGATAAAGGGTCCTGCTCAGCATCAAACTCAGTGACCCCACTCCCCTGATCATCTACGCTCTCAAGCTGTGTATCGGACACATCTCTCCCGCAAACCACGCTCAGAATACCACCCATATGAGACATAAGTGTGTCGATAAAGTATAAGGTGTCATCATGTTGGTGGGTGTGCCTCATAGAATGTTGTATGTCAAAAGTGACCTCGTCCTGATCAACTCAAAGCGTCAGCTTGCCATCGTGCACGTAAATGAGCGCACGCGCAGTGGCAAGGAATGGACGACCTAAAATCAATGGGACCTCGGAGTCCTCGTCCATATCAAGAATAACGAAGTCGACTGGAAACACAAACTTGTCGACCTTTACCAGCATATTCTCTACTATCCCTCTTGGAAACTTCACCGATCTATCCGCCAGCTGCAGACTCATGCGCGTAGGCGACGGCTCGCCTAAATTGAGCTTAGCAAATATCGAGTATGGCATCCGGTTTATGCTAGCTCCTAAGTCTGCCAGCGCATTGCTGACGCCAAGATTTCCGATCAGACACGGAATCGTGAAGCTACCCGGATTAGACATCTTCCTCGGCAACTTATTCTACAAGACATCAGAACACTCCTCGCTCAATGTAACAATCGCAAGATCCTCTAACTTCTTCTTATTCGTGAGCAGATCCTTCAAAAACTTCGCGTACTTAGGCATCTTCGATAGAGCCTCTACAAACGGGATGTTCACGTGCAGCTTCTTCAACATCTCAAGGAACTTGTCATACTACTCTCCATCCTTACCCTTCACCAACCGACCTGGGTAAGGGATGTCGGGTTGTACACCCTCAACGGCTCCTTCTCTGACTCCTTCTTCTCACCTGAAGACCCGCTGGACTCTGTTGTACTTGCTGGGCGCAGCCTAGGATGCACTTCGCCAGCAAGGGTCTCCATCTCGATCTCCTCATTGACCGGCTCCTCATCAACTACTGGTTCGACCTCAACAGCTCCTCTACCACTCCTCGTCGTAACAACCTTTACAGTGGTGTTCGAGCTTCCTACAGTACTACTAGGGAGACCACCCTGAGGTCTCTGGTTCAGCTGATCGGCAAGCAAACCTAATGTCCTCTCCAGGTTCTGCAGTGCTGTGCTCTGACTCTTCATGAAGGTCTCGTGCTCCATGAATCTCGATTGTGTGTCCTGATGTTGAGTGTCCTCACGTGTGATGAACTGTGTAAGCAACTGCGGCTGCTTAACTAACGTCTCCTGGTTCTGCCTCAGCATATCCTCCATCGTCGGGTTAGTCGCACCCGAACTCGATCCTCCTCATGTAGCTCCTGTGTCCTTAAACAAACTCTGAGGCGGCTGAAACCCCGGTGGGTTGCTGTTCTTCCAGCTAAAGTTCGGATGGTTCTCCAATTCAAATTGTAACCACCCCTGAAACTATTCTGATTTTGATTTCCCACAAACTTCACCTGCTCCTATAGCTCCTCAGGGGCAATAGGACACGCGGCCGTGTCATGCCCTCCCGTGCATATCTCACACAACTGCTCTTTCTTCGCTTGTATATCCTTCATCTGCTTCATCAATGCATCGATCTGTGCCTACATAGCAGTAGTATCACCAATCTTATGTACACCTCTCTGTGCAGCAAATGAGTCTCTAGACTCAAGGAACTCACAGCTACTCATCGCTATGTCCTCAAACATCTCAGTGCCCTCCTCTGGTGTTTTGGCGGTCATCAGATTGCCACCAGCAGTAGTGTTTAACATATTCCTCGTGGTGGGCGTCACTCCATGATAGAACTTCTCAACTAATGCCCAATCCTCGAACCTATGATGAGGACACTTAACCAGCAAGTCCTTGAAACGCTCCCATGTCTTATAGAACGACTCTCCCTCCTTTTGACGAAACTCCTGTATCATGCTCCTCAGACGAGCAGTTTTAGCGGGAGGAAAGTATTTACCTAAGAATTTATCCTGCATCCCAGCCCAGGTAGTGATGGATCCAGCAGGAAGGGACATTAACCAAGCATGGGCTCGGTCAGTGAGTGAGAATGGAAACAGACGCAGCTTGCAGGCGTCCTCATTGACGCCTTGCCCCTGAAACGTATCGAAGATAGCACAGAAACGAGAGATATGAATATTTGGGTCCTCGGAGGGTAACCCATGGAACTGGACGGTGTTTGTAACCATCGTGACGATCTGAGGTGGAATCCATCAGCTATTAACACCGATAGCGGGTCGGGTGATGCTGGATCGAGCATTGGCCGCGTTCGGCCTGGTGTAGTCTGCGACGACTCTCCTAACTGGGGCGTCATTGTTAACATTGTCACCCATAGCAAAAACAGAAGATGGAACGTGTACCTGACTAGCTCGGATGGTGCGAAGACGCTCGTGGAAATCTCGCTCGGGCTCGGATAAAGCAACAAACGAAGGTGGCCCCTGTGAACGAGAATGGCGCATACAATGGTAAGGAACTAAGTTAATACTAAAGACGATCTAACCCTAAAGGCACAAATTGCAAGCAGAAGGCACCTAAAGGCAATGAAAATCTAAGAAAGCAAGTAAACAACTAAATAGACTACTCAGATTGTTCTCTAAAGTGCCAGTGTCCCCAGAAACGGCGCCAAAAACTTGATGTGTGAAATGTGTATATTAAATATCAAACAAGTTTTAAAAAGGAATCACAACCTAAACCACACACAATCGGCAAGTGAACCGGTTCGCGGTGTAGTGTAGATAGTAAGACCAAGTATCAATCCATGGACACTATACGCAAACTCTAGATACTAAACCTCTATTGAATACAAAGTCAATATTTGATTTGATTTTGGTGTTTAACTAATAACCTAATTGATTACAAAAATGGCAAACACGACAAGCAACGCAAGACAAGTACGAACACGAGAGCGAAATGTGATCAAATATATATGAGAAAATGACTACCTAGGTGTCGAATCCCTAGAACCATGAAATGCTACTCTGACAGTGACAATGGCTAAATATCCTACTCTCCCGAATGACCCCCGCTAGAGATGTATCATACGAAAGATAAAGACGAATGTGAAGTGCTAGAACAAACCAACTCGACCTATCGATACCAAATCCTACAAGAATCAAGCAATGAAAGTATCTCTACCCCCAAAACCCTCAAAACGCAAAGCACCAAACCTTGAAAACTGAAATCCTAGGAAACCTTAACCACGATGTAATAAACGAGCCCGAGCTATCGGTCACCCAATCTACCCACCAATGATTAGCTAATAACCTAGCTCATCCAAATCGTCTCTCAAATCACCAAATGAGGATGCAAGTTTTAGTTAATTGATTTTAGTTATTAGTCAAATTGGTCAATTTCTCAACTCAATATTCAAACCGAAAACCCTAAGATTAATGATTCAAATTAAACTCTAAGTCTAGGGGATATTTCTATGTGCCTAAACCGTTGAATTCATAAACTAATAAACAACCAAAACACACAAACATGCAATATCAAGATCAATCACAAGGCAAAGTTATGTAAATCGCATCAAATAGCCAAAATCATGTCAAAATAGCATTACAATCATCAAGTTCATCTAACCTAAGTAGTTTATAACGTTTAGCTACTCATAATATTCATCAAAACAACTAAATGAAATCTGAAAGCAACTGAGTTCATACTTTAAAGCGAATAGAAACCCAAAAATTAATGTTTTACGAACCCAAGATGATCAAAACTCGACCCGGAAGCTTCCTAGACCTTCAAGTAGCTTCACAATCGTCCCTAGATGCTCCCAAGTTGCCTGAGTTTTGAGAATGCCTAAACCCTAGCAGTTGTGTTCTATTTATAATGTTTTTCGCAAAATTCACAGCTCTTACGGATCGTATGGACTAAAGTCTTACGGTCCGTAAGCCATAAAGTCAACGCGCGTTTTTTTACCTCTAACAGACCGCAAGGACTACCCCCTTACGGTCCGTAAGGACCCCTGGGCAGCAATGTTTTAATTTTTATCCTTGTCTTCTGACACGTCTTTCCGTGTAATCTTTGCTACACCGCTTTCTCTCGTTTTCACCGCATAACTAGCAGGTTTCATCCCCGATTCCTACAAATTCACAAATTAAACCGTTAAGTACCAAAATCGCGAGAAAACATTATAAAACCAATTAAAATGTAAGGAATTCCATGCATAAAATATATGCAATTCTAAACACATCATATCCCCATTGACATCATCTCGGACCGTGATGGTCATTTCACTTCGCGTCTTTGGCAAACCTTCCAAAAAGCACTCGGTACTCACCTCAATCTTAGTACCGCTTTCCATCCTCAATCCAATGGTCAAACCGAGCATACTATTCAAACTCTGGAAGATATGCTTCGTTCCTGCGTAATCGATTTTAGTGGCAATTGGGATTCACACTTACCATTGGTAGAATTCTCATACAATAATAGTTATCACGCTAGTATCCAAATGGCACCATTTGAAGCATTATATGGCCGAAAATGTCGATCACCTATCTGTTGGCACGAGATTGGTGAAGCTCAAATCACTGGTCCCGAACTCATACAAGAAACAACAGACAAGGTCCTGCAAATACGTGATAACCTACTCAAAGCTTGAACTCGTCAAAAGAGTTACGATGACAAAATACACAAACCATTGGAATTCTACAATGGTGATCAAGTACTTCTCAAGGTATCCCCTTGGAAGGGTATAGTTTGTTTTGGTAAGAAGGGTAAACTCGCACCTCGCTAAGTAGGTCCTTTCAAAATTCTCGAAAGGATTGGCAAGGTTGCGTATCGACTGGACCTACCTGAAGAACTCAACAACGTTCAACCTGTCTTTCATGTTTCGAATCTCAAAAAGTGTCTAGCTGAGGAAGGACTTCAAGTTCCACCCGAAGATCTTCAAAACAACGAGACCTTGAACTTCGTGGAGAATCTTGTCGAAATCATGGACGGAGGAGTCAAGCAATTGAGGCGCAGTCGCATTCCTATCGTCTAGGTTCGATGGGAAGGTAAATGTGGCGCTGCATTTACTTGGGAACTCGAAAGTGATATAAAGACTAAGTATCTGCATCTGTTCGTTGCATCTTCCTAAATTCCGGGACAAAATTTCATAAAGGATAGGAGACTGTAATGCCCTGCTTTTTCGTACTTCCCATATTTAGAAAGCTTGAGTTGTAATTCTATTTTTGGAAACTTTGTAATCTTGTACTCATCTTTTCATTGTAATCCTTGTAAAATTCCGAGACTTCAATCATAATCGAATTCGTATTATTTCACAACTTATACTTTACATGTTCATACATTTGAAACTACTACACATATGATGCTTTATTCACGATTCTTGAAAAACAATTACGAAAATACAAATACGTGACGCGATTCTCATACTTGTTATTACTTGATTATGTGATTAGATTACATAACAACACTTATACTATGTTTCTCATACTTGAAAACTCTAAAATAGTCTTAAAATGATTAACATGTAAAATTAGACAAGGCACCAAACAACAAAAATAAAAAATTTGGTTTTCTGCCTAGGCCTTGCAGACCGTAAGGGAAACCCCCATAGGGTCCGTAAGGGCCTCTGGCGGGCAGACTCCTTTTGGCAGCCACGAATTTGCACGAATCCACACACCATATTCTCCTCCAATGGCCTCCAAACCCTATTAAAACTCACCTAACTCAACCCTAATCACTTCCCTATAAATCCCACACCTCTTCCAAGCATTTCACACTTTGCAAATCATCCACAACTCCCTCAAATCAATCCCTGTTCAGCTAATAATCAGAAGTTCGAGCAGAATTACCTTGCTTCACTAAAGTGAGCATAACTCACTCAACACTTAGCCTTTTTCATCCATTTGTTTTCTCACTTACTTGGAACAACCTTAGGAACATTTCCACAGGTTTTTCATGAAAACCAAGCTCTGGAATGTCACCAAAAAGGCTCTAAAGTGGACTGTTACTTTCTGTTTTCACTTAAACTTTGTTAAACTTAGCTAAACTTGAGTTTTCTGATCTCAAACCTATGTCCTAATGCTCATAATCAAATGAATGGTTAGTTGGGCTTAAGAACAAGGCTGAGACATTTAAAATCAGAGGTTTAATCCTCACAAATATTCTGTTTTGTTTGAACTTTTATCCACAAGTAGTGAACAAGCTTTAAGCTTGATAATGTGTGACTAAGGATAGTTTGGGCTATCCTACTTAAAAGTCCACCATTGCTTGTTGATTTCTTAGATTAGTTATGTTCTATTTTATTTCCTTATTGTAAGTTCATGACCCTCCTTGTTGTTTATAACAACAAGTGTAGTGGTGAACAATACAGATACCTAAATGGAAGATTTGTTCTTCCTACCTCATGTATGAATTATATGACTCAAAGAGGTGCCTAAATAGAGACTTTAATCTCCTACCTCATGCTTGAAATCCTTATATTCTATGTATTCTATATATATATATATATATATATATATATATATATATATAATATAGGTAACAAGGCTTGGCGATACTTAGTAGTTACTTGTCAAGAATATGTTACATCATCCATGACCATGCACTTGTTACAATTCTAATGGATCCTTGAATCCATGAAAACACACAAACTCCTTTGAATTTCAATAGTGTCAAGAACAAGTGTTATGTGTACAAGATGATTAATTTCATATGCCTACTTTTCATGTTATTTAAATTCCGAATCTATGATTCTCCTCAATCATTCCGATACTCATACACCTTCGTTTACCCCATTTAGGGTCATCTCGGTGTTCCATCCTCAAACACTCCAATCTTCACGGAATAACAAGGAAAGCTTGCAAAACCGTGAGTATACTCGATCCCATTTTCTATTTTATACACTTTGGGTGCAACATGTACACTATTAAAAATCCGAATTAAACTCGTTTACACACTTACTCTATCCATTAATAACATGATATTTGTTTATATTCTTGTTATCACATGCTATGTTAAACTTGTGTACATATGCTCATTAACTTTGCTAGCCTCACTTAACAAATATAGCGTTATAGGATTAACGCACCGCCCGTATTCTTTTGGTATTGTTAAGTAAACTATTTTACACCCTTTCGTTTCGACGATGTTGGGTAATCACGATTGCGTTAGACTTTTGATTGACATATATTGAACACATGTTAGTATGATAATAACAAATTTATGCAATGTTACCATGTTGAATATGAGACAAATTCTTTTTACTATTATACTATGTATGAAAACTTGTATGCTCGTCAACTTTTGTTGATATATTAATTTAATACATGTTGCAGGAAACTAGTTGATGCCGTTGAAGAATGTAGTTAAGGTGGATTAGATACACACCTAGATTTAAATTTATGTAATTCATTTCATGTTATTTTGTTATTTGAAACTCGTTGTATTTCCATTTCCAAACTATGTAATTGTTCTTTAAGTATTAATGAGAATGAAATTTTGAATAATTAAATATTGTCACAAATAGTGCTATAAAGTCTTTTGCAATCTTGTTTTCGACCCGCACCGATGTTTCCGCCATCGGTTGGGGTGTGACAACCGAGTTCGGTTCTTGAGAAAAGTTGATCATCTCCACAATCATTAACTCAATTTGATCCAACGACACGTTCCATTCTTGAGCGTCCATAGAAGTTGATCAAGAGCGCTCCGATACCAAATGTTATCAACCACTTGGATTTGGATACTTCATAAGGGAGATTTAGGATGACCAAAAGCAATTAGATTTAGACTAATTGTTTTCATAAATCCTTCATACTTCTAACTCAAATTAATTGTGACTATATAACCTTACAAATAAATGGAAAAACTAACCCACTAAACAACTAACCTATTATCTCCTAAAAATAAGTTACATGGAAGTATGGCCTCCTCTACTACTCCCCTTATTCTCAACACCGGATGCAATTTAAATAACTAGTAACTAGTAATTAAGCTGACAAAGTCAACTGAGTGCACGGCTTCACTTGAGGGCATCTAGGACTTGTACTCTATGCAGAGAAAATGGTACACATCATTATCACATCAAACTCTAAAGGAGGAAGTGGCACTCAAGGGTAGTACCCTTGTCTCCATTAACCAAATTCCGCCATATCAATTTTCTTTCAAAATACCATTTATCATAAAACACTGGCAGTGCCTACCATTGCCATAATTTTTTTTTCCAAAAATATTAATAGAGTCAAATGGCCCAACCAATTAAAACCACCAACCAATCCTAAAGCGAACACTCACGTCAAACAACTCAAATCTTACACGAATACTCCTTGTGGCAAAACAAACCCGTGAGCCCTACCCTTGTGGGTGCCGGTGGTGTTTTGGCATGGGTTCGAAGCCATTAGGGGCTTACACCTTCCAACTATATACACAATATTCACAAGTCAAGGAGCATTAATGTATCAAGAACACAACATTAAGGACTTCCAACTCAATCAAGAATTCAAGGCGCATCACAATTTGGAAACTACTTCTAGGCTCGTGGTTAACATACGAATGAATACCAAATTCCATCCACACCACATAACAACACATATCATCGTCTCGCTCAACTCCTCCTCTTTTCTTGAAACTTCGACCACATCCATGGCTTCCCTCGTCACAAACGGTGTTCTTCCGAGCTTTTCTTCACAACCCATTTCAGAAAACCCCAAAATCTCAAAAGGGTCACCTTCAAGTTTCGATTTTTCATTCAAATCTGTTCAATCGAAGCCCGAAGCTCCAGGTTCTTGAAGCTGAGAGCCGAGGCTAAAACTGTTCAATCAGACACAATCACTGAAGGTAATTCATCTTCATCTTCAAACGATGATGACCCACTTCAGAAATTTCTTAAAAGAGATTACAAATGGGGGTTTAATCAAGAAATTGATTCGTTTACGATTCCCAAAGGGCTTTCAGAAGAAACAATTAGGTTAATTTCTTCAAGGAAAAATGAACCTGATTGGATGCTTGAGTTTAGGTTAAATTCTTATTATAAGTTTTGTCAGATGACTGAGCCCAAATGGTCTGATAATGATTACCCTAAAATTAATTTTCAAGATATTTGCTACTATTCTGAACCTAAAAAGAAACCAACTTTGAATAGTCTTGATGAAGCTGATCCTGAACTCATTAAGTATTTTGATAAGTTGGGGATTCCTTTGAATGAAAAGAAAAGATTGGCTAATGTTGCTGTAGATGCTGTTCTTGATAGTGTTTCTATTGCAACTACTCATAGAAAAACTTTAGAGAAATCGGGTGTGATCTTTTGTCCGATTTCGGAGGCGATTAAGGAGTATCCGGATTTGGTTAGGAAGTATTTAGGGAAAGTTGTTTCGACCGATGATAACTACTATGCTGCTTTGAATTCGGCTGTGTTTAGTGATGGGTCTTTTGTGTATATACCGAAAGACACGAAATGCCCGATGCAGATTTCGACTTATTTTAGGATAAATGCGATGGAAACAGGCCAGTTCGAGAGGACGCTTATAGTAGCTGATGATAGAAGTTTTGTTGAGTATTTAGAGGGGTGTACGGCCCCATCGTATGACACGAATCAGCTTCATGCTGCTGTGGTGGAACTTCATTGTAACGAGGGGGCTGAGATCAAGTACTCGACGGTGCAGAATTGGTATGCTGGGGATGAAAATGGACGAGGTGGGATTTATAATTTTGTGACGAAACGGGGTCTCTGTGCGGGTCGAAAATCCAAGATTTCTTGGACCCAAGTGGAAACGGGGTCTGCGATTACTTGGAAGTACCCGAGTGTTGTGTTGGAGGGTGATGATTCGGTTGGTGAGTTTTATTCGGTTGCGTTGACTAATAACTATCAGCAAGCGGATACGGGTACAAAGATGATTCATAAGGGGAAGAATACAAAAAGTAGGATTATTTCAAAGGGAATTTCGGCTGGAAATTCTAGAAATTGTTATAGAGGTCTTGTTCAGGTTCAATCACGAGCGGAGAATGCTAGAAACTCGTCTCAATGTGATTCGATGCTTCTTGGTGACAAGGCGGCTGCTAATACCTACCCTTATATTCAGGTATTTAACTTAAATTTTATGCTCTAGCCATGTTTCTTGATTTTATGATATTAAGATTTAGTGTTTGAGTAACCTGCTTCTGCTGTATGCTCGTTTAGTGGTCAAATATATACTTATTGAGTAATTAGTTTCATACTAGCTGCAACAAAACTAATAATCAAAGGGTATAATACCAGAAGAAAACTATATTTAATTTAAGTTATTATATCAAGCACTCCAAAGCTCCTGCTGCAAACCATATTCATTATTTTCAGTCATCAGATCACAATTGTGTGGCTGCAACAAAACTTTTGGGGTTGCAGTTTTTACTTTTGACCCAGTTACTTATAAATGGGTTGATTATGACTGTGTTTTATCTCAAACGGGTGTTATGGAAACACGTCTAAATATTGCCCACAGTCCATTTTTGGGCATACAACCTCCAAATTTGTTTTGTTCAAAGAAGTTAAAATATATTGTAATAATAATGCTTTTGTAATCATAACCAGCCTGTTAATTATGTATAAAAAGGTTTTTAAGAAAATGGAAAAAAAAATTTGTTTATGTCCAACCCGATCTGACCCGTACTAAAAAATGACCTCTTTCAACTTGACCATCTTGCCACCTCTTCACAAAAAGCTCATCTTACATGAATGTGTTTTTTTATTTTCAATAATATATAAACATGACCTATAAAGTGCATATGTTATATTAGTGCCTAACATTTTTGACATTTGAGAGTTACTTTAGGTAAGTTACCATCCAAACCAGCAACTTCTATACAAATCATACAGCTCCCCATAAAACCAAGCTTATTAATTCTAGTCACATCAAGCTATTACCTCACAGCAGCCATAACAATATACCATTTTGATTAATTTTCCATCAAGCAATAGCCTACCACGCACACACACACACACACAAAAAACACACACATATATATATATATATTTCTCTGTGTGTCCCACCATGCAATGGGGCCCTGAAAATATCTTTTACTTATTCGACTATCCACTATCACAACCCAATCCAACCCAACATTTTATTAAAAAACTAATTTCTCTCTCTTCCATCTACACAACCCAACCCAATTTAACTTTTCACTCACATCCACAACCCAACCTAAATCAATATTTTATAAATAAATATGAGTTATAAAGTAAAAGAAAAATATTGTAATAAGAAAAGGACAAAACAAAAAATATTATAATTATCATTTAAGGTTGCAACCAAAGGTTGCAAGGAAGAACTGGTCGTGACCCTGTGTAATATTTAAATATTTTAAAAGTGAAAAAGTTGTTTGTCTTATTTGAAGGTGGCAACCGGTTGTGAGAAGGGTTTGTGATAGTGGGTAGTCTTAGAAGTGACAAAACAGGTAGGTTAGACAGGTTGCATAACTGGTCTAAACAGGGTACGAATTAGTTTGGGCTGGGTTGGGTTAACCCGCAAGCACTACTCTGATCTTTTGTTAAAATTTATTAACTGCTTTGTTAAATACTCTCTTCATTCCAAAATTATTGTCCACCTTGACCTTACTATTGTAATCTGTCCTGAATTAATTGTCCACCTTTACAAAAGAATCTGTATAATTGATTAAGGTTTCCATTTTACCCCTAATGACAATTATTATCTTTCACAATTGGTCAAAGGGTAAAACTGTTATTTTGCTAAGTAAAAGTGGTAATAATTGTGCATTTATGCATTTCTTTAACTTTTTGTTTTTGTCTGATGTACAATTATCTTGCATTTTATGTATGTTCATTAGTACCTTGGATCACAAAAGATCACGATTCATGAATGATTATAAAGCATAATTGTAATTAGCCTTTCAAATCGGACCCCATATTTAACTTTATAAATATATTTTACATTTCAGATAATGATCATTGTTTACCATTTTTCTGTAAAAACAGGCCAAAAACCCGTCTGCTCGTATAGAACACGAAGCAAGCACTTCCAAAATCAGGGAAGATCAACTGTTTTACTTTCAACAAAGAGGGATCGATTATGAGAGAGCCATGGCTACCATGATTTCCGGGTTTTGTAGGGACGTGTTTAACGAGCTTCCTGATGAATTTGGTGCTGAAGTAAACCAATTAATGAGCTTGAAGCTTGAAAACTCGGTTGGTTAAGAATTGAATCATGCAAAAGTTTCCATCTTTGATCTGCTTTTAGCTTCTTGTGTGTGTAAAAATGAATCAGGTCAAATACATATATAAACATACATATATATAAACCTTATAGGGACACTGCAGACTGTTTTCATATATTGTAGTGGTAGCCACTGTAAGCTTGTTTTTATGACTACTGTAATAAGATCTATTAAATCTCTTGCAATCATCTACCCGGTTAACATTTATATTTGCGGGTCTTGTCAGTGGCGGATGAAGTCTTTTAACTCGACATCCATATTTCCTTTTGGTCGGGTCAAATAAATAATGATAAAACTACGAGATACAATGACGTCTTTGAGGTAAACATGACAATGAATAGCCTTGGATAGTTCATTCGCTAATAACGATCGTAAATCTAACAACTAGATATGCTTCTAAAGTCAAAACTCTTCTTGCCTTGTGTTGCAGTGACAAAAAGATTGTGATTTGAATATGTGAATAGAATCAAGAAGTTTTACAAAAAATGGAGTATCTATATAATGTAAATAGGAAGGGTAAGGTGGTCATTTTACACAATATTCAACATGTACAAACCTTTAAAGCTTATTGTACAATCATTTGAAACACACGTCGGCTTCCCATTCAGCGGCAAACAAAAACACAAATCTCATTTCAAAATTCAAATCCACAGCCCCTAAATCTTTTTCATTTTCTCTCTCAAAGATTCTGGATCTGCTCTTTTTCGGCGATTAAAATTTGTTATGGTGAAGAACGGTGAGCAATTTAGCAGCATCAAGCGACGGCGTGAGCAGATCGGTGGTGACTGAGACGAGATCCCGAGGTAGGCTCGACAACCTGGTTCGATTTAGCGGCTGCATGTACGTTTTCCGAGACCGAGGTAAGTCCGTTAATACTAACTCAAATATGGTAGCCTGCGGTTTCTTTATTAATATGTTATTAAAAGTTTGAAATAGAATTAACATTGATGCAACTTTTGTTTGATTTGACTGTTTTATGTTATGTGGACTTGGACTTTTAATCTGCTTAGAACATGTTGAGAGGCGAGAACGGAATGTTATATATATTTTATTGTCTACGTATACAAATTACATCAAATATTATCTATTTTTTATTTTCTTTTTAAGTAATGTTCTTTCTCACTTAAATTTATTTGTGGTTGCAGGATGGTATGATATGATACGATACCTGCACCAACAAATGAATGCAAACGGATTTTCAAGGAGGGTGATGTTGCAGTTCTTTCAGCCCCTAGACCTAGAACGAGTTAGTTTTTGTGTCATAGAGGGGCATTTTCTATTATTTTATGCGGGTAGTATTGGACAACAATGTCCACACAGATTGCCACTAAGCCATCCACATCAAACCGTTGTAATGATCCGGATGATGCTTTTTTTTTTAAAACCGCAGGAACCCGCTTACACGGTAAAGCCCCGGGTCCCCCCAATACCCGACTAACCGAGGGGAACAGGTAAAGCGCGGCGCAAGCACCGGATCGGTCGCCTTTAGAGAACCGGTGGAAACAAGTATCGAACTCAAGACCTCTAGGATTTGAAACACTTCTTTATCATGTTTTGTGGTCTGTTCAACTTTAATTTTCTTGTTTTTTTGGTCATATTGATGGTACGATAATATGGTTGATGGAAACTTGTTGCATGGTATGGTATGGAATACGGGTTTGGGTCTTGGGATCCATGGAGTGTTTGAGGTTAAACCAAGAAGATGGCCGTGTTTTATATACAGATGTTCAATTTCACTTGGACATATAAATATGCCGGCTTCCGAGTTTGGGGAATTCATAGAGACCATGGCTTCCGATTACAAGGGTGACAAGGGGTGTTCAAAACCGGATATCCGAGCCTGATTTCATTATCCGAAATTTAGGATAATGAATCGAATATCCAATTATTTATTTAATTTTGTTACTTTAAACCGAATATTTCGGATATCCGAATATAAATTTTCATATATTTTTCCGGATAACTTGGATATTTTCGAATATCCCAAATATTTTTCATATATCTAGAACTTCTTTTTATAAATTTACGGATATTTCGGATATCTGAAATATTCGATTTTTTTTTAAATCCCTATCCGAATCCGAAAAATCCGGATATACCGAAATTTCGGATATCCTAATTTTCGGATAGTTTGGATTCGGGTATCAGATAGTTCGGATCGGCTTTTTCGAATTTGAATAATTTTGAACACCCCTGACGTGTATCACCTAATTTGCCAAAACTGCAATCATTTTACATATGAAATTTCTCATAGGCTAAATTGCAAAAGGATTCATGGGTGGGTAAACCGATTGGCAAAGTTTGGTTATCATCTTAAAACTTGTTTACTTGTAAAGAGGTCGAATTAAAAAAGGGGTCATTTGATTCATAGCATACTAAGTTGCTTTTGTTTTGGTTATGGAACTAGATTAAGCAAATTGTTGAGTCATGTAAACATTGTGTGTGTGATATATCGTGCAACCATTCTTATTTATGTGTGTGATCATTTTGATTTGTTTTCCACTTACACGCCTTCTTTAATATGATGATATTGATATGGAAAATTTGAGTCATATATGACACTGTAATGGCACTTATTATCTGAGTAGTTATAGTGTTGCATGTATTTTCTGTTATATAGAGTTTGTTGAGAGTTAGTTAGGTGGTTGAGATTGGTTAGTTAGATCATAAACTCTTTCTCTATATATAGTCGATTGTATTGAACATTATGATTATTGAGAATTGGATAGTAGTCTGATATCTTCTTCATGGTATGAGAGCTATGCTCTAAGCAAGACTGTTACCTTTCCGATCTAATTTCCGGCAACCGCTGCAACACCGGTCATCTTCTCCGGTTAATTTTTGGTGAATCTGTTCCAAATTTCTCTCAGATTCTTCTCTTTTTTTTTCGTTTTTTTCGTCATCCCCATATCATTCTTCTCAATTTTCATCTCAGATTTCGTTCTTCTCAGATTTCTTTCTCAAATCTCAAATTTCAAATCTCAATTTCAATTTCAATTTCATGGCTACTCAGTCATCTCCAACATCTACAGTGAGGGAAACCTTTTCAAATTCGAGCAATAATTTTCCGAACATTACAAATCTAATGCCGATCAAACTTGATGACACGAATTTCTTGAATTGGCAACATCAGACACTTACAATTTTGAAAACGCTTGGATTGCTTCAGTTCTTGAACCAGAATCATACACCACCAGTTGATCTTGATGCGAGAGCTGCGTGGGAAAAAGCTGATGCATATGTGAGTGCTTTCATTACAGCAAATCTATCACTGTCACTCATACACATTGCACGAGGTACAATTTCTTCTTCAGATCTGTGGCAGAGAATTGAAGATTTGTTTCATCAGCAAGCATTTGCTAATCAAAATTTGTATGGTACAAAATTTCATTCCTTAAAACAAGATGATAAAACAGTTTTAGAATTCGGTGATTCAGCGAAAAATTTGTTCGATTCGTTGCAAGCTATAGGTGATCCAATCACAGAAGAGAATCTGGTGTTACAGATTTTAAACGGTTTGCATCCTGATTATCGGATGTTTGTGACAAATATTGAAAATCAAGATATTAAACCTACCTATTGTCAATTGCGATCAAAGATATTAACACACAAGTTCGTCTTAAACAATCGCAAATTGCTTATTCCACGTCCATTCCGATTGCTGCCATGGCAGCCATGAATGTTAATCAAGCTCCACATGTGTCGAATTTCTCAAATTCAGATGTTATATGTGAAATTTGTGATAAAATCGGACATAAAGCAAGTAATTGTTATCAGCGTTTCTCGCCGGCAAGTCAGTCTGGCAATGGCGGACGTTTCAATGGCTGCAGATGGCGGACGTTAATCAAGCTCCACATGTGTCGAATTTCTCAAATTCAGATGTTATATGTCAAATTTGTGATAAAATCGGACATAAAGCAAGTAATTGTTATCAGCGTTTCTCGCCGGCAAGTCAGTCTGGCAATGGCGGACGTTTCAATGGCTGCAGATGGAGGTCGCGTAGTGGTTGTTCAGGCTCGCGTGGTGGTTAAAATAGTCAACGTGGTGGTTACAATGGTCAACGAGGTAATCATTCAGGAATGGTGGGGTTTCACAATTTGGGGGAAATTATGTTGATAGTCCTGATAGGCGAATTTTTGGTGATAAAGGCTTCAGTAGTCAACAAGGGATTTTAGGGCCTGGCCCAACTCCTGTGTTTGATCAAACATATTCTTCTGGGCTTCAGTCTTCATCATAAAACTCAACTGGATCTGTTTTGTTTGATAATCAGTTTGGACCATCCAATTTTGCTCAGTGGGCTGGTTATTCGAGTGGGCCACATTTTGGGTCATCTGGGCCAAGCCAACATAATATTGGATCTAATGGGCAGTCTAGTACCTCCTTTGGGCCTAATGGGTCACAGTTTGGGCTTATGGCGGATTTGTCTAGCATTTGTGATCACGTGGATTCTTGGGTTCCTAATTCAGGAGCAACCGCGCATATAACTGTTGATTCTTCGAGAGTTGTTGGTGTTGTTCCGTACACTGGTACTGAACGTGTTATTGTTGACAATGGTACATCTCTTCCATTTCTCATATTAGTTATGCCTATCTTCATTTATCTAGTCGAACTCTTTTACTTAAACACGTTCTTGTAGTTCATGGCATTGCCAAGAACTTACTTTCCATTACTCAGCTTGTTATTGAGCATCCTATTTCTATCACATTTTCACATTTTGGATTGACTATTCAGACACTCGCTGAACAGCACCTCCACCACACGCGTGGTAGCCCACATCAGTTGTATTCGTTGACTGCTATTGCTGCTATTCCTCGAGAGACGTGGCACTCTCGACTTGGACATCCATCAGATGCTGTGATGGCTAGATTTCCATTTTTACATTTTGCGAATAAATTCATGTACACATTGCACTGCTTGTAGTATCTCGAAATCAACACGATTATCATTTGATTCTGTTGTTTCTCTTTCCATAGTGCCTTTACATGTGATTCATTGTGATATTTGGGGTCCATCCCCTATCGTGTCTCGTGATGGTTTCAGATATTTTATTACGTTTATTGATGATTTTAGCATATTTACGTGGATTTATCCGTTGACACATTACTCTTAGGCGGTTGATTCATTTCACCATTTTAAACCGCTTGTTGAGAATCTCTTCTCATGCACTATCAAACGTCTTCAGTGTGATGGTGCTCCCGAGCTTATTCATGGACCGATGGCCCGATATCTTTCTGAGTCGGGAATTGCTTATCGTATTTCGTGTCCATATACACCCTAACAAAATGGGGTTGATGAGCGGAAAAACCGTCATCTTTCTGAGATTGCTCGTGCTCTTTTGTTTCATGCGGATTTACCAAAGAAATTTTGGTATGATGCATATGCCACTACAGCTTATCTCATTAACCGGTTACCTTCACCGGTTCTTCATTACTCCTATCCTTTTGAGACATTGTTTGGTTCTCGATTGGATTATTCTATTCTTCGTACTTTTGGGTGTTTGTGTTATCCGTTTCTTGGTGATACACGAGCGGATAAACTTTCACCCAAGTCTGCTCCGTGCATTTTTGTTGGCTATGCACCCTCTCATCTTTGATATTTTTGTTACGATCCTCATACATCTCGTACGTATACATCTCGACATGTGCGCTTTCATGAGACGATTTTTGATATTTCGGGTAGTTTGCCTACTTCCACATGTTCCTCTGTCTCTATTCCTTTTGATATTCCTCATCCTTCGTTTCTGTCTTCTATTTCTTCATCATCTGCTTCTGGTGTTTCTTCACCTACTGTTTCTTCTCCTCCTCCTTATTCCTGTTCTCCTCCTCCTTCCTCTTCTCCTCCTCCTCTTCCACCACCACCTGTTTCGACTCATGCGATGGTTACACGCTCTCGTGATCATACACGGCAGCCGCGACAGTTTCCGGATCATGTTCTTCTTCATGTCTCTACTACTCCCACTACTGAGCCTTCCACATTTAGACAGGCTCAGCAGTACTCTGTTTGGTGGGATGCGATGCGCGCTAAGATTGATGCTCTACATGCCAACCAGACTTGGCGTCTAGTTCCGGCTCCCACAGATGCCAACATTGTTGGTTGTAAGTGGGCCTACAGGATTAAGCATAATCCTGATGGATCAGTGAGTTGCTATAAAGCCCGGCTTGTTGCCAAGGGCTTTCATCAAACTGAGGGCATTGACTACACTGAGACTTTAGTCTTGTGGTCAAGCCTACTACTATTCGTCTTGTTCTTTCAGTCGCCTTCTCTAGAGGATGGTCTATTCGTCAGGTTGATGTCAACAATGCCTTTTTACATGGGGATCTTTCTGAGACTGTTTATATGACACAGCCCCCGGGTTTGTTGACACATCTAGACCATACTATGTTTGCCGTCTGCAGAAGGCTCTTTATGGCCTGAAGCAGGCTCCTAGAGCTTGGTTTTCTAAGCTTTCTACAGCTCTTCTTGCTAATGGTTTCACTCAGTGTATTTCAGATGTATCTCTCTTTGTTTATAGTCAGGATTCGATGCTTTGTTATGTCTTGATCTATGTTGATGACATCATTATTACTGGGAGTTCTCCTGATTTTGTTTCTGGATTGATTGGACGCTTACATTCCCAGTTTGCACTTAATGACTTGGGTCAGTTGTCATATTTTCTGGGTGTTCAGGCTACTTTCTCTGAGGATGTGTTACATTTATCACAGCAACGCTACTTGCTTGATTTGTTACAGCGTACTGGTCTTGCTGATTGTCAACCGTTATCTACACATGTTTCTTCTGGTAGACAGCTTTCTCGACATATTGGTGATCCTTTATCTGATCCTACTATGTACCGGAGTACGATTGGTGCGTTACAGTATCTTGTGCTGACCCGACCAGAGATAGCTTATGCGGTTAGTAAGGTGTCACAATTTCTTCAGACACCTACTGACCGACATTGGGTCGTTGTCAAGTGTATTTTGTGGTATCTTAAGGGTACTGTTTCTCATAGGTTATGCATACGTCGGTCTACCTGTTTTGATTTACATGCTTATAGTGATGCGGATTGGGTTGGTTGTCCCGATGATCGACGTTCTACCACAGGTTATTGTGTTTTTCTTGGGCCCAATCTCATTAGTTGGAGTTCCAAGAAACAGCATACAGTTGCTAGGTCGAGTACGGAGGCTGAGTACCTAGCTCTTGCTCATACATCTGCTGAGTTACGATGGATTACGTCTGTATTACATGAGTTGCATATTACGTTGCCTTGTCCACCATCTCCTTGGTGTGACAATATTGGAGCTACATATCTTGCAGTCAATCCGGTGTTTCATCAGCGCACTAAACACCTAGAGATTAACTTGCATTTCATTCGTGATATGGTTTTGACGGGTACTCTACTTGTTCGATATGTTTCTACTATTTTGCAGATTGCGGATATATTGACCAAAGGATTGTCTTGTGTTCGATTTGTCAGTCTTAGGTCCAAGCTTCACGTGGATGCTCCCCGTTTAGCTTGAGGGGCGTATTAGAGTAGTTATAGTGTTGCATGTATTTTCTGTTATATAGAGTTTGTTAAGAGTTAGTTAGGTGGTTGAGATTGGTTAGTTAGTTAGATCATAAACTCTCTTCTCTATATATAGTCGATTGTATTGAACATTATGATTATTGAGAATTGGATAGTAGTCTGATATCTTCTTCACTTATTTTGGTACAAAAAATCAATATATAAGAACAGATCCCTCCCAACAAGCATTAATGTAGGCAATTGCGAAACATTATGTGTGTGATTTATTATGCTAACATGAATGTTGATTGTTGCGAAATTGGTGAGGCAGGCCCTTATCAGGGAGGTGAATTGAGTTGGAGCTACCCGATGCATAAGTCTTTTTCAGTTGGATCTATAAACAAAATTTACCATCCAAATGTAGAAGAAATGTGAGCCGTTATCTTTAAATACAATTTGGGTAAGCTCTGTTTATAAAAAATCCATTTTTAATCAAGAACAAATACGGGTTCCCGCAAGCTGGGATCGGTTTGTTTTGATGTCATCAATCAGACATGGAGTCCAATGTTTGGTAGATCATCTTATGATTGACTTTAGCTATAGAAGTGTTTGCACTTTTTTTCCCTCAAAGGTATTCTGGTGAATCAATTTTGTTGCAAATATGGACAAAAGAAGAGTTGTGTTTGTACAACAGATAGAAGTTCAACAAGTCTCCTCTTTAATTTTAAACAAGCACACAATAAATCATTTTTAATAACTTTTTAGATGGTAAATTTTGGTATTTCATAGGCTTGCAACAAACATAGATATTCAAATCAAGAAAAATAACTTCATGTATGATATATAAATAACCTTATAGTTTTAGTTATATAAGATTAATATGCTATCTTAAACTTTTTATTAAAAAAGACAAATTTACAATTTTTCACAGGAATATATCAAAGTTAAAGAAATACAAAAATAATTAAGCGCATATGTAAAGATGGAAGCACATTGGCCATTTAGCTATTTGAAGAATCAAGTTGCTATTTTGGAACAAACATGCGATGAAGGACTGATCAGCCTGATAATCAAGGGACGATCTTCGTAAACGTGGTTAAACGTTGAATACGAACGCGAATCTACTTCTACACAAGAACATGGGCGAAATCCATGCTATTGTGTGTAATACTGAACGCAGAAACGTAATTAAATGTTTTGAAAATTTTGGTTGCACTCCGTCTCTCAAGCTCTCCTTTACAAAATGTTCTCCTCAAAGCTATGAACTAAAACGCACCACTCACCTCTATATATAGGCAAGCGCATCACATCCCTAGTGCATCAACCATGCGTGCGTATCAGTGGTGCGATACGCAAGACTCTTGTGTAGCGTATCACTGATCCATTACAAACATTTCAAACAAAACAAACTAACATACGAACATATTCCCGTTAAAAAAATTACAACTACAAAAGACACAAGCATTAGACATAAATGTACTAACAGACTCCCCCTTGGATATTGCCGTAATCTTGTCTCTTGTGTGTCTTCAATCTTCAATCCATCCCAAAATACTTTCTTCGGTATTCACTCGTGTACTCTTCAAAACTCTTTTTCTGAGTTGGTATGTCTTTGGAGGTCTTTAATACTTGTACTTTGATATAGACACTCCCTTCTTCTTTTTCTCTACCTTTTGCTTCAACTTATTTTCCTTTTTCTCTTCCTTCTCCTCTAACTCTCTCCATTTTGTTTTTCCCACAGTCTTCCCGAATGACTTTTATAAGCAAAGCATACATGT
This sequence comes from Scalesia atractyloides, assembly GCA_947069175.1. Lineage (NCBI taxonomy): Eukaryota > Viridiplantae > Streptophyta > Magnoliopsida > Asterales > Asteraceae > Scalesia > Scalesia atractyloides. Next base: position 36,415,915 of record CAMTDV010000004.1, on the reverse strand, counting down.
ATTGCATGTTGGAATTGTAATGCTTGCTCTCGATCTCTCATCTCATAGTAAATTTAGTTAAAGAATAAAACTTCTACCCTTCCCCGTCATGTTTACCAACCACATAGGATCATACAACCTGATAGTTCTCTACTTGTTACCTTCACATAGAACGATCACTGCCTCTCCAGTTTTCTCATAATAGTACCACCACTTGAAGTATTTATAGATATCTTGTTCCATTTCATGAAAAGGTATGACTTTCAAAGTTATTGGCGGCTTATACTTCAGTGTTACAACATACTTCTCAGTCTCTAGATCTATCTCTGTTCTTGGTTCTATTCGTTGTGGTTTCCAGTTCTTAAATCCAGTTCTAGCGTCTCTTTTCACCAACCTCAAGACATATTGATTGTACTCGTTCTTTTCATTATTGATTAGCCTGATTCTGCACAAGTCTTAAACATCCCACCATGGCAATGTTTTGATGTCATTGATAAACTTAAATTACTGTACTCCGTACTCTCTCCTGATAGATATACGTTTAAGCTTCTCAATCCAATTCCATCTTATAATATCACCCATTGAAATGTCTTTGCTGTGAGTAAAAAATTTCAGTGGTCTAATGAATTTCCTCTCAGGCTTCGGATCTTTAAACCATCTCTTTTTATCAATACCAATATCATCTTCATTTATAATTAGTACTTTTCCTTGCCTTTCTTCACATTTGTTTTTGAGAATTTCATCAGCTTCCTAAGCAAACATCTCTGTGAATGGTGGCAATTTCTCGTTGACGTTGTTAGCATAAAGAACCTCTTCATCGTCGGTAACCTCTTCAATTTCAACTCTGTCATAATTATCAGCTTCAAATAATGGTTCAGAAACATGTTCCTCTTCTTTATCTTCGTCAAGAAATATTCAAAATCAAAAACTAATTTATCTTCTAGAATCTCACACAACTTTGCAACTTCAGCTTTAAAGTACACATGAATATATTCTTCTTCTTTAATTTCATAGTTTTTTTCAAGAAATTGTGAAGCAACAGGACTATCTGGAGTAACAGATGTGTTGCATCTGTAATAACTCTTGAAAACTTTTCAGTAAATACAACCATATCTTTGTTTTTCTTAGACTCCCCTTGTCGTTGTAATGAACTTTGACCTTCAGTAGTCTTTGAGTCTATTTCTTTTGATTGGTTTTGTGATTCATCAGCTTCAAATCTTTGTTTATTTTACCACCACCTTGACCATGACCACTATCATAACCATCATCATTATCATTATAGAAAGACATCTATATCATCACTATAATCAACTTTCTTCTCATCCTCCTCATTTTCTTCTTTCTCCTCTGAATCATATAAAGCATCAATTACACGAGCATCTTGACTTGTCATTTGTGGCTCAACATATGGTTCAGTAACTTCAGGATTTGACACTAGAGGATCAACTACAGCTTCAGTCATAACCACTACTGGTTACTTTTCTGTGACTACTAGTTGTTGAACAATTTCAGAAACTGTTGCTTCAATATTTGATGGACCATCTTCACTTTGTACTTTCTCAGCTTCTTCATTTTGTTTTTGCATTTCCTTCATTAACTTCACTTCCTCATCAAAATTCATATTGAATTTATATTCAAGAACCTTGAAATAGTCTATAAACTTTAACAACATACTAGCATGAGTTCTTCTTCTCTCATAACTTTTATTAATCTTGGCTTGTTGTTCTTCATTTTTTCCCTTAATCTATCAACTTCTTTGGCAAGACTATCAACCTTTACATTCAGCAAATCAATTTGTCGTTGTAAATCGATGATTTTCTCATTGTTTGGCTCATTGAAGTAATCAAAATCTCCTAGATCATCAAGATTTGATGTTGAAATTGTTGTGATGGTGAAGGACCAGCTTGATCTTTTGATGATTAAGGTTGTGATGGTGTTGACTTTGGAGGTGTAGGTGTTGGTGTTTTGATTGGAATACTTTTGGTTTTCTCTATATTTACCACCTCTTCCACAACTACTAGTGTACCTTGTTTAACTTTAACATTTTCAACATTAACTAGATCATTGGCAGTGTCACACCCCGACCCGCAGCGGAATAATAGTCGGGGCATAATTGGGTTATCACCAAAGCTCATGATGTTTACTGAAATATTTCATATTTATTAAATTCAAATTACAACTTAAATGTTCAAATCAAATTCATACAAATACAAGGAAATGAAACTAAGTAAAACAATCCAAAGCTTAAACTGATTTATTCTTCTAGGCCCTCTTACGTGTTTCTTGCCTCAACTGGATCACCTGTATCATGTGTAAAATGGGGGAAATTTTGGGTCAACAAAAGTTGGTGAGTGAACCTTGTTTAAAAAACATTGTTATTGATTTCTTGTTGTATTTAATATTGAAAAGTTCTGCAATATTCATATGTGAGCAAACATATATAAACAACTATCACAAACCACCATGAATGAGCATATGACATGAATGATAATGTATTGTGAGATCAAGGCTCAATCAAACGGAGCCGATCGTATGAAATGTATGATGATGTATGTGAGATCAAGGCTCAATCAAACGGAGCCGATCGAATGAGGCACCTGTACTCAACCCGTCTCCCACGGGGAGCTGATGGGCCTAATGAAATGCATGTACTGAAAATGATAACTTTAATCTAAACATAATCCACACAACAATTGATACATATTGAATACACATTTGATCACGGATATGATGGATGCACAAGTGTTTAAATATAATAAATAATTAAGCGACACATGATACACCCCAAAAATGTGATTAAAACGGCGAATTGGTAGAGATTCACTCACATTGGGTGCGTTCTCTTGATGACGTTGGATGCGCACGAGTTTTGGGATTTGATCGACGAGGAAGAACTAACCTAAAATAATAACGAAATGGTTCGGTAAATAATTGGATTTTATTGGAGACTAATACTTTTAATTAACAATTTTAATAGGATTTTTAGATTTATTTTTATGAGTTTAAGGTCATTTTCTAACTTTAAAAATATTATTTTTAAGTATTTTTAATTGATTTTTAAATTAAATAAATAAATAAAAAGAAAATAAAATTTTTGACTTTTTGACCGTTGACCGTTGACCGGTTGGACTGTGGAAATGTTGTGGGCTGAGTGAGGTTCGAACCCGGGACCTCTCGTACGCGTGCACGCAGCTCTACCAACTGAGCTACGTGTCTAACCCGAAATATTTCTGATTTTAATTATACTTATATACTATTTAGATTATTCAGAATTCTATTTAATTTTAAAAAGGTTTTTAAATCATTGAACCGGTGTGAGGGCCTGGACTCGAACCCGCGTCCATAGCCTTGTATTGCACACAACCCGACCAACTGGGCTGTGTGACTAACCCGAATGATATGCGATTTTAATTACATTTATATACTATCTGCGTCTTAATATATATCAGTATTAAAAATGGTTGGAAATTTGTAAGAACCGGGCAGCGTGTTAGGACTCGAACTTGGGACCATGATATTAAATTTGCACACAGTCCACCACTGGACTGTGTGTCTAACCCGGTATAATATTCAGTTTTACTTAAACTTATACACATATCGCCTTCGTTTTCTTCATTTATAAAGACACAGAACCAGATGCCCGACTGTTTTTGTTTAATTCGATTATCGAAACTTATAATTGGTTGTAAAGTATTAGGTAGTGAGATTAAAGAACAGAATTGTACCAAACAGTGCGTTTACTTCAGATGACCGGCAGGAGTCATCGGCTCTGATTCGTGACTCTCGGCTGAGTGAAATGTTTGACAGTTTTGATCGATGAGTTGTGAAATTAAGTTACTAAACAACAGATATCAGGGGGTTTAGATGATTGTACCGATTCACAGCGTGATTTCGGAATTTCCAGTGATTTTCCGGCGAGTGCAGAATTCCGGCAACGTCGTCTAGGACCGATTCTGGTTGAAGGATTGAAGTCAATATATGTCTAACAATGGATTGAAAACGAAAGAGTCGAGAAATTTACCGATTTGGTGTAAGTCTCGGTTTTCCGGTGAAAATCCGGCGAAAGCAGAATGTCTCCGGCGAGTGCTAAGACTTCGAGAAATGGTGCGATTTTGAGCGAAAGGATTACCAGAGACTTGGGTGAGTATTTATAAGGAAGAAACAGAATGAATCGAGTCCGAATTTGATCTTGATTCGTGGTCAATGTTTTTCTGGCGGTTACGACTTGAATTGGGGGATTAGACATCGGTTTTAACCGATGCCGAAGTTAATTCACGCGTTCAGTCAAAGGGAACGGTCGAAATTTAGCGAAATCGTCGGTATTTCCGGCGACTGCGGATTGGGCGCGCTGATTACTGAATTTGATTTTGAGTTTTATTATAAGTATTAATTGTTTCATTATATTAACAAAAGACAGCGTGTGGCGGAGTGGTGTTGTGGTTGTTTGGTGACCCGGGTTCGAAACCCGGCAGCTTGATTTTAATTTTTTAGCACTTATTTTTACTTTTTAATAATTATAGTTTTTAAATTCTAATATGTTTATTAAATATGTATTGTTTAAAATTAATATTGACCATAAATACGAAATGAAATTTTTATAATTGGATATTTGATTAATAAACGAAGCGGGTTTGGAAACCCGTTTTTCGACGGATGTTACAGTATCCCCTACTTTTAGAAATTTCGTCCCGAAATTTAAGTAGTAGTGGTAACAGGAAAAAGATGCGAGTATTTTTCGCGCATTGAGTCTTCATGTTCCCAAGTAAACTCAGGTCCTCGTTTCGACTCCCAGCGTACCTAACAATTGGAATACGACTCCGTCTTAAACGTTTTTCTCCGAAGTCCATGATCTCTACTGGTCTTTCAATGAAGTGCATAGATTCATCGATCTGAATATCTTCTAGGGGAATATGGAGGTTTTCATCGGCGAGGCACTTCTTTAAGTTTGATACGTGGAATGTGGGGTGAATTATGTTGAGTTCTTCTGGTAGGTCAAGCTTGTACGCTACAGGTCCTACTCTTTCGAGTATCTTGAAAGGTCCTACGTAGCATGGTGCTAGCTTGCCCTTCTGGCCAAAACGAACTACTCCCTTCCACGGTGATACTTTTAGAAGTACTTTATCACCAATGTTAAATTCCAAGGGCTTTCGTCGTGTGTCTGCATAACTCTTTTGACGACTTTGTGCCACTAGAAGATTGTTTCGAATTTGATGGATCTTGTCTGTTGTTTCTTGAATTAATTCTGGACCGGTGATTTGAGCTTCCCTAATTTCGTGCCAGCATACTGGAGATCGGCACTTACGACCGTATAAAGCTTCGAAAGGAGCCATGCCGATACTTGAGTGATAACTATTGTTGTACGAAAATTCAACTAATGGTAGATGAGTGTCCCAATTTCCCTTGAAGTCCATGACACATGCTCGAAGCATGTCTTCAAGAGTTTGGATGGTGCGTTCAGATTGTCCATCAGTTTGTGGATGAAAAGCGGTACTGAGGTCTAATCGCGTACCCAAGGCGGCTTGTACGGCTTGCCATGTTCGTGAAGTGAAACGACCATCACGGTCTGAAATGATGCTTATAGGTACACCATGACTGCTGACGATTTCGCTGATGTAGATTCGAGCTAACTTTTCGTTTTTGAAGTCCTCGCGAATCGGAATGAAGTGAGCTGATTTTGTAAGACGATCAATGATTACCCATATAGTGTCATACCCACTGGAGGTGCGAGGTAACCCGGTAATGAAGTCCATGGTTATGTTTTCCCACTTCCATACAGGTATTTCAGGTTGGGTTAGAAGTCCTGAAGGTCTTTGATGTTCAGCTTTTACTTTGGAACAGGTAAGGCACTTGGAAACAAAGACAGCGATATCCTTTTTCATGCCAGGCCACCAATAGGTGTATTGTAGGTCTTGATACATCTTGTCGGCTCCTGGGTGTACAGAGTACCGTGTTTTGTGCGCCACATTCATGAGGAAATCCTGAAGGTTGTCGCGATCAGGAATCCATATGCGATTTAGATAGTATAGAATACCGTCGGATTTGGTTTCGATTTTAAGTTCCGCTCCACAAGACAGCTCATCGCGTACGTCATTTTCTGTTACAGAAACATGTTGGGCTTCTCGGATTCGATCTTTGATGTCGGTTATGATTTGCGAACATAGAAGATGAATGGAGTTCGCAAAACCTTTTCGACTGAGCGCATCGGCCACCACGTTTGCCTTGCCAGGATGATACCGAATTTCACAGTCGTAGTCGTTAAGAAGTTCGGCCCATCTTCGTTGCCTCATATTCAACTCCTTTTGGTTGAAGATATGTTGGAGACTCTTGTGGTCAGTGTATATTTCACACTTGGTACCGTAGAGGTAATGTCTCCATATCTTGAGAGCGAACACAACGGCTCCAAGTTCTAGGTCGTGGGTGGTGTAGTTCTTCTCATGAACTTTGAGTTGCCTAGAAGCATAGGCTATCACTTTTCCTCTTTGCATCAGTACACAGCCTAGTCCTTGCCCTGACGCGTCGCAATATACTACAAATTCATCGCAACCTTCAGGAAGTGTGAGGATAGGTGCATCACAAAGCTTTTGCTTAAGGGTTTGGAAGGCTTCTTCTTATTTAGGTCCCCATATGAAGGGTTTTCCTTTATGAGTCAAAGCCGTGAGTGGTACAGCAATACGGGAGAAATTGGCAATGAAGCGGCGATAGTAACCAGCCAAACCAAGAAATGATCTTACTTCGGTAGGGGTTCGTGGCGCTTGCCATTCCTGTACTGCCTTGATCTTTGAAGGATCGACATGTATTCCCTTGTCATTGACGACGTGTCCAAGGAATTGTACTTCCCTTAACCAGAATTCACATTTCGAGAATTTAGCGTACAGCTTTTCTGTCCTTAAGAGTGTAAGGATGAGTCGAAGGTGTCGTTCATGATCAGACTTAGACTTTGAGTAGATGAGGATGTCGTCGATGAAGACTATGACAAAGCGGTCGAGGTAGGGTTTGCATACCCTATTCGTTAAATCCATAAATACTGCTGGGGCGTTGGTTAAACCAAATGGCATGACCATGAATTCGTAATGACCATATCGAGTTTGGAAGGCGGTCTTTGGGACGTCTTCTTCATGTACTCTGAGTTGATGATATCCAGAACGAAGGTTGATTTTTGAAAAACAGGTGGCGCCTTGAAGTTGGTCTAGAAGGTCATCGATGCGAGGTAATGGGTAGCGGTTCTTGACCGTTAACTTGTTGAGTTCTCTGTAGTCGATACACATGCGAAACGTTCCATCTTTCTTCTTCACAAAAAGGACAGGTGCACCCCAAGGCGATGAGCTAGGACGTATAAATCCTTTGTCAGTCAGCTCTTGCAGTTGACTGGCCAGCTCTTGCATTTCGGATGGGGCTAACCTATAAGGAGATTTTGCGACTGGTGTAGCGCCAGGTATAAGATCAATGCGGAATTCGACTTCTCTCATGGGAGGAAGTCCTGAGATGTCGTCGGGAAAGACTTGTGGAAATTCTTTCACTACAGGTATATCTTCGAGTTTCTTCTCCTTGTTTCCCTTCTTGACGACGTGAGTTAGGAATGCGACATAGTTCTTGCGGAGATATTTTCGGGCTTGAAGGCAGGACATCAATTTGAGTCCTTTCGAAGGGGTTTCTCCAAAGATTCGTAGAGTCTGACCGTCTGCAAGAGGAATGCGAATGAACTTTTCGCGGCATACTACTTCAGCATGATGTTGGCTGAGCCAGTCCATACCGATTATAATGTCGAAGCTTCCCAACTTCATAGGAATGAGTTCAACTGGAAAATCGTGATCGTTTAGAGTGAGGGTACAACCTCGTATAATAGAGTTTAATGAGACTAGTTTTCCGTCAGCAACTTCCACCGTTAGGGATTCCATGAGATTATCACGAGCTTGGTTGAGGATGGGTTCAAATTCTAAAGACACAAAACTCTTATCCGCGCCAGTATCGAATAATATAGATGCATAACTACCATTGACGAGAAACTTACCGTTAACCACGTTGTTGTTAGCCCTAGCTTGGTTGGCGTTGATGTTGAAAGCTCTTCCTCTAGCAGGTGGAGGAGCTTGGTTAGCTTGGTTTACCGGATTAGCTTGAGCTTGGGCATGAATGATGTTCACCAAGCGTGGACAGGTGTTCCTGAAGTGGTTCGGGTCTCCACAGTTGTAACAAGCCCGCATAGGTTGCATCATGGGGTAGTTGGGTTGGTAGTAGGATTGGGCTACATGTTGGGCAGGTGGTAGGAGTAAAGGTTGTTGGGCTTGACCCACTATCTGATGGTGGGTTTGGGTTGAGGGTTGATTGCGGTTCATTCGCTGAAGTGTGCGACAGGTTTGGATGGTGTGACCTGCACGGCCACAACTGGTGCAATGTTAGCAGGGATGTTCAGGAAGGTGATGGTATTGACAACGGTTGCATTTTGGGTATAGGCCGGAGTATGGCTTTTAATAGGGTGCAGCTGAGGGGGCAACTTGGGTGATGGGTGCAGCAGTGATAGGGGGGTTTGTTTGTGTGACAGCAAAGTTCCTGTCGTTTCGCTTCCTCTTACCAGCAAACTTCGAAGAGGAGACAGAATGGTTTGAAGTTTGGGCCTCAATGGGGGCTTTCTTTTTCTCCTCCTTGAATTTACCGTTTCGGATGCGATTCTCGGTAAGTTCGGTAGCTAGTTCCATTGCGACCTCAAGTGTTGCAGGTGAAGTGCTTAGAACCGAGTCTTGAATTTTCGAGGGAAGGCCTCGAATGTAGTGTTCAACCAAGCGGTACACTGGGGTGAACAAGTTGGGGATCATTTGGTTTAGCTTGAGAAATCTTTTGTTGTAGGAAGTATGATATCCTTCCTTTTGTTTTAACGAATGGAATTCATCTTCCAACTTCTTGATTTCGCTTCTTGGACAGAAGCGTCTTGTCATTATTTCCCTTAACCCTTCCCATGTTAAGGCCATAGCATCTTCGACTCCCCTCTTACCCTTTTCTGTGTTCCACCAGGTAAGGGCTACCCCAAACAGTCTCCCAGTTGCGTAACGTACCTTGCGATCCTCGGGACAATCGCAATTGAGGAAGGTGTTCTCCATTTCCTCAAACCAGTGGAGGAGAGCAGTGACACCTTCGGTCCCTTCATACTTTGGGGGATCGCAAGACTTGAAGTGTTTGTAGGAGCACTTTTTGGAGGGAGGGTTGTCGACGTTCAGGTCTTCTTGATTGGGAGGGTTGATGGGATTCGCGGTGAGAGCTTGTTGGACTTGAATTACGATGTCAGGAAGCACCGCGGCCATTTGTTTTGCAATTTGGGTTGCCAAGCGTTCGTTTGACCTTCCTGACTTTCTACCTCCACGTAGTTGCCTAGCCGACATCTACAGGAACATACATAGGAAGATTGTGAGTTTAAGAAGTTTTTAGGTGTCATGTGTCGTTAAAAGTAATAAAATAACATAATCCTCAATAATGCAACTACATCCATAGGATATCTTGGGTTTGCTCATGTTTGGGCCTCCAATGTCCCCCATACCATCGCCTGTATAGTCATGTGGACCCCCATGACTATTGGCTTAGTAGGATTCACATTGGTGTTGGCGGTTTAACACTCGCATCACCTGAATGAAAACCATGAAATATGATTGCGAGATGTATGGTAGGAGGGTGTCCAGGTATAGACACAATGACAACTCAAAGTGGGGTTAACTCACACGACGTTTGGTATAGCATGCTTTGGCCTAATAGGTCCTTCGTACTCTCATCGTTAGTCCCCAGGTAGGAAAACTGGTCCTTTATTTTGGATTTATACGAATGCCAAGCCTAGACAGGACGTTCCGACTACCGGTACTCGTACCCTTCCAGTTACTACATGCCCGTCATGGGAACTCACTTTAATGTGATTAGAAAAATACAAAAATCGTTGCAAAAATCATGGGAATTGTGAGGTGTGTGCTCTCATGGATATGATATGTTATAAGGATATGATTCATGATAAGCATTGTATAATAATATGTACTTATGAACATGCTTGCATAACATTGAATGTAACAATAAACATAAAGCATATAAACATCATGAATTTTGTATGTAACACATAAACAATTTAAAAATTCTAATCAACTTAGTATAGGCTCTAAGGGTCTAATAACCTATCCTATATCCCTATAGTCATGGCTCTGATACCAATCTGTCACACCCCGACCCGCAGCGGAATAAGAGTCGGGGCATAATTGGGTTATCACCAAAACTCATGATGTTTACTGAAATATTTCATATTTATTAAATTCAAATTACAACTTAAATGTTCAAATCAAATTCATACAAATACAAGGAAATGAAACTAAGTAAAACAATCCAAAGCTTAAACTGATTTATTCTTCTAGGCCCTCTTACGTGTTTCTTGCCTCAACTGGATCACCTGTATCATGTGTAAAATGGGGGAAATTTTGGGTCAACAAAAGTTGGTGAGTGAACCTTGTTTAAAAAACATTGTTATTGATTTCTTGTTGTATTTAATATTGAAAAGTTCTGCAATATTCATATGTGAGCAAACATATATAAACAACTATCACAAACCACCATGAATGAGCATATGACATGAATGATAATGTATTGTGAGATCAAGGCTCAATCAAACGGAGCCGATCGTATGAAATGTATGATGATGTATGTGAGATCAAGGCTCAATCAAACGGAGCCGATCGAATGAGGCACCTGTACTCAACCCGTCTCCCACGGGGAGCTGATGGGCCTAATGAAATGCATGTACTGAAAATGATAACTTTAATCTAAACATAATCCACACAACAATTGATACATATTGAATACACATTTGATCACGGATATGATGGATGCACAAGTGTTTAAATATAATAAATAATTAAGCGACACATGATACACCCCAAAAATGTGATTAAAACGGCGAATTGGTAGAGATTCACTCACATTGGGTGCGTTCTCTTGATGACGTTGGATGCGCACGAGTTTTGGGATTTGATCGACGAGGAAGAACTAACCTAAAATAATAACGAAATGGTTCGGTAAATAATTGGATTTTATTGGAGACTAATACTTTTAATTAACAATTTTAATAGGATTTTTAGATTTATTTTTGTGAGTTTAAGGTCATTTTCTAACTTTAAAAATATTATTTTTAAGTATTTTTAATTGATTTTTAAATTAAATAATAAATAAAAAGAAAATAAAATTTTTGACTTTTTGACCGTTGACCGGCCGTTGACCGTTGACCGGTTGGACTGTGGAAATGTTGTGCGCTGAGTGAGGTTCGAACCCGGGACCTCTCGTACGCGTGCACGCAGCTCTACCAACTGAGCTACGTGTCTAACCCGAAATATTTCTGATTTTAATTATACTTATATACTATTTAGATTATTCAGAATTCTATTTAATTTTAAAAAGGTTTTTAAATCATTGAACCGGTGTGAGGGCCTGGACTCGAACCCGCGTCCATAGCCTTGTATTGCACACAACCCGACCAACTGGGCTGTGTGACTAACCCGAATGATATGCGATTTTAATTACATTTATATACTATCTGCGTCTTAATATATATCAGTATTAAAAATGGTTGGAAATTTGCAAAACCGGGCAGCGTGTTAGGACTCGAACTCGGGACCATGATATTAAATTTGCACACAGTCCACCACTGGACTGTGTGTCTAACCCGGTATAATATTCAGTTTTACTTAAAGTTATACACATATCGCCTTCGTCTTCTTCATTTATAAAGACACAGAACCAGATGCCCGACTGTTTTTGTTTAATTCGATTATCGAAACTTATAATTGGTTGTAAAGTATTAGGTAGTGAGATTAAAGAACAGAATTGTACCAAACAGTGCGTTTACTTCAGATGACCGGCAGGAGTCGTCGGCTCTGATTCGTGACTCTCGGCTGAGTGAAATGTTTGACAGTTTTGATCGATGAGTTGTGAAATTAAGTTACTAAACAAGAGATATCAGGGGGTTTAGATGATTGTACCGATTCACAGCGTGATTTCGGAATTTCCAGTGATTTTCCGGCGAGTGCAGAATTTCCGGCAACGTCGTCTAGGACCGATTCTGGTTGAAGGATTGAAGTAAATATATGTCTAACAATGGATTGAAAACGAAAGAGTCGAGAAATTTACCGATTTGGTGTAAGTCTCGGTTTTCCGGTGAAAGTCCGGCGAAAGTAGAATGTCTCCGGCGAGTGCTAAGACTTCGAGAAATGGTGCGATTTTGAGCGAAAGGATTACTAGAGACTTGGGTGAGTATTTATAAGGAAGAAACAGAATGAATCGAGTCCGAATTTGATCTTGATTCGTGGTCAATGTTTTTCCGGCGGTTACGACTTGAATTGGGGGATTAGACATCGGTTATAACCGATGCCGAAGTTAATTCACGCGTTCAGTCAAAGGGAAATCGTCGGTATTTCCGGCGACTGCGGATTGGGCGCGCTGATTACTGAATTTGATTTCGAGTTTTATTATAAGTATTAATTGTTTCATTGTATTAACAAAAGACAGCGTTTGGCGGAGTGGTGTTGTGGTTGTTTGGTGACCCGGCTGACCCGGGTTCGAAACCCGGCAGCTTGATTTTTATTTTTTTAGCACTTATTTTTACTTTTTAATAATTATAGTTTTTAAATTCTAATATGTTTATTAAATATGTATTGTTTAAAATTAATATTGACCATAAATACGAAATGAAATTTTTATAATTGGATATTTGATTAATAAACGAAGCGGGTTTGGAAACCCGTTTTTCGACGGATGTTACAGGCATGTTCTGTCTTATCTACATCAGGTTCATGAACCAATCTTAAACTCGTGTCTTTCTTTTGTTTGTACTTAAACATCGGAGAACCAGTTTTTTTCAGTGTGGTTTTAGCTGAACTTTTCTTTCTACCACCTATTTTCTTCACCACTTTAGAAACATTCTCTTCAGGTTTATAGTCTTCATCTTTATCTTCTTCAGATTTCTTAGACTTTTTTGTTTCAATTGTAAGCTTCCCTTGAACCTTTCTAAATTTCCCTTCATATTTTGGAGTTCCCTCATCTTCACTCTTAGTCTTTTCATGGTCAGACGTTGCAAAAATACTTCAATCTTCAACAACTTCATTCACCTTTCTTTTGCCTTTAGTTTTAGCAGCAGCTCTTGCTTTCTAAGATTTTTGATCCTTGTATATCATCATCTTCAGTTTTGATCCCCTTTCTCTTTGAATACACAAATTTCTTCATTGTCTTAGTTTCATCTTCTGAATTACTTTCATCATGCCTCCATTTGTTGTCTTCAGGAGCAACATAATCAGTTTTCTTCAAATGCCCGAATAATCCCCTGAATTTTGATGTCTTTCTCTTTCTTACCTTTGTAATGAATCAATCTTTCTTACGATGTACTGTTCATGTGATCAAGCTTCATTCTATCATTTTCTTTATATTCTAGATCTTTGCATTGTGCATCTATAAACATTTGAACGAATCTAGGATACATCAACCATCTTCCCGCCGTCAGATTATCCTTCATGTTGTCGAAGATCATCTTATATTCAAACAGAAAGCAGCAATAGCAGACATCAGGTAATCAGGTGCAACGTCATATCCCCCCTTCATGTGACCCAAGCATTGGACTAGCACATGCATAAGAAACTTGTATGGTCTTGCAACACAACTCTTTGCATAGCTTGATATGTTTATCTCCCCAACATAACCCATTTTCTGAAAACATCGTTTCACCAACTTTTCATCTAGTAACACTGGATCTTCAGATAAATCTAATTTCCAACATCTCTCTGATTCTTTATTATGAAATAATAACTTTCTACTTTTGAACAGTTGAGTGAATCTCTAGAGGTGTAAGATTGCATTAAGTACTGGCGTTCTTCAAAAATTCCTGAATATGAGATTCATATGGCACCTTACTTTCTGTAATCACCTTGAAAATTCTTGAACGTTTTAAGAAAGGCATAATTTCTTTAAAGTCTGCCGCCGTTTCATCATTCTCGTTCAGTAGTGCATATATTTTATATTTCTTGTCAGAATCCTTGTACTGGTAGCTCTCACCATATCTGCAAAACAAATACCAAGCATAAATCCGATAATTTAAAAAAATAGACATTTAAACAATTTTTCACAAAAATCTATCCAGCGCATCACTAATGTACAACGTACCACCTATGGCATACCCAAAGTTGCGTACCACCACTTGTGGTGCGTGTGTACCTCATTTGAGTGCTTCACAAGCTTTTCAAGGTACAACGTACCACTAATGTGTATCACTGCTATGCTGTTCTTGTTTAGAACATTTTTGGTCCAATTTCAATCCTTATTCAAATTAGATGTTTTTGTCCAAGATTTTGTGTCGAAAAATCATCAATGAACAACGTTTTGTAAAAGCCCTAGGTTAATTTTAACATTTAAGCATGTTTTGACCTTAGTTCATTTACCTAGGGTTTACATTACGGTTCAATCATCAAATCCATGGAAAGTTGTTGTTTTCATCAAGTCAAACCATGATCATCATCTAAAATTTCCAATAACACAAACCCCTCATTCAATTTCATCACACACACTTACATATTTATCAAATTCGATCCTAGGGTGGTTTTTTTAAGAACCTGTTTTTGAAATTAATATGTTCTGATGTTGTTACGAATCAATTAAGCATGTCTAATCCTTCTATAACATCACGAAACAAAACCCATTTATGTTTCAATCAACAAACACATAATAATCAATTTCGATCAGATCTAAAACTACGTGAATAGTTTAATGATTCTATACCTTCTGATGATAACAACGGGTCTACAATTAAGGTTTTTAGAACATAAGATGAACAAGGTCTACTTTAAAATCTCAGTTTTGACAAAGTTCCAAGTCTATGAAATGCCTCCTTATCTCTCTTCAATTGAGCAACTCTAGCATTAGTGGCCCTAGTACTAGTCAGTGCTATCACGGGATATTTCTTGTTCCTGTCTAGCAGAGCCTGTCTCTTTGAATCTGTAGCTATAATCTCCAAATAATCCCAGTCAACATAAACATGATTGCGTAAAAACGTACCTCCAGTTACGGCCTTAATATCTCTCCTATCTTCATTGGAGATGTCATCATGAAAAGTCGTGATCAATTCCCATATTTAAATGCCATGATGAGGACGATTCCGGATCACCTAGTTGAATCGTTTCCATGACTCGTAAAGTAGCTCACTTGGAATTTGTTGAAACTTATTTGGTTTTTTGCGGGGTATAATATTCTTCAAAAAGTTGTTGTTGCAATTCTTGCCAAGTGTGAATACTAGCATATGGAAAAGAAGTGAACCAATCTCTAGCATCATCATTCAAAAATTGAAACAAAACCAATATAACCTGATCCGTTGTAAACCCGTGCCCACCTATCATACCGCACACCGCCTCGAAATCTGCAATATGTGCATACGGTTCCTCAATACCTTTCCAGTGAAAGGTATGTTGCATGTTTAGAATGTGCGATTTCCCTCAAAAGACCTATCCGCGTTCAAAACTGGCATCACTATCGGAGAAGAATGTTCTGCAATTTGCAGTCGAAAATGGCTTTCAACTCCTGATGTACGCAAAATGCAACTTATAAATTACATCAAACAAGGCATAAAATCAACCCTTTTTCGGTGCTATGTTGGAAAAAGCATGTTTCTTTGTTTACTTTTAAATTACAGGATCAAAGACCTTAAAAGAACAAAAGAAGCAAATTAGCAGCAAAAACCAACACTAATACGATGAAGAAGGATTGACACTACTTGTCGAACCCCAATACACATCCAAAACAGAAAAATAAAGAAGACAGAAGTCCTGACACGGGGTCGTGCCCAATAAAGATTCTCTACAGAAAAACACAACAGCAACAGACAACCAACACGGGACCGTGCCAAGGCAACACGGGGCATGGTCAACTTCCAGATTCGCAGAATCTGAGATAGTACAGCAAGTACGATGGCCACGGGCCATGCCGTTGACCCACGGGGTCGTGTTAGTACAAGCTCTGACACTGCCGTTAATAAGGAAGAGAGAGAATGAAGGCCACGGGGCCGTGCCAAGTGGGCACGGGACCGTGTGAACAGTCTGACTTCAAATATAAATAGGGGTGCTTTGTTTAATTCAAACTCATCCCTTGGCAAACAACTTCTCTCACACTTGCCATCAGTCCACCACTACTATAATACCAACACCCACCACTATCATGTGACAACCGGCAAAATAATTGTAATTTCGTACAACTTAACAACTTAATTATACATTTAACTGCGTTCGTTACAACTTAATTAATAAATGATTAGGTCGTGTAAAGTCTAGCAATCATAGGACATGGTTAAATATGTCAAATAATATCGTTACATTCGTCGCGTCGCGAGAAAACAAGAAACTATGTCCAAATATGTTGGTGAAGTGCTGAAAAGCACTTTTCACCTGAACACACTATTCATGTCAGCTAGTTCTGAAAACTTTCCGATCGAGCAACGAATGGCATGAAAGTTTTCGATCATTGAAATACAATTTAAAACCCCTAACTAGGGGCACAAAATGATAAAACATATAAACTTTCCGAAAAAAAAAATGTGTATTTATAAGTCTCCGATCCGCGCCAAACTGTAATAAAAAATAATAAATTGTCCACCACATTAAAAATTCAGCATTTTAATGCTCGTAAGACTAGTATATAATGTTTCACATCATAAATAAGCTTAGGGATATCAATGAGATACCCGAAACATAAACTCCCGGTGTTTCACCGCAACTTTTACACATTACCCAAATTCGAGCCGCTAGGCGAACAAATTATATTTCTACCATCCAATTTCCTAAACTAAAAAGCTAGCGAAATAGTTAGCCATATTTTGGCATCGTAAACGCCATAACATCGATGATGAAATAAAACCATTGCTCCGGGTACTATATAGCATCTTTTATATAACACCCGATATCGAACCGACGAGCGAACTAGTGGCATTTTTACGATTAAAAATCAATACCCACTAAACTAGTGAACTAGTTAGCTGTCGTTTGGCGTCACGAACATTTTCATAGCACTAAACATACAAGAATTTCTCTAATCCCCAAAACTAAATCTCACTTTTATAAAAGTATAACTTAATATATATATATATATATATATATATATATATATATATATATATATATATATAAACTCCTTATGCACATGCCCCATTTCGGCTATGGTGGGCTCCCACACACATCAACTTACAAGCTTCACGAAATGGATGAAGATCTTGTGAGCATGGCCTAAAGAAATCATCCCTTGACTTTTATGGATTTTGCCAATTTTTATAAACAACCCTTTGCAACCATTTTCAAAAACCAAAACCTTCTCCTTCCCTCCCTTCACTCACACCAGCCAACACCCACATAAAACCCATCATTTTCATCTAATAAACCCCGTAATTTCATGCCATAAAAAGGCCATTTTAAGATGATTTAAGGAGCTACAAACATGGAGAAGCACTAGCGGATACTTGGAAGCTTTTATACATTCATAATCTTCATCCTACAATCCATTAATCCTTTGCAAAGTTGTAAGATCATTTTCTATTTTTTTTTTTAAAAAAAAAACCTATTAAATTATGTAGTTTAGTAATATACATGTTGATCATCTTGAACCTCAAAGAAATAAAAGCTTAAAACTCTAACCCTACCTTAAAAGTCTACTAATGAGATGTATATTGTGTTGATTATGTTATTTAGTGCTAGTTAGCTTATATATTCTTGATAATTGCGTTAAAGTAAGTTGTTTAGCTTGGTGATCTTGTATGGAACTTGATTAAAAATGGTGATTTAAACAACTTGATGTTTAAATCTTGACAAGATCATCATCCACATAGAACTTTACTACAAAAATAAAAGTGATTTTTAACATTTTATAATTTTTATAGAGATTAAAAATCATGATTTACACTAAGATGGTTTTAAAAGTGTGTTAAAAACGATGGTGTAAGTAATCTTGTTAAAAGATTTAAAAGGGTTATCATATTGTTATAAAAAAATGTGGTTAAAAATATATATAAAGTTCAAGGATTATGAGGATAATTATGTAAGAATTATTACTTGCAAAATTGGGGGTTTGAAACTTGATTTGAGTTTGATTGTTATTAAGGGGCTTAAACATGTTTAAAATATGTTTTTAAAACATGGAAAACGTCATAGTTTAGGAGACACTATGGTGAATTTTTCTAAAATATTAATCACGATTAAAAAGTGATTAAAGGGATGATTAGCATGGTTAATCGTGATTAGACACACCCTAATGACAAGGGTTAAGTCCTAACCATTCAAGAGTTTATTTAAACACCTAAAGATATTTTACTAAATAAGGATGGTGGAAATTATAGAGATAGCAATAAATATAATTTTTAGATAAATATATATATATATATATATATATATATATATATATATATATATCAAATAACCTACTTGGTGTAGAATACTTGCATATTATGTGTTGTATTAGTGATAGGAAAATAAACACCAAATACCTAAATACACTTCACTTGGACAATACATGAACCACACTTATACCACGAACGTACAATCAGAAAATGATAAGCGGGCGAACGGACATTGGACGAATCAACTCATAACCATAAATATTAACAAGACAATATGTGTATTCGAAACCGACATGGAATATATAATAATCATCTTAATGAATTAAGTGTGTCGCCATCAGCAACGACCACCCTAGCGTCTCGACACGGAGCGTACGCACATCGCGGAAGACATTTGGTCACTTCTGACACGAAAATACGTATATTCGGTTACTAGGACGAAACTCTAAAAATAATATATATTTTTAGACAAGAGAAATATAAATAAATTTCAACATTTACAATATCCTGAAAGTATAAGGTAAATATTACTAAGTATGTATATACACACAAGAATACTAATGTACTAATACATATAAATACGATATAAATACCACATAGTAAAGTATACAAATACGGTATAAATACCAAATAGGAAAGTACACAAATACGTATAAATACGGTATGCGTACACGTATAAAAATGTGTAATTACATAATGATGTACTCATATACACTTGTTGAAGTGTACTCTTGCAAAGAATATCGTACGAATACCTTGACATATATATAAGGTTAAAAATAAATATTTTTAACACTTATAATTATTAAAATCACACAACATGTAAAACAAATACACATACTCAAACTGAACATGTTAATACGAATGAACGAGGTTCACTAGACTCAAAATATATATTTGGAAATATATATAGATATAGATATATATATATCACACATAACGAACGTAAGCCGTGCGTGGCACGGAGACTCTCACGGGCTAGGCCCACTCATACTGTGTGGATCACGGAGACTCAAATGGGCTAGGCCCATTCTCACTTGTGCGAGGCACAAGGACTCTCATGGGCTAGGCCCACTTATACTCGTGCGAGGCACGAAGACTCACGAAGGGCGAGGCCCGTTCGTACACATGATGAATACAAAATATATATGTAAAAGAAGTGTGTATATATATATATATATATATTAAAACAAAATACAAAACAACTGCCAACATATTTAAAATACACAAGAGTTCCAAATACAATAACGTTCAAGATGAGAAACGTGTATACATTTAACATAAACCTAAGTGTCTAATGAGTTTGAGCACTTGTAGGTTATTACGCGCCTTTGGATACCCTCTTCGCTAGCACACGTTTACGGACGCAAACCGGTGAGTTCATGTCCCCATTTTCTCTTAAATGTTTTCGGTTTTATAACTCTCGGGGGAAATACATGTTACGATGGTATGGTTTAGCTATGGAATGAAATACTAGATCATGTGCGAATAGGGTGTCTCTTACGTGCCATTAATCTTTTTAAGACCGTGGGACAAGAGTGGTAGATCTATCGGGTGTAGGCGAGCCCCACTCATGGGTCCTTGTGTGGCCGCATGTAGTGCATTTTATGTCCCAGCCGGGTGGACCAAATTGAAATAATCTAGGGTTGAGTGCTTTCTATGTCGTCACACATGTTAATGTCCTTTCAAAACATTAATGGTCATCAAGTTCATTGACGCTTTACATACCACATTTTCACACAACGATTATTTCAAATGTTTTTAAGATCATTTGATGCGCATTTAAAACACATGAACTCGCTAACTTCGGTTGATGTTTTCAAACTTAAATGTATTTCAGTAAATTGAATGGATCTTGGCGCAGTCGGTTCTCAGAAAGCTTTTGGGTTATCATGTTAACGATGCCATCCTTTTGGAAGGGCTTGATCCATATATCTCATCTTCAGTGAGATATAGGATGCAAAGCCTTTACACTTTAAAACTATGTTGAACTAGTCTTTTGTAATAACTTATAACTTATGTTGTCTTGTATTTGGAACAACGTACGATGTGTAACTTTTAATCATATCAATGGATAAACATCGTGTTTATTTTAATCATATAGTTGTTTACTTATATCGTATGCGATGAAAACTAATCAACTTCACACCGAGCGCTTCCGCTATCGACGGGGTGTGACATATCATCCATCTTTCACCTTTAGAGTGTGTAGTAGTCGGGATCCAAGATCGATAGTAAGAGTTCTTGTCAAACAAAGCCCATGCTTGGCTAAATCTCTTACATCGCTTGGTGAAGATGAATCTTTTATGTTTTACTTTTGATTTCCAATCTTTGGCAATCTTTTAATTTGGGTATGTATTAATTACTTTAATAACTAGTTTTTTATGTTGAAAGTGAACTTTGGTTAAACATTTCTTCATGTCTTGTTGATTCATTCATTCGTGTCTTTACGGTCTATATAAAGCGCGTTAACTACTGGAAGGGGGTTAGAAGGGTGTTTGGGTAAAGTTCTTGTCTCATTCAGTGTATAGATCATGCGATGACTTGGTTCAAGCTTATTAGGACTTCCTTTGAGGCAGATAGCATCAAATCGGGGGGAAGTAATAACGGCTTGAACCCCTCATCAATAAACTACTATTAAAACTTTATCCGACCTAGCGGGACTGTGTCCTTGCTGACTCAGACCAATATGGCCAAGGGTAACGCTACTTGGAAGGGGCTTACCATATTTTGCATTAATAACTTACTTAATTATATTTCAAAATTCCGACCTTGCGGAACTGTATCCCTGCTGACTCAGACCAATAGGTTGAGGGTAACGCTACCTGGAAGGGGGCCTACTACTATAAACTAAAGATAATCTCTTAAAAAGCCCAAAGTGCGGAAATCATCAAAGGAAATATAAAAGAGGAGTCGGAACCAAGTGATTCCTTTTTGTCTATTTGTTTTTATATTTATCTTTGTATTATTTTTATGTTACCTTTATTTTATTTCAAAACTTTTATAAAAAAATTGGTTAGATCAGACGTCGACAATAAGCCGGTATTTAAAGCTCTTTTGTCCTTGGGCGACCCCGGTATCTTACCATCACTATACTACGTTCAGGATGGGTGCACTTGCCCTAACGTGTGTAGAGTGATAGTCTTACATCGTGTTTTATAAATTTAAAGCTTGATTCGCGAGTAAAACGTGCTTCAAAATATACCTAAAATTTTAGACACCCGCACACACGTCAACTCCTCTAACATTCGGATCCATAAATCGAGGATCTCTTTTCTTTTGGCGAGGCATGACCGGTGCCCTATTAACCCGTGGTGGAGTTTGGTATCCGTCTCCTCCACGTGGCTGTCTCTGTTGAAAAACTGATTGGTTCCGGTTCAGTGCCAGATTTTGCTGACCACCTCTGTACTCCATGTAACCATCATTTATACCCCAATCTTCTTCGTCCCTATATCTGTCATCCCAATCATAAACTCTAGCCCAGTTATCTTCTTGATCGAACATATTACCCGATCGGTGCAGGTGTGGCACTCGGTTGCCCCTACTCACAGCCTGCAACGGATTAGGCTCTCGTGGTGGTGGTCAGTTCTCTAGCGGATAAAGTGGTACTCCAACAAGATGAAATTCTTCCTGTGGAGGTTGACGTTGTCGGGCATTCATGTTTTGTTGTGGTGTTGGGGTGGATTTTGTTGATTTTGGTTTTGTGGTTGATTTTGTGTGTTTTGTTGAAACGCTGGAGGTGGCATGTCGGGAAGTGGGTCTTGTTGTGGTGACTGTTGGGTCTTGTTAATTTAAGAATATAATTATTAAATATTTTTATGTAGCATGTTTTATGATATTTTTTTACAAATATAATGAGTTATTATATTTTTATAAGAGTTAATTACACAAGGTTTATTAAAAGTAACACCTTTGAGTATGAACAAAAAATTATATAAGGGTGTTTTAGTCATTTTACACTGATTTGACAGTTAGACTTAAATACTCAAAGGTGTTACAAAATCGAAACCTTAGAACATAAACCTGTTAAAAAAAGTTTGTATGCAAATGTGTTGCTTTTAATAAACTACATTAAATATTTATACTCATTAAATATTTACAAACAAACGTTATTCGATGCATTTACCCATTTATTTTGCCACATATTGTTCTCCCCTATGCTATGCCAAATTGTTAGCCATATATAAATACATAATACAAGGCATTAAAAATTAAAATTTAATATACACGCACAATATATGTTCTATAACTAGTAGGAGTCTTTGAGCTTCGCGGCAGACTTTTTTTCGATGTTGACCTGATCGATACAGTACCAGTACGATGCCCGTATTTGATAGCAATTGAGATTTTCTTTACATCAATCGAAAACCGTAAAAATGAGTATTGGTACCGAGATAAACCAACACACAATTTAGTTAACAATACCAAAAATATCTCTATATAATTTATAAAACTATACAATTTGTATTCTAAATTTAACAAAAGAAAATTGTGATATAATTTAATCTGATAAAAGGATAATTATATACTTAACTCTTAATATATGATGTAGCTGTCGTTGGCTAATCAAAAGTATTTTATTTAACTTAAATACCTACGAAGTATGGGCAAATAAGGTTGTATCCGCTAGGAATTTGTGATCAGTGTTTAGCTTTTAATTAATTAACTACTATTAACCTAATTGGGGTTTGTTTGTTTGTTTTAAAGAAAACACAATTTGTCACGAAAAGTATTGTCAGAATGAGAAGAAGCAACCTCCACCCGGAATCCTGATTACCTGTTTTAACACAAAAACCCTTTTACTAATTCAAAATACCACATAGACATGACCTTGGATTTAATGACTTTGATTAGTTATTAGGGATCATTTTTAAATAAACTATAACACCGAACAACCCGTTTGATTATACCAATTACCCACCAATTTACCAACCCGCTAATGATGCAAGAAAATCACTAATACGCTTGATAAACGACAAACAATTCAAGTATAAGACGTTTCACAAAGATCAACACAAGTAGTTAAAGTTACCAGTTACAAGAATTAGCAAACAAAGTTCAAAGTGTAAAAACAAAGCAATCGTTCATCCGGGGGAAGTCACAAAGTGTTTAGCCGCGCATGCTAGTCATCACATCTTCAAAAATCAATTCGACATGATTAGACATGAAGAAACGGGATGAAAGATGAAAGAATACTGAGAAAATCGCCTAAACACAGCTCTCCAATCGTCCAAAATGGCAAAACAGCAAAAGATATGGTTTCCATGCGATTTGGATTGGTTCTAAATGATTTTCACCGCCTAATGTCGTCGCACCACGCGACCATACCCTTTCTCTCCATCATGTGACGCGAGGGGAATATTTTTGACTTTTTGTTGACTTAGCCTGGTCGCGCCACGCGTGTAACACCCCAAAAACATCGTAGCGGAAATACAAACGTAATGGTGACGGAAGTTGGTGCCCATAAATATCTTAGTGGACGATGCATCATTAATTTTGGACATGTTACTTAATTAAAACATTGTTTACAAATTTAAACGCAAACCACAACCATAACATAGTTAAGTTGTCTTGATCCTTATGGATCTTAATACAGTCGGTCCCAAATAAGTTTTAAAATTGCCAAAGTTTATTATTAAACAAAACATCCATCACAACCCCAAGACATGCAAAAGATTCCCGAAGCCATGCTCAAGTACCTGAAGAACACGTTAAAATCAAGTGTCAACACAAAGGAGGGTGAGCTCACATATTCAAATTTAAAACAAGGAAAAACTTTCTAATTATGTGTTTATTATCAAAACATCCAAATAATATTTTCGAGAGTCAATTTTATTTCCTTAATAAAATCCATGGGTCAGCCGTCGCAAGCGTTTTCTCTGAAACCTCCGAACTAAGCATCTTCTCAAGTTTCACATATTAAATTTATTGCATCAAATGTTCAGACTCGTATGTTTGCAAGACAATACGAACTATATATTAACAATGAGGGTATAATCAAGACTAGACTATAATAGAATATCAATTCGTCGTTTGACTTGATCGGAGCGACCGATCACGACGGGGTAGTCAACTCGATAGATCTACCAACAATTCTACGTGTTCAATACTTCAATGATTAAATAGCAATACTTGCGCATGCACCCATAAGGGCCATTTATGTCACTTGCCTCATGAACAATATATATATCCTACTAAAATGATAAATTTAATATATAACGAGTTGTACGAATCCCCGACGTCCACACCGAAACGTAACCCTAATCCCGATACTTACTATCTTGAAACCGAGCCAATTCATCACAACTTTAGATTTAAGCATTTTTAAATCTACATGGTCATTTTCTCTAAAACACCGTAAAATCCACGTTTCATCCCGGAAACATATTTATATCAAAACCATTTCTCCCCGAAACATATTTATATCAAAACCGTTTCTCCCCGAAACATATTAATATCATCAAAATTATATATTTTCCATGAAAATATACATTTCATATAAGCAAAGGTATGTTTTATTCAAAAACATCTTTAATCCTTTTAAGGCGTGTTCTTCCCCCAAAACATATACAAAACAGTAAAAGAGGGGGTTTAGTGACACTCACCTTTGAGTGCGTATTTAAAATAGCGCGATCCCACAATTTGATTCTACATGTCCTAACATACGTAGGCACGATTTAATAATTCAATATATTACAAAATCCTAAGTTTCTCCAATGCTTAGAATTTTCACAAAACTTTGAGATTTTCTCGAAAGTCATTATTTTTTATTACGTTGGCATATTAATATATATATATATATGAGTTCATATATATATATATAAGATTTTGCGACTTGAGCGATTTTGTTGGTGACCTTAATGTTATACCCGTTAACACTCCCGTTTATACGTACTATATATCTACGATTTGCGCGTCGTAATATATATACATAAACGTGCACATAAACATAATATCATAACATGTGAAATCTTGTTAACTCATACACTTATCATTTTTAAAGCATGCATACATGAAATAACTTATTAAGTTAACCTATGTATCAATTTTTCATGCTCGACAAATAAGTTACACATTTAATGCGATTTTATCGATTTTATCGTTTTAAACATACAAGCGCACATGCATACTCTTAATTCTCGCTATCATGTCAACACTTAACATATCATCATATACACATATTTAAATCACATAACACATTTAAACACATAAGGTTCACTCATGAACAACCCATTCTAGTGTACATTGAAAAATGCGTATTTTAACGATTCGGTAATGTTTTCGGGCGTCGGAAGTCACGTATCACCAACCAAACACCAAATAAACTTAATATAAGTTAAAATACTTATATTTATATCAATAATATCAGTTTAGTTACTGATCTAAAACAGTTTCATAAAAATCTCGTAAAAAGGCGATTTTTACCATTTTTATCGCATAGTTTTGCGTCAAACGTTACCATAACTATCAGAACTCGAAACAACTTCATATTTTTACACAATACATGTTATATACTGAATAAAATGATGGTTATAATCAGAGTAGTGCAGTTTTTGTGTAAGGCACATAAATCATGCGATTTCACATATTTTACAACACTTTTAAGCACATAGTACAACATGCAAAGCTAGTAAACTTTATGTCAAGTTTCACACTACTTTAATACATGAAATAACCTTATTTTTAAGGTTTTAAATCTGATAAAAAATCACTTTTATCATAACATCATTTATTCATCATTTTATGTACACACACCCACATGCATGTCCATGTACAAGCTCCTAATGCATCCATAACATATCTTCATCAACATGCATGTACTCATATGCATCAAACATTCATTTATTTCATGTTCACTCATCCAAGAATATCATCATATTCATATTATCATCATCAATCATTTAAATTAAATGCAAGACATATATATGCATATACACTTACACATTTAAGATTTAATCAACAAAAGTGTACATGCATGCATATATGCATACATATACTCACCGCCATATATATATACACATACATATCCATTTTCATTTCCTTTTTAAACCCATTTGTTATAGTATTAAATTAGTGTTTATGTTCAAGAACTAGAGAAACTTCCATAACCATCCATCACTATGAATCAAGAACAGGATGAAGTGTTATACCTCCAAGATTCCTAGTGGATTTTGATGAAAATGATGATATGGAACTTGTTCTAGCTTGATCCTTCTTGAAAACACCTACAAAACCCTTTTGGATCTTCAAATGGACTTGAAACAAGACTGCATGAATATGGATCTTCAAGAAACAAGTTGGAAAATGAAAATGAATGTGTTTGAGAGGGTGTTCAGCCGAGCTTATAGTTTAGAGAGAGAGAGTTTGATTTGAATTATGTCTTGGAATTGTGGAGGATTATGGAAGATATGCAAAGATCTCAATCATTACTTCATCTTCCAATGCCACAAGTGTCAAGATAGAGGAGAGAGAGACCCTAAATGGCTGCCACCATTCTCCATACACACATACTCACACGCATATATACATATATATGTCATATATGTGCTCAAAACTGGTATTTAACTGGATACCGGGTGTTTTATCTAGCGTTTTAACTGCGTTTTAACGCGTTTTAAATTATTTTCAACGCTCTATAAAAATAAACACATCAAAATAATACTGATCAATATTTTATTTGCCTGGACCGGCTACGTTGTCGGTATTTGGCAGTATGCGCGCTGTGTTGCGCAATACACGCTTAAATTCGCAAAATAGGGATTTTAAGCGTTTTAATTTATTTTTGTCATTCTATAAAATAAACTTGTCAAATTATTACTATAATAATTATTGGTTGCGCTGGACTGGCTGTGTTGACAGTATTTTGTCAGATCCGCGCAGTATCGCGCAGCTCGCGCTTAAACTCAAAAATAGAGTTTCTTAGCGTTTTAAATTATTTTTCCTCACGAATATGATTAAATATATTAATTAACTTATAACGGACTATTTTTTGGATTTTAACATTACCCGGTGGTCACCGACGTTCGTTTCGCATTTTAACCGTTACGCGATAAACGTTTATCTTAAAATTGCCAACGTAATTTTTATCAAACCTTGAATTTACCAACACATCAAATACCATATATAAACATCATAATTAATCAAATACAGCCTTTTATTCATTCATGACACGTGTTACTTTGTATGGTACAGCCTAAATAGTCGGGTGTCACAGTCTCCCCCTATTTAAGGAATTTCGTCCCCGAAATTCTTACACTACAAGTTTCGTTTTCGCAATAGACTTAAAGAGATGCGGATATTTCCGTTGCATCTGCTCCTTTCATTCCCATGTGAACTCGGGGCCACGTTTAGAATTCCAGCAAACCTTGACCAACTTGATCCGACTCCTTCTAAGCTTCTGAATCTTCTCATCCAGAACTTCAACCGGTTCCTCGATAAATCTCAATTTATCGTCTACTTGAACCTCATCAGGGGGTATAATTCGTGTCTCGTCTGACAGACACTTTCTTAGGTTGGAAACATGAAACACGTCATGAACTCCATTTAAATCCTATGGCAGCTTAAGCCTAACGCGACTGATCCAACTCGAGATGTGATTTCGAAAGGACCTATATACCGTGGGCTTAGCTTTCCCCCTTTTCCAAATCCAACAACACCTTTCCAAGGTGACACTTTCAGCAGAACACGATCCCCGACTTGAAACTGCAACAGTTTCCTTCGGTTGTCTACATAACTTTTCTGTCGATCGGCGGCAGCTTTCAACCTTTCCTTGATCTGGACAACCTTGTCGGTGGTTCCTGGATAAGCTCAAGTCCGGTTAGTTGCCTTTAGCCAACTTCAGCCCAGCACAAGGGCGATCAACATTTCCTTCCGTACAAAGCTTCAAACGGAGCGGCTTTGATACTAACGTGGTAACTATTGTTGTAAGAAAACTCTACCAATGGCAAATGAGTATCCCAACTTCCATCAAAATCAATCACGCATGCTCTCAACATATCCTCTAACGTCTGAGTGGTTCTCTCACTCTGACCATCCGTTTGAGGATGATGTGCAGTACTCATGTCCAAACGAGAACCCAACGACTCTTGAAGAGATCGCCAAAATCTGGAGTCAAATCGTCCTTCTCTATCAGAGATAATTGACACAGGCACTCCATGTCGGGCTACAATCTCATTGAGGTACAACTGCGATATCTTTTCCGTCTTGTCTGTTTCTTTAATGGCTAGAAAATGAGCAGACTTTGTTAACCGATCCACAATTACCCATATGGTGTCATGTCCATGTGACGTACGAGGTAATTTGGTGATAAAGTCCATAGCAAGATGCTCCCACTTCCATTTAGGAATCTCCGGTTGCTGTAGAAGCCCAGACGGCCTCTGATGTTCAGCCTTAACCTTTGAGCATGTAAGACATTTACTTACATACACCGCAATATCTCTCTTCATATTCAGCCACCAATATAACTCCTTAATATCCTGATACATCTTGGTAGAACCTGGGTGAATCGAATATATAGACTTATGAGCCTCGTTCATAACCAGTTCACGTAGGTTACCTCTAAGCGGAACCCAAACTCGGTTCATGAAGTACATCACTTCATCCGCTTTTGGTATCAGTTCAGATTCCAAACCTCTCAAACCTTCTCTACTCAGGTTCTCATCTTTCAAAGCTTCTCGCTGTGCATTACGAATTCGATCAGTCAAATTCGTTTGTATGGTCAAACCCAAAGCACGCACACGTAGAGGCTTCTCCCGCTCCTTCCTACTGAGCGCGTCAGCAACAACATTTGCTTTTCCTGGGTGATAACGAATATCACACTCGTAATCATTGAGTAACTCTACCCAACGCCGCTATCGCATGTTGAGTTCCTTCTGATTAAAGATATGCTAGAGGCTCTTATGGTCTGTGTAAATCGTACACTTCGTGCCATACAAATAATGTCTCCAAATCTTCAAAGCGAACACAACAGCTCCCAACTCTAAATCATGAGTTGTGTAGTTCTTCTCATGCACTTTCAGTTGTCCGGATGCATAGGCTATCACTTTGTCCTTCTGCATAAGCACGCAACCAAGGCCCAAACGTGACGCATCACAGTATACAACAAAACCGTCATTTCCCTCAGGCATGGGTAGAATAGGTGCACTACACAACTTCTCCTTCAACAACTGAAAAGCTTTCTCCTACTTTTCTATCCAATCAAACTTCTTATCCTTCTGGGTCAATAGCGTTAATGGCTGAGCTATTCTGGAAAAATTCTCAATGAATCTTCTATAATACCCAGCAAGTCCTAAGAATTGTCGCACCTCTGACGGAGTCTTTGGCGCTTCCCAATTCTTAATCGCCTCAATCTTCGACGGGTCCACATGTATACCTTTCTCATTTATGACATGTCCGAGAAAATGCACCTCTCGAATCCAAAATTCACATTTAGAGAACTTGGCATACAACTTCTCTTTCTTCAGCAACTCCAGAATCATCTTCAAATGTTGCTCATGATCTTCCTTGGTTCGCGAATAGATTAGTATATCGTCAATGAATACTATCACGAATTTGTCCAAATAGGGTTTGCATACCCTGTTCATGAGATCCATGAACACTGCAGGCGCATTAGTTAAGCCAAAAGGCATGACTAAGAACTCATAATGGCCATACCGTGTTCTAAAAGCAGTCTTCGGAACATCTTCCTCAGCAATCTTCAACTGGTGATAACCTGAACGCATGTCTATCTTCGAGTAGTAACTTGATCCTTGAAGCTGGTCGAATAAATCGTCGATTCTCGGTAATGGGTACTGATTCTTGATAGTCAGCTTGTTCAACTCTCTGTAATCAATACACATTCTGAAGGAACCATCTTTCTTCTTCTCAAACAATACAGGCGCTCCCCAAGGCGAAAAGCTTGGTCATATGAAACCTTTGTCTAATAGCTCTTGAAGTTGATTTGACAATTCTTTCATTTCTGACGGTGCTAATCTATAAAGAGATTTTGCAATCGGTGCAGACTCAGGTACAAGATCAATCTTAAACTCGATCTGTCTCGCAGGGGGTAATCCAGGCAAGTTTTCAGGGAAAACTTCCGGATAATCGCGAACTACAGGAATTTCTTCAATCTTCCCACTTTCAGCCTTCGTATCCACTACGTTAACCAAGAACGCAGGATAGCCTTTACGCAACATCTTGTGCATCTTCATAATACTAACAACTCCTGATACTCGACTCGATCGGTCACCGTGAACAACTATAGCTTCACCACCACCAGGACGAGGTATCCGCACTTGTTTCTCCGAACAAATGATCTCAGCTCCGTTCTTGGATAGCCAATCCATCCCAACTACTACATCAAAACTACCCAGTTCCATTGGTAATAAATCGATACTAAAACTATGATCGCATAACCGAATTCTACAATCACGAATGACTTCGCTAGTCTCTATCAATTTACCATCTGCTAATTCTATCGAGTACTTTTTACTTAGCTTACTTGTTTGAGAACACAGAAACGGTTCAAAGTTTTTTGAAACAAAACTTAAGTCAGCACTAGTATCAAATAGTACGAACATAGAATGGTCATTGATTAGAAACGTACCAGTAACAACTGCAGGATCATCATGTGCCTTCCCAGCATTTAGCTCAAAAGCTCTGCCCCAGGCATTCTGACCTTTCACATTCGGACAGTTCCTCTTGTAGTGTCCCTGCTCTCCGCATTCAAAGCATCCCTCGAGCTTAACTCCCTCCGACGTACTCTTAGCATAGTACTCACGAGTAACATGTCAAGTTCGACCACATCCGGCACACTTTTCCTGCTCATCTCCGTGACTCTTCTTCACTGAATCACTTCCGCCATCCCTGGCATTATCCTTCCTCGAACCACTAAAATTAGCCACATATGCTTTTCCCGAATCGCGTTTCCTCTCATGCTTACATCGGAATCCTTTCTCGAGCTCTCAGACTTTCGCTTCCACGAATCCCCAGATCTAGGCTCAGAACGCTCAGATCGGTCAGATTTCCCATCTGCCTTGACTTTTCCCGACGACTTCCCAGTTTCCTCTTTCCTGTTAAGGCTACTTTTGCGAGCAGCATCATCCGCTAATGATTTCGCTAGAGTAGTAGCTTCCAGATAGGTAGTGGGCTTCGCTGACGTAACCATACTACGAATTTGTGGCGACAATCCCCAAATATACCTCTCTACCTTAACGTACTCAGGAGTGACCATCCATGGAACCAATCTAGCCAAATCATTGAACCGAGACGTATAAGCTCTGACGTTCAGGCCTTCCATGGTCAAATTCCAGAAGTCAGTCTCAATCTTCTGCATCTCACTACGCTGGCAGTATTCCTTAAGAAGCATCTCTTTTAGTTCGTTCCAGGTAAGACCGAAGCCGCGTCTTCGCCCAAAACTTGAACTTGAGTGTTCCACCAGGATAAAGCTTCATCAAGAAATAAACACGAATCATACCTAACCCTTTGATCAGCAGCACAACCGCTGATGGCCATCAAAGATTCCATCTTCTCAATCCATCTAGTGATTTCCAATCTGTACACCACCTTCACCATGCCCC
The DNA here is from genome assembly GCA_947069175.1 of Scalesia atractyloides. Classification (NCBI taxonomy): domain Eukaryota; kingdom Viridiplantae; phylum Streptophyta; class Magnoliopsida; order Asterales; family Asteraceae; genus Scalesia; species Scalesia atractyloides. Next base: position 36,384,016 of record CAMTDV010000004.1, on the reverse strand, counting down.
GGAGCACCACGTCCACGTCCTTGCCCAATATTCTGGTTAGCTTCACGCTGTTCCAAGGAAGTATTAACGTGTTGGGCTATGAGTTGTGCCAACTCTTCTGAGGTGGTAGGTAATCCAGTACCCTGTCTCGCTTTTGGCGGCATCTTGTTGTTTCTATTATTGCAATAATAATATCAACATAAGAAATTGTTTAAAATTTCAATCATTAAATAATAGTGGACTAAACAATACACATGCATCCACATAATAATGAGAATAACTTAACCAAAATAGAACCCATAACATTGATATTTATCACGGAAATTACAAAGCTTGTTCATAGTACAACGACCAATCAAATTTTGGTGTGACATAATCAACCACCAATAACAAGTCTAGATGAAATTTCCTCCTAAATATCCAAAAATTTGGCATGCAAGCCAATATAAGGGTTTATCAAAGAGATATACAAAACAAACAAACAAAATAAATGACAAACAACCATCATTTCTTCATGCCAACGAACTCTAGAAGCTTCCTCACAGCTCCTCCAGCTCAACTATCCTCCAATGCATCTGATCCATAGCACTGTCATCCAAGTCCTTAAGCTCATCAAACCAGTCCATTTGCCCTTCTAAATCCTTCACCTTTCCCTTGGTCGCCTCCAGATCTCCGTGTATAGCCCCCAACTGACGGTCGCAATGAGAGCATCGGTTAACCCACACTCCTTTCTGCTTCTCAGCTCTGGAAGTTGAAGTGATGTCTCCAGCTGGTCGTATCCTCTTCCTACGTCGAAAGTAGACCAAAAGGGGTGCAGTAGGAGCACGCGACTCGATCAATGGAAATGACGACTCGATAACAAAAGGTGGAGGGATCTCAGTAGTGGGCTCAGCAACGACGGTAGATGAGACGACCAATGGCTCTAATGGCTGAGCCGTAACAATGGTAGCGTCTACTGCTGGTGCGATACTATAAGATCCTCCGATCAACGGAACACCTCTATCCACATCATCGATAACTGGCACGGTACCTGATGATTGCCCAGTCTCGTAGATCAAGGGTGGAGCATCATCATCAACGTCTTCGATCCAACCGTTGCTTGTAAAAGCATAACGAGGGTCAACCTGGCTGGCGAAAGCAGCAGGGTTAACATGGAAGGACGACGCGAATCCGGCCGCATCAACAAACGGTGGAATCATAGGGGTACCTCTGGTAATACGGATCTAGGTGATGTCTCGAATTCTGGCTCACTCTTAGAGTCAGTAATCTCGATGACCTCGTGCTCGTGCGACACCTGTGACATATGTTCAAATGAAAAATAACACATAAGGCCCAAATAAACAGATTAACACGTATGCACAATAACACGCAATGGTTCTCATACATGATAAAAATCAACGTTTATTTAAAAATTTTGGCTTCGCGAATTTTGGACTTAAATCTCAAAATTCTTTGGTTGAAGTCTAGAGTTTTCCCCTGAAAACATCTAGTTCGCTAACAACCGTTGGCTCTGATACCAACTTCTATAACACCCCAAAAACGTCGCAGCGGAAATACAAACGTAATGGTGACGGAAGTTGGTGCCCATAAATATCTTAGTGGACGATGCATCATTAATTTTGGACATATTACTTAATTAAAACATTGTTTCCAAATTTAAACACAAACCACAACCATAACATAGTTAAGTTGTCTTGATCCTTATGGATCTTAATACAGTCGGTCCCAAATAAGTTTTAAAAGTGGCCAAAGTTTATTATTAAACAAAACATGCATCGCAACCACAAGACATGCCAAAGATTCCCGAAGCCATGCTCAAGTACCTGAAGAACACGTTAAAATCAAGTGTCAACACAAAGGAGAGTGAGCTCACATATTCAAATTTATAACAAGGAAAAACTTTCTAATTATGTGTTTATTATCAAAACATCCAAATAATATTTTCGAAAGTCAATTTTATTTCCTTAATAAAATCCATGGGTCAGCCGTTGCAATCGTTTTCTCTGAAACCTCCGAACTAAGCATCTTCCCAAGTTTCACGTATTAAATTTTTTGCATCAAATGTTCAGACTCGTATGTTTGCAAGACAATACGAATTATATATTAACATTAAGGGTATAATCAAGACTAGACTATAATAGAATATCAATTCGTCGTTTGACTTGATCGGAGCGACCAATCACGACGGGGTAGTCAACCCGATAGATCTACCAACAATTCTACGTGTTCAATACTTAAATGATCAAACAGCAATACTTGCGCATGCACCCATAAGGGCCATTTATATCACTTGCCTCATGAACAATATATATATCCTACTAAAATGATAAATTTAATATATAACGAGTTGTACGAATCCCCAACGTCCCCACCGAAACGTAAGCCTAATCCCGATACTTACTCTCTTGAGACCGAGCCAATTCGTCACAACTTTAGATTTAAGTATTTTTAAATCTACACGGTCATTTTCTCTAAAACACCGTAAAATCCCCGTTTCATCCCTGAAACATATTTATATCAAAACCGTTTCTCCCCGAAACATATTTATATCAAAACCGTTTATTTTCCATGAAAATATACATTTCATATAAGCAAAGGTATGTTTTATTCAAAAACACTCTTTAATCCTTTTAAAGCGTGTTCTTCCCCCAAAACATATACAAAACAGTAAAAGATGGGGTTTAGTGACACTCACCTTTGGGTGCGTATTTAAAATAGCGCAATCCCACAATTTGATTCTACATGTCCTAACATACGTAGGCATGATTAATAATTCAATATATTACAAAATTTCTAAGTTTCTCCAATACTTAGAATTTTCACAAAACTTTGAGATTTTCTCGAAAAGTCATTATTTTTTATTATGTTGGCATATTAATATATATATATATGAGTTCATATATATATATATATATACATATATAATATTTTGCGACTTGAAAGATTTTATTGGTTAATGTTATACCCGTTAACACTCCCGTTTATACGTACTATATATCTACGATTTGCGCGTCGTAATATATATACACATAAACGTGCACATAAACATAATATCATAACACGAAAAATCTCGTTAACTCATACACTTATCATTTTTAAAGCATGCATACATGAAATAACTTATTAAGTTAACCTATGTATCAATTTTTCATGCTCGACAAATAAGTTACACATTTAATGCGATTTTACCGATTTTATCGTTTTAAACATACAAGCGTACATGCATAGTCTTAATTCCCGCTATCATGTCAACACTTAACATATCATCATATACACATATTTAAATCACATAACACATTTAAACACATAAGGTTCACTCATGAACAACCCATTCTAGTGTACATTGAAAAATGCGTATTTTAGCGATTCGGTAACGTTTTCGGGCGTCGGAAGTCATGTATGACCAACCAAACACCAATAAACTTAATATAAGTTAAAATACTTATATTTATATAAAAAATATCAGTTTAGTTAAAAACCTCGTAAAAAGGAAATTTTTACCGTTTTTATCGTATAGTTTTGTGTCAAACGTTACCATAACCATCCGAACTCGAAACGACTTCATATTTTTAACACAATACATGTTATATACTGAATAAAATGATGGTTATAATCAGAATATTGCAGTTTTTTTGTAAGGCACATAAATCATGCGATTTCACACATTTTACAACACTTTTAAGCACATAGTACAACATGCAAAGCTAGTAAACTTTATGTCAAGTTTCACACTACTTTAATACATGAAATAACCTTATTTTTAAGGTTTTAAATCTGATCAAAAATCACTTTTATGATAACATAATTTATTCATCATTTTATGTAAACACACCCACATGCATGTCCATGTACAAGCTCCTAATGCATCCATAACATATTTTATCAACATGCATGTACTCATATGCATCAAACATTTATTTATTTCATGTTCACTCATCCAAGAACATCATCATATTCATATTATCATCATCAATCATTTAAATTAAATGCAAGACATATATATGCATATACTCTTACACATTTAAGATTTAATCAACAAAAGTGTACATGCATGCATATATGCATACATATACCCACCGCCATATATATATATATACACATACATATCCATTTTCATTTCCTTTTAAAACCCATTTGTTATAGTATTTAAGTTAGTGTTTATGTTCAAGAACTAGAGAAACTTTCATAACCATCCATCATTATGAATCAAGAACAAGATGAAGTGTTATACCTCCAAGATTCCTAGTGGGTTTTGATGAAAATGATGATATGGAACTTGTTCTAGCTTGATCCTTCTTGAAAACACCTCCAAAACCCTTTTGGATCTTCAAATGGACTTGAAACAAGATTGCATGAATATGGATCTTCAAGAAACAAGTTGGAAAATGAAAATGAATGTGTTTGAGAGGGTGTTCGGCCGAGCTTATAGTTTAGAGAGAGAGAGAGTGAGTTTGATTTGAATTATGTCTTGGAATTGTGGAGGATTATGGAAGATATGCAATGATCTCAATCATTACTTCATCTTCCAATGCCACAAGTGTCAAGAGAGAGGAGAGAGAGACCCTAAATGGCTGCCACCATTCTCCATACACACATACTCACACGCATATATACATATATATGTCATATATGTGCTCAAAACTGGTATTTAACTGGATACCGAGTGTTTTATCTAGCGTTTTAACTGCGTTATAACGCGTTAAATTATTTTTCAAAACTCTATAAAAATAAATACACCAAAATATTACTGATCAATATTTTATTTGCCTGGACCGGCTACGTTGTCGGTATTTGGCAGTATGCGCGCTGTGTTGCGCAGTACGCGCTTAAATTCGCAAAATAGGGATTTTAAGCGTTTTAATTTATTTTTATCATTCTATACAAATAAACTTGTAAAATTATTACTATAATAATTATTGGTTGCCCTGGACTGGCTGTGTTGACAGTATTTTGTCAGATACGCGCAGTATCGCGCAGCTCGCGCTTAAACTCGAAAAATAGAGTTTCTTAGCGTTTTAAATTATTTTTTCCCACGAATATGATTAAATATATTATTTAATTCATAACAGACTATTTTGGATCTTAACATTATCCGGCGGTCACCGACGTTCGTTTCGCATTTTAACCGTTACGCGATGAGCGTTTATCTTAAAATTGCCAACGTAATTTTTATCAAACCTTGAATTTACCAACACATCAAATACCATATATAAACATCATAATTAATCAAATATGGTCTTTTATTCATTCATGACACGTGTTACATTTGTACGGTACAGCTTAAATAGCCGGGTGTCACAACGCGACCAACATGCATCTCCCCCGTCGCGTGGCACGACGAGGGGTGATTTCCAGCATCTTGTTTTTAGCACCCTTCCAGGTACCGTCGAGCCCGTTTTCCTGCTTGGATGTTCTTTTCACCTCATTTAGATCCCGCTAAGCCTGAAAACCAAACACATGATAAGCACGCCATACCGATGTGAATTAACGCGTTTAAACAATAAAACCGGCAGAAAATTATACAAAATACAATGTGTTTTTACAAACACATCAATATATTCATCGATTATATTAGAAACAGAAATATTTTTTTTACAAGTTATGTTATGTCCATTTCACTAAAAACACTAGCCAAGTTACATCAAAACAGAAGGCAGACGGGCAACAAGCTGGGCCGTCACCCTTTTCTGAATTACAAACCCTAACCTTCCAAAGACAAACCCCTGCCCCCTGGGGCTGAACAATTGTTGTGGATGACCCGTTGAACCCTGGTCAAGAAGTGGATAGCTTCTGACGCTAGGAAACCAAATGTATCAAAGGCAAAAGGGACAAAGACATATTAAAACAGTAATTTTTAAAGTATAATATATTGTTTATGACATAAGCATTATATGTGATTTAAATAATTTAGTGTGTTTATCAATAAACTTTAAAACCTCAATTACATCACGATGAATAAAAACACTGATTGATGTGTTCATGAATTTTAAAATATATATTTTGTAAAAGTTAATGTTATTTATGTTATAATTCGATAGCAAATAGTCATGAATGTTCTTTATAACATTTGACGATCCATGAATGTTCTCTACAATATTTGAGGCCTCTTGAAGGTTCTTTATAATTTTAAAGGTTGCACGAAGGTTCTCCTAACGAAGAAGTCTATATAATTCAAGCCGAAGGTCATGTCTACTAAAAAGAAGTCTATTAGCAATTCAGCTACTATACATTTATTTTAAACATATATAAACAACATAGCATCAACATCCATGTAACTTCTATATATATATTTAAATCACACCTGTTTCAATGCAAAAATAATAAAGAGACGTATTCGATAGAACACAAATTAAACTAATTTTCTTGTTGACAGGTTGTCAATCCTTCACTCTTACACAAATACTAGTAGTATCTATATAAGAGTTCCAGATTTTCTATTCTAAGCAACTACTATATTATTGCATTTCTAGTTTACTACAAACTAGTATTTTGATCCGCCGCGCATTGTGACGGCGTCGAAACTTAAATCAACTCGAATTTATACCGTTAAATTTTTTATCCTACTTGTTTACGAACAAAATTTACGTTAAAACGTAAACCAACTGAAAAACACACATAAACATAAACACGAAAACGTAATATAGTTGAATTAACTCATTACCATTAAAAAATTACGTCGAAACGTGTACCAACTTGGATTTATACCGAAATGCATTTAAAAATAAGCAGTAAGAAGATAGTGTTTTTTAAGTTAAAGGATGGTCCTGCGTGTTACGCGACTTCGAAACGTACGGTAACTCGAATTTATACCGGCTAGTGAAAACATATTATTTAAGCCGGCTCGTTTCCAAACAAAATTATTGTCAACACGTAGACCAACCAAAAGCGTTCATAAAGATAAGAACAATAATTTATTAGATTTGATCAATGTACATAAAATTAAGCACGTAAAACTTAAGGGGGGTGAAAATGACATTTACAAAGTTTTTAGACAATTAAGAGGGTAGTGTCAATACTAAAAGTTAAGAGGTCGAGATAAACAGAAATAAAAAAAAAACTAAAAGACAAAAACCAAGGGCAATTTTATAAATTGTAGTAATATAATATTATTATTGTAATTATTATATATATAATATAATAAAAAAAGTGTGAAACTATCGTGGTCAAAACTAAAAATAAAAAAACTACAATGTTATTTATGTTATAATATAATGAAAATCAAAAAGTGTGGTATTATTGTGGTCAAAATAAGAAACCAAAAAACTACACTAGCGCAAATGAGTGTTGTGGACTGATATATACTAGGATTTCTCCACCGCGCGTTGCGGCGGAGAATCTTGATACGAACAAAAAAATTTAAAGGACCACGATGAACCTGCACAATATAAATATGTAAAAGAAAAACGAAATAAAATATACCAAAAGAAGAAAAATGGTGGTGTGGTACCTATGACATGGTGTAACAACCTAAACGAACAAAGAGTGGTGGTTGTGACGTTGTGTTACTCCGTTTTCAAAAAATCACTTGTTTAATCCTTCTAAGAAAACAACGAACGAAAGTTATAAAGGAAAATAAAACCATTGAGTTAAAAACGTATATTATTTATAGGGTAAGGGCTATATTAAAACCTAAAAAAAACTATAGAGGTTGCAGTTGATATTATTCTATTAACTTATTAATATTACTTAAAAATATTCAAACATGCAAGAGGTAAAAGAGTAAAAAATTAAAAGGTAAAAGAGTAAAAAACCAAAACTTTAAAACACTTGTGGTAAAAAATCAAAATAGAAAAGTATGTTGTAGTTTGTGATGTTATTTAATATATATTAAAAATAACTTATTATTATAATATAAATTGCTATATTATTAATTATGCAAATGTAACATATTAATATTACTTAAAAATATTCAAACATGCAAGAGGTAAAAGAGTAAAAATCAAAAGGTAAAAGAGTAAAAAACCAAAACTTTAAAACACTTGTGGTAAAAAATAAAAATAGAAAAGTATGTTGTAGTTTGTGATGTTATTTAATATATATTAATAATAATAATATATGATATTTTTTGATTGTGGTAGATTCTTCTTGCAATCAGCTTTGGTAACTTTTGGGTTTGACCACCAGACTTTGTTTGGTGATCAAGTTTAGCACCTCACCTTTTTTCTTGTTTGTAGTATAAGCTTTTATTTTTCTCTCAACTTTTAAAGTTTTCATTTTTTACCACGGTTTTCTAAAAGCTTTACAGAGTGTCACTTTGATTCCTTCATGAATTACTTGATGTTGTAAATTCGTGTTTTAGGGTTAATGTTTTACCCCTTTTTGGTAGTTGTTGCTTTGGCGGTTTTACGCCCTCCGCCCGTCGGTATAAATTCAAGTTCGTTTGTGTTTTATGTTATGTAGGCCCAATTACATTTTGTTTAAAATCCCCCTTTAAAATTAACCCACGCCATGGAGCATGCGTGTAAAATCTTTGTAATTGGTTATAAGGACGGTTACCTTTGGTGACATTTGTGGTTGACCACCACACTGTCATCTTTAGTGAACAGGTTTAGCACCTCAACTTCTTTTTGTCTTTTAGTGGCTTTTTACTTCTTTTCTCTTACGTTTTAAAAGTTGTCAATTTTGATTCCCACTTCCTCTAATTTTTGGTGGTTGTTTGTTTAACTGTTTTATATCCTCGGTATAAATTCGAGTTCGTTCACGTTTTACGTGATGTGAGTCACTTGTTCTTTTTCCCATTTTTTTGTTACTAATTTGCATGTTTTTACGCCTTCACATCTGATAGCATGATTTTATGCCACGCCCTGAAACGCAAAATACTCATTTCTGGTTGTTACATGTTAATAAAACACTAGGTTAGAACCCCCGTGTATTATACAGGCTGAACAAATACAATTTTATATACTAAATAATAAAAACTTATATCTTAAAAAAACCCGTGTTTTGCGGTGCATGGATCGAATAGACCAGTGTATATGTTGAATAAATATAATATAATCGGTTAACAAATATAATCGTTAAGATATTTATTTTTAAATAAACTTTGATGTACTATTTACCTATTAATCTATAAGAGGATTAAAATATATTGGAACCCTATTTTAATCAGAAAACTAATAATACAATCTTACTTCAAATATGATAGGATTAGTACGTATTGCAATCCTATTTTAGTTACATGCTTGGCTCTACAAATTCATAACGCAAACACTAAAAGATGGATAAATATAAATGAAAAATAAAAGGGTAATAGATAAAAAAATAATATTTATGTAAAAGATTGAAAAATATAAATGAAAAATAAAAGGGTAATAGATAAAAAGATAATATTTATGTGATTAAAATAATATGTAGGGGTCATTATCTCTAAACTTTTTGATAATTTTTTACTTGAATCTTATTAACAAATATTATCTATATCTATTAATTTAGGCTGAAAAAGACCTTTTTGTTGGTTTACTTTATTATATATAGATATATATATAGAGAGAAGAAGAGGCTGAATTGTGGGTAAAGAATCCAAGCCCATACACCCGACCCGATTCCTACAACCCGAAATAGAAAACCAAACCCCTTGATTCTTCCTATTTCTTCTTGCCCAAATCTTTTGCATTGGGCGGCAACCCTCTCTCTATCTCCTTCACGTCATCGGAGACGGTTCAGGATCTAGGGTTCCACCACCTTCTGCCGCCGTACAATCGGTACACCTCCTCTCCCGTTTCATCCATTATACTTTACACTTAACAAAATTAAACTCTGAACAACGAACTAATCATGCAATTAACAACTTTTTTATATAATATCTCAGCTAGGGTTTTAATTTCCAACTGTTTGAATGCTTTAAACGTTCTCGTTAGTTGTGGTTTTGAGTTTCAAGAATCTAGAAATATAATGGTTTTGTAGGTTTAATTTGAATTAAATCATTAATGGGATAATAACCTGACCAAATTGTGATTATTGTGAGTTTGACTGATTATTGAACTTTGTGTTTGTGTTGTTTCAATGCTTTTGGATTAGGAATGTTCTTTTTTAGGTTTTGAATTTGTAATTGAAATGATACAAACAAATGTGTGTTAGAGCTTTGCACTGTAATCGATTTAGTGACCTGGAAACTCTAGTTTGTGACCGGCGTCTCACAATGTAGGTGATAGGTATTGGATTTGTTAAGGTAATTTGTATTTTTTAGGTATTATTTCTAGTCACAATATAGTTACGTATATCTTGGTTTTAAAAGGCGCGTCTAGGCGCACGACGAGGCGCAAGTCTGCGCTTTCGGTGGCGTAAGGCACAAGTCATATGTGAGGCGCGCTTTTGTGGGATTAAAACACAGCTGAGGCGTGCGCCTTCTGTATGGGGCAACTTTTTGTGCTTTAAAATGTTATACATATCGCTAAAAGGTTGTATACGTAGGAAATTTATAAATTAAAACATATATAAAGCTTATTCGTGTCTAAATATCGGCTAAATGATACTAGAAACCTATATGAAGTATATAAAAAATTTCTAGAACTAGACGCGCCTTGGTTTTAGACCCTAATGCTTTTTAAAACCAAGATATATACGATAAGCACAAACTCTCTTTAGAACATTATAGTTTAGGTATACCTTTTTGGGTGAGAAAGTATTTGACGTATATTGGATTTATATAAATTTCTAAACCTTGTATGTGCTTTGTGCATGATTTCTTACAACTATAATTGTGAGGTAGTGTGGTTACTGATAAAAGTAACAATAAGATTAGTCATATAGAACATGAATTGTATAAAAATTTAAAATCTGATATGTTTACATTATCTGAAGATATGAAGATGTTATGATTTTTGCTCCCTCTCTTCCAAATATTGCAATGCTTGGCTTTACATGTAGTTACAAACTTGGTTTTAAAAAGCGCGCCTGAGGCGCAACAAGTCGCACACTCTGGGGCTTTTTCGCTCAGCGCCTAGAGTAATTACAAGAAGCGCCAAAAAGCGCGCTTTTTGGGATTTTTCTGAGCTTTCTTGGCCTGAGGCGCACGCCTCTCGTACCCAAGGCGTTTTATGCATCTAGCTGTTGTACCTTGGGATTTTGGCTTGTACCTGCAGCTAAAATCATATAAAAACCTTACTTATAGCTATATTTTGGGTAGGGAAAGCTAAAAATCTTTGGGATATATAGAAAAATATATATAATTCGCTTGCGCCTCGGGTACGAAAAGCCCACCGCTTTTGCGCTTTGCGCCTCGGTTTTAGACCTCGTTGCTTTTGTGCGCCTTTCGCTTTATAAAACCAAGGTTAAATAAAAGCATTTTACTAGTTTTCAAATACCGAAAGTACCTCTTAATAAGATCAAACCAGGAAAACTTGTGAACCATGGTCAATCTCACTAGTACTTGTATTGGTCTTTTCTTTCAATTTACGATTATATAGTTTTATATTTTACGCAGGTTGGTCAAGCGCAGCTTAAAGCATTAAGTGCGGTATTGTAGGGATTGAAGTGCTATATGACAGCAAACTGACCGAAAAATGAGTTATTCGTCTGACGATGATGATAAACCCTTGATTTTTATAAGGAACGTAAAACCTGATAAAGCAAAGGGTTCTTCCCAGCCTCCTAAACCGTCTCCTAAACCAAGCAATGATTCAGATTCTGAAGATGATAAACCATTAAGTTCAAAAATTTCAACTGTATCTAAGGGAAACACTAACGCTAATCATGCCAAAAATGGGTCCCACAAGAGTGTATCTACAGCTCCTAAACCACAAATAAAAGACGAAGACTCTGATGATGAAAAACCATTATCTTCAAAATTCCTATCTAAACCAAATGTGGGATCAGCAAACAAAGTTCATCAAAATGGTTCTGCATCAAGAGATAATCAATTGAAGAATATCAGCGTGAATAAGCGACCATTAGGTGAAGAAAGTTCTGCAGGTCAATCAACCGTCAAAAAGCCAAAGCTTTCGGATTCTTCAACACCTGTCAACCGCAAGCCGGTGAATTTGAAAGCAGAAACCAAGGCAGATGATGACGATGATGATGATCTCCCCATAGCACAAAGAATAACGAATCAAGCTTCATCAAGTAGTAAACCATCATCTTCAAAACAAAAAGTGATAAAAAAGAATTCCTCATCTTTAAACCAAACCAACAAGAAGTCAAAGAAGGTGGTCAAAGAGTCAAAGTATTCAAAGCCATCGAAAGTCCCACCTGGCTCTGGTGAAGGGCAGAAATGGACTAGTTTGGTTCATAATGGTGTAATATTCCCACCTGCATACAAGCCTCATGGTGTTAAGATGCTTTACAAAGGGAAGCCTGTTGATTTGACTCCTGAACAAGAGGAGGTGAACTCTGTACACACACATAAACACACACATATATGTATGTATGTATGTATGTATGCATGTATATATAATGTTGATTGCATTTTCTTATGTTTGTTGATTGTACATGTTACAGGTTGCAACAATGTTTGCGGTGATGTTAGATACAGATTATATGACTAAACCTAAGTTTAAAGAGAATTTCTGGGAGGATTGGCGAAAGATTCTGGGGAAAAAACATGTGATCCAGAATTTGGATGACTGCGATTTTAAACGAATTTATGAGTGGCATCAGAGCGAAAAAGAGAAGAAGAAGCAAATGACTACAGAAGTAAAGAGCTTAGAAATTTAACTGATCTTTAAGCGAATAATAATATCACATTACCTACCACCTTTATGCTAGTTAGTAACTATGATAATATTGATGTTGGTTTTGGTTTGATTGTCAAGATTAAACCTGTTGGCCATTATAAATGAATAGTTTACACATAAACTTGTAGATACTTCATCTAATGTAATAGATTATGAATGCAAGAGTTGTTTTGTGTAGGAGAAGAAGGCATTGAAAGAGGAGAAGATGAAGCTAGAGGAGAAGTATATGTGGGCAGTTGTTGATGGTGTCAAAGAAAAGGTGAGATATCTAGAATTTTGTTTGGTTTTAATATGCTGAAACTGTGTCATCATGAATGAAGCTGTCACATGTTCACCATTCTTTTTCTTTATATTGGGTTACTAAAGTTTTCTTTAATTCATGATGCAGGTTGGAAATTTCCGAGTTGAACCACCTGGGCTATTTCGAGGCCGTGGTGAACATCCAAAGGTTTGAATGACATCTTTGACCTATTAATGATAAATTTCAGTTTAGCTCACAGCCTGTTAAATAAGCGTGCGCCGTGCGGTAATCTGATGTGTTTTGATCTAGAAAGCCGATGCGTGATGCGTAAAACGTACACATCACGTATGCGAGGAGTTCGTTTTTAAAAAATAAAGATAAATAAACTTTCCAATCGAAGTAGAAAACTAAGAGTTTTCTGGTATTTTCTGGCCAACAGTTTATTAAGCCCAAGAGATGATTTTTCCCCCAAGATGTGGCCCATTATTATCTTTTTCTTTTAGTAACAAACTAACAATTAATTAACTGTAGCTGAATAATATAAATGTAGCAAAATATCAAGCCGTTTTTTGCATAAATATTCTATATCATATCTGATATTTAGAAATATAAAAAATGGAAGTTACTTCATATTATGTTCGGTTATAGTGGGTGTTTTTTTACATATAACCGGAGTTGAACCGTTGGACTCTGTTAATCAAATTTTGAAGACTGAACAATGGTTTAGTTATTGTTCGGTTTTGGCTTTTTGTGCACCCCTAGGTTTACTTATTCGACAAATAGTCAAACATTTTTACCAAGTTAAAAGCTGCAAATTTTATCTGTAAAATGACAGTTGCTATTGTTTTGTTGTAGATGGGAAAGCTGAAAAAATGGATCTTTCCAAGGGATATTACCATAAACATTGGAAAGGATGCTCCAATCCCAGAGTGTCCAATTCCTGGTGAAAGGTTTGATCTTAATTTTATTCTATGTTTGTTGTTTATCATCAAATACATTTTTTTTTCTTCTTTATCTACTTTTGGGATTAATCCAATGTGTTGCAGCTGGAAAGAAATCCGGCATGATAATACTGTTACATGGTTAGCTTATTGGTTAGATCCTATCAATACAAAGGAGTTCAAATATGTGTTTCTAGCTGCTAGCAGTTCCTTAAAGGGTCAAAGTGACAAGGAAAAATATGAAAAAGCCAGGATGTTAAAGGTAGGCCACTTAAATTTTATTTTACTAGTCATTGGTAAAGACGCCAAAATGGGCGAATCGGGCCAGTAGGTAACTGGTCAAAAATGGGTTGATTCAAAACAATGTTTGTCTAAACTTTATATATGTGTGTGTGTGTGAGTATATAACATTGTGTCAAAAAAGGTTACAAAAAGTTATATTATTTCAGTCGTAATCTAATTTCTTATAAGTTATAAGATGATTCAGGAAATTATATACATTAAAAGTACATTTTGGGAAATTTTGACCCATTTGATTAGTTTCTATTTCAGCTAATTTTACCTTTTTGATTTGTTGATAAATTATAATCTGAATTTAGTCATGCATATAACAATGGTTTGGAATCGCCACCTCTTTCATTTCTGGCAATTGCTATTGTATTGACTTCTCATTATTTACTTGTTTATTTTAATTATTTTGATTATAGGGCTACATACAAGGCATTAGAAATGCTTACACTAAAGATTTTGGAAATAAGGATGTGACAAAGAGACAAGTAGCGGTTGCTACGTATCTCATTGATAAACTAGCACTTAGGGCAGGAAATGAGAAGGTACCATTTTATCCCCCTTTTCTCTATTTACTTTTTTGTATATTTATAAGTAGACAAGCTTTAAAATCTTATAGCCGATATACCTGTATGCTTATTATTACAAGAGTCTACTATATAATCATCATTTTGCCAGTAATGGATGTAAACGCTTGTAAAATTTGAATACTTTAGGTGATTTGTGACACTTTTGACCTATTTTAGTTTTAATGAAGTTTATACATTTGACCCTTAAGATATATTCATATATCTAGAATAGAACCCAAGTTGGCCCATTTTTAGGTTAGATTTTTCAAAACTTGAGATCTCTACATATTGGATTGTTGAAGGTATGGGTAAATAATAATCCTTAAACAGTCTGGTAGTTATAGTTTTATAACCTTTTGTGGTTGTAGGATGATGATGAAGCCGATACAGTTGGTTGCTGTACTTTGAAGGTGGAAAATGTCGAGCCAAGTCCTCCAAATATCTTAAAGGTTTGTATTTGAATGTTACGTTAAAAAATTCTTTTGGTAGAACAATTTCTGATAACATACAAGTTTCATCTAAGGATTTTCATGTAGTGTCTGAACCTTTATGTTTCTCCAGTTTGACTTTCTTGGTAAAGATTCTATAAGATACCAAAATGAGGTTGAAGTAGAGCTTCCCGTCTTCAAAGCCATTCAACAGTTCCGAACAGGTCACTTGACACACGCTAGATGTTTATATATTTTTGTACATATATAATAATAATAATCTGAAATTTAATAAAGCAACTTAGAAGGTTGTGTGCAAAAAAAGAAGCTACGCCTTAGGTGAGTTTTTATGTGATTTGTTTTTTATATAACTTAACCCAAAAATATCACATTTACAGGTTCTTTTTAGTTTTATCAATTTTTATGCCTTTTGTACCATACGTTTGACTTTTTTGTACGCAACTCAGGGAAAGCGGGGGGTGATGATCTTTTTGATAAGCTGGATACAAGTAAATTGAATGCTCATCTAAAGGAACTTATGCCTGGCCTTACAGCAAAAGTTTTCCGTACATATAATGCATCCATCACATTAGATGATATGGTAACATATTCTTTTTAATATTTAACGGTGACAATGAGTAAATAAGTAAAATTCTGACCTTTTATCCATGTACTTATTTTGCAGCTAAGTAGGGAAACAAAGGGTAGAGAAGTTGCTGAAAATTTAGTCGTTTACCAACATGCAAACAAGGAGGTTCTGTTCTAAACTTTACTTTACTTTTCTTTCTTGAATTAGCTATAATTTGACATTCATTGCACATTAATTTTGGTAGGTTGCTATAATTTGTAACCATCAACGTACTGTTTCAAAGTCTCATAGTGCACAAATGACAAGATTGAATGACAAGATAGATGAGTTAAAGGTATCATTTTGTTTGTCTCATCATGTTCTATGATTTTCTCTAATCTTTGGAAAATTTTTATTATATGTTATAGGATGTTATAAAAGAACTGGAAACTGATTTGGCTCGCGCAAAGAAAGGGAAGTCGCCGTTGAAAACCTCCGATGGAAAAACAAAGAGAAACTTGAACCCCGAAGCGTAATTTCACTAATATTATGCCATTTTTACTAGGGAACCATAAATTCATCATTTAAAAATATTACATTTTATGTTAGAACTTAAACTAAGCCTTGCTTGCGGTATGCGCATATAATGTATATATGTGTGGGCGCTCGGGGGGGAAAAAGTGAAAGTGCATTGATTATAACGTTATTTTACTAATTTCGTGAAAATAATGTTAAAGAGGGGGATGGTTAATCATGCATCATGTGGTGGCGTTGATAGCCGAAAGACAAGGGAGTACATGCACTAATTGGCCTTTGTCTTAATTGCCGAGTGTTATGTGCCTTATTTCCAAGGCTTGATGCCATTTTTACTAGGGAACCATAAATTCATCATTTAAAAATATTACATTTTATGTTAGAACTTAAACTAAGCCCTGCTTGCGGTATGCGCATATAATGTATATATGTGTGGGCGCTCGGGGGGAAAAAGTGAAAGTGCATTGATTATAACGTTATTTTACTAATTTCGTGAAAATAATGTTAAAGAGGGGGATGGTTAATCATGCATCATGTGGTGGCGTTGATAGCCGAAAGACAAGGGAGTACATGCACTAATTGGCCTTTTTCTTAATTGCGGAGTGTTATGTGCCTTATGTCCAAGGCTTGATGCAAAACTACTATCGAGCCGGGGGTCTCACTGGAAGCAGCCTCTCTGTTCCTACGGGGTAGAGGTAAGGCTGTCTACATCTTATCCTCCTCAGACCCTACCTTAGCTTTGCTATTGGTGGGATTTACCGAGTATGATGATGATGATGATGATGATGATGTTAGAACTTAAACTGATTGGGTATTCTATGCCATTTAGAAAAATAAAGGAGAAATTAGATTTTTGTTGGGGTTGACCCGCAAACACGACCCATTGAGTTGTGCGTAAAATATATTCTTACTTTATCTTAGCTATTGATAAAATATGCAGGCTAGAGAAAAAAATAATTCAGACTAAAGCAAAAATTGAGAAAATGGAACGCGATAAAGAGACCAAGGAAGATTTAAAAACGGTAGCATTGGGCACTTCGAGAATCAACTACCTCGACCCTAGGATAACCGTTGCGTGGTGCAAGAGACATGAAGTTCCCATTGAGAAGGTAAGAAATCAGTTTTTTCTTCTTTCGTTTATAGGAAATAAACTTTTTATGCTCATAGTTACTATATATTACTTTTTACCTGAATCTGATGCAGATTTTTAACAAGTCTCTATTGGCAAAGTTTGCTTGGTCAATGGATGTGGATCCTAGTTTCAGATTCTGATTTTGATGGCTGTTGAAGTGGGGCCCGCAACTTATAAACTGACAAAGAGGCCGGGAAAAAGGATATCCGACCTTTCTTACATCTTTTTTCGTTTCTAATTTAGCGACTGTCAGATGATATATGCTGTTGTATGAAGCTTGTTAAGTGAACTGGTGATGAGTTCTGCTTTATTTAGTGACTATTGTCGCAAAAACTAACTGGGGCAACTTTCATTAACCAGAGTTTCTGATTACGACATACTGTTTTGATGTTAACAAGTACTATATGCATTTTACCGATTAAGAGGTGTAGGTCACTATGCACCCTACAGATCCACTAACTTGAAGTCACGCACACATGCAACATGCAACATGCGCAATCCGTTACGAATGTGTATAGAAGTAGATTAGCAACACAAAACACGTAAATAATCATGCCTGAACTCTCTCCAGAAAGCGATACATTCATCATCTATTATCCACATCTTCCTTTTTGGCTCCAAAACTTCCGGCTTGTTTTCGTTTGGAGAAGCCCCACATTGGAAACACGACCCAATCATCCGGATCCTTTATAATTTTTTCATTCTCACATAATCTTCACCAAATCTCAGTTTGTTTCTCTCTTGAAATCTCACTTCACGAACTCCGAGAAACCCTTTTCATCTTCCACACAAACCCTTTCATCTTCAACAATCTGATCTCTAACTTCATCTTTTCATCACTACAATATCGGTCATATAAAAATGTATGAATCTGAATCTCTGATGTTTGTTGTTCTTCGTCTTTTTTGTTTAACTTTTATGGAGGAAGTTGTCATTGTCGGCAGTTTGAGACAGATTTGGGGTTCTCTGGTAGGTCAGGACAGATTTTAGAGAGGGAATCGGGAGTTAAGAGAGATGGAGATTTTGGTCAAATTCAGCATCTTCTTTGTTTCCTTCGTGAAACCCTATTCCTGTTTTCGGCGCGATTCAACAAATCTCTGTGTTTTCTTCTTCACCACGATTCTCATCTAATCCAGATATGATTAATCTTCCTTATATTCCAAATTTAGGGTTTGTCGCTATATCATCTTAATCAGTACTCATTTTTTAATCGTTTCCCAAAGATCATCCGGTGGCGGTGCTTCGATAGAGGAAGATGTTGATGGTGGAGGTGGCCCGAAGAGGATCTATGATAGCGAGATGTGTTGTTTTAGGGTTTCATAGACACATTATGTTCTTATGTTGATTTCAATTTTGACTTTTCTTTACCACCGCATCTTTTTACATCTATTTAGAAATTAGCGTTTATGTTGGTGAAACTTTTCGATGACCGATTTTGATTTTAGATGGATGTACTTGAGCAACTTTATAATCAACTTGTTGAAATTGCTCGTGAATGCCCAGAAGCAATGCTACAGGTGACTGTTATTTAACTTATAACTTTGTATTGTGACTTACTTTTTCTTCTCTTTTGTCGATGATATATACTTTGTTAACATATATCATGGTGATTGAGAACCCAGACATAACAGGTGGTTTCTTTGTTTGCTTTTATGCATTGGCTAAATACTGGAGATATTCTAATACACATATGAAGTGGAAGAAAAATTTGGGTGTAAGTCACAGTTGAGGTTTTTCTTTAATAATGAACATATGATTCAGATTCATTACCAAATTAAACGTATTCTATTTGTTAATTAGGGTGTAAGTCACACTTGTTTATATTCTTTTAGTTCTTGGCTAAGTTTGTGATGCCATTATAAGAATTATTAGTGATGTTGTGGTAGTTATTTGTTGACAGCTGATATAATTTGTATTGAATTTATAAGTGCAGATGATGGCTGAAGTGAGGAAGAAATTGGCGGATGTTTGTAAAGAATTCGCTCTGAAATAGAACTATAGAATTTAAAGAACATTAGATAATGGACAGGTTAGATGTTATTTCGGGTTAAACGTAGGGTTTTGCTTTCTTGGTATAGGTCTTTTTGTTTTGAAATATGGAAATTTGAGATTATAGATTGTGGTTCATTTATCTTCTTGGAGGATTGTCGGTTTTCAAGTTTTGCTGCTTTTTTGTTGTTATTTAGATAATAGTTGCAGTCCTTCAGCCCATAACATTCCACTGCTACTATTCAGAAGATGCTACATAGCCACGGTGCATGGTAAGGTTCTTAAGATGTATTCAATTTGTTAAGTTAAACCACACCCTAAAATTTATAGATCTATCATCTTAACATGACTTTGTATATGTATTCATTTTTACTTTTGTTTTAGTAGTTCATTTTAATATTTGGTTTTGACAACGGTGACTTGTGTATATGTTATAGAACCGAAAGGATCGATGAACTGCTTCCGGTTACCGCATCGCGGAATGCAAAATAGTGGTATTTAGCCTTCTAGAATGTTGCTGCCATGGTTGAACCTGGTCTGCTCAGTTTACCTTACACTATGTCCCAACTTGGTTGGTTAGTTAGTCTCTTCAATCTTTAATCCTAAACTTTTCAATTATACAATAACAAGACCATCAAATTCGGTGAAGTTTCATGAGGTCTGGTGTATCAGTCAGTATTAGTGATGTCACGGGTCATAGTGTGATTTTTTTTATAAAATTTTCAATTTTTAGCATGTATCGTTGATGGGATTTTGGGGGATTTTGAAGTTAGTTGAAAAAGAACATTGTTTATGTGATAAACCAATGTGTGTATAGAATCTTGTGTGTGATCATAAACTGTGAATTGTTAGGGGGTTTTGCACAATTTTGATGCGGTTGTTGTCTGCAATGGCCATTATTATATGGAGCTCTGTAGCACACATATTATGGGTCGTGTGAAGAATGAATATTAAGAGTTTGTTTAAGTTGTCAATGCGTTTGGAATTGTGGAAATAGGGATTTATGATAGTAGATTAATCTTAAAGCTATTTGTTAAGCAAAGACGGAGAAAAATGAATTCAGAAGTTGAAATGAGATTTTTTGTGCTTATGTTTATCTAGATCAGTGCAATCTTTTGTGTGATTTTTATGTTTTTAAGGCAATGTATGATTGGAGAAAAGTACTTCTATTATTGTACCATAGAAGTCAGATAACATATTTTAAGGTGTAAATTCGCTGTTAGTTTGAGCAAGGTGAATTACATTATCTACACTGACGGTTTTACAAAACAACAACTTCTTTCCATAATGGGTCGTGTTATGCTATTGCCATGAGATACTAACTGTATCAGTTTTAATTAAAACCCACAACAAAAAAGGCCGAACAACCGTTTTAGTTTTCTCTACAGTAGAATTAAAATGCTAGGTATTATGATTGCTTCTTATTTTAAGAGTTAAGTATCATTTACGCCTTTTTTCAGTTGCTGCCATGCCAGAATCAGGGGCCAGAAGGCTTCTACAACAGATGGCGAAAACATGAATCAAACGGTATAATCCTTCTCTTGGTTACTTTATTTCTCACGCATAGCCTAAACGTTTTTATTTTTGTGGATGCAACAGTATTGAATCCATATCCTCACAAATTCCATGTCTCGATGTCCTTTCTTGAATATATTGAGAATATAATGAGAAGTACGAAACCTTAAATAGTGGGGACCCACTGGAGGATGCTCATGTTTCTTTGGCTGGTTAGCAGAATTTTGTAACATTGATATTTTAGTTTTTACATGAATTTAATATTATTATTATAATTGACTAAATATGTGTTCTTGACAGGGAGACTAATGAGCTAACGGTCCTCTTCATCAAAGCTCTTTTTTTATGATTTGCTTAAATCTGGTGGAAAAGCGCAAGTTATGGCTATGCACCAGCTAAGAGAATATTTGTAAAGTTTTTGTTATATTCCCATTTAATTTATGCTGGGGATACTTCATATTACTCGCACTAATATATGTGAATTTGGAATCAAAACTCTATATATTTGACTTTAGTATCAGATGTCTAGAATTTTTCACTTGAAAACTTAAATACATGGATTAATATCAAGCCATATGTTCGGTTTGCAAGAAAGTCTCAAAAGAGATAAACTTCACAAGTATTGTGTGTTGTATTAATCAAGAATTATAATTTAGTGTAACTTTATCTATATGTTTTAGTATTTTGAATAAGAAAAGAATTAATATTTTGTTTTGTTATTGTTTTAGAATGATATTTGTTTTAAGAATGGATAATATTGTTTTGTGGGGTTGCAGATGTCTTTACGGACGGCTCCTATAGGTTCTTATTGTTTTACTTTTATCTTTTATTGTTCTAACAATAAAAATACATATTTTTTTCTATTGATTTGTAATCATTAACTTTTAAAAAAAAATCTTTTATGTGTAATAGGCTTACCCATGATTTATTTATTTTACACCTGTATACGGAAACAACAAAAGAAACCTCCATCTTTTATATTCATGAATTTAATTTATGGTTCAAATAAGTTTTTTAGTATTTTTTTTTCTTTTATGAATATAAAAAGATGGAATTGACAGTGACGTTAATAAACCACAAAATGAAGTTAAAGAAATAGGATAACCAATGTTGAAAGTTGAAAAGAATACTTTAAACGTGTTCCTATGTTTATTAAACAAGCGGGTATGCGCTGCATGTGATAAAACTACAAAAACGCATATGATTTTATTAACTATTTGTTTGGGGGGATAATATGTTTAGTATACTTTGCAGTTGAATATGGCTTCGTCCCTAGATGTCGTATTTTTCTTTTTAGTTAAGGGAGAACTGCAGAGCTAAAGATTATGTGGCATTTGTTTGGTGATTATAATTTTGTGTACTTAATGTGTATAATTTGTGGTTGGTTAGGTTTGGAACAACAATCAAACATTTTGTTCATTATATCAAGGAAACTATTGTTACTTGTGTCAAAAGATGGTCAGAGTGATTCACAAGCCTTTAGTCCAAGTTGTTCCAAACATGTACAATTTCTAAGTTGTATATATAACTGATATATTTGTCTTCTTTTTGATGTTTTTGTAAACAACTTAAAAAGAAAAGTTGATACCTAATGATACAATCCACTTTGTTGCTAATTTACGTAATGTGATTTTATTTAAATTACTTTTATTGATACACTTATGATTAATGTAATTTGAATTTTCCTGCATAGGTTGCCACCCGGATGATAACCTAGTGAGACTTATAAACCTATTTATAAGCCCTCACTAAGAGCGCCAATCTAGATAATCATGCCAATCGCTTGATGTGGTTAACCAAGCAACTACGCCACTTGGGCTATCTACGCCAAAGCCATGATGCAGATACAACCCAAGTGCGGCAACTCTTATCTTCTTACATACATGTAACACCCCAAAAAGAATACTAGATGTGTGTATAGAGTTCTATAATAAACCCAACCCTATATATATATATATATATAGGGTAAAATGAGAACCACCTTAAGTTGCGAGAACCGCGAGAATTTTTTAATCCGGCGCGAGTTGGGTCAAATTTTTTTTGCACAAACGTAGATGAAAAAATTATGGTGTAAAAAAAGTAAAAAAAAATTGCCGAGTCGGTAGTTTTGACTGATGCAAGTTTTTTTCCGGCAGACGTAAATTTTGGAAGAAGATAAATATTTTTTTAGGCCTCATGTAAATGTGGGTATGCGGCATTTTTTTTTGCTGAAACAAGTGATTGTTTTTACGACTTTTGAGAAAAAAAATGGGATAAACCTTTTGGATGACCTGGTTCTCGCGGTCTCGCAACTCGTGTTGATTCTCATTTCAACCGAATCATATATATATATATAGAAACAGGATCAGGAGAAAATGATTTGAAGTGTGAAAACGGTGAGAACGGATCATGGCCCCACACGTGGCAAGGGGGCGCTAAATTATATGCGGGACACGATTGTCATTCTACAGTTTCCGTCCAATAAAAGGCGTTTTCAATTCGTTTCAAACAAAATTCCAAAAATTACTTACCTCCTCCCCAAGCTTTCGAGACATATGGCGTTTAACATGGATTCTAATCTACAAAGTAATATTTGAAGATGGTGTTTTGTTTTATTAATGTTGTTCAAATTTACCTGTTAAATCTGCAATCCATCAGTCCCTTCATTAATGTTTGGCGTTTTGTATGTATGGGTTTTAGATTAAAAAGTTGTGAATAATTTAACTAATATGGCGTTTGAAACAAAACATGGCGTTTCGAGCCATATTAGACTTGCACAATTTAATTAATATTCTCTTGCATTTTGTTTTATACAATTTTTGTAATTTTTGTATAAAATATGTGATAAGGGGTAATTATTATAGTTAGTTAGTGTGGATTTTGGCGTTTTAATTCTAAGTAGTGAAATAAATTATTTTTTATTAAACACCTTTGAGAATGACATTCTACAGAAAAAAAACAAAAGAAAAAAAAATTAAAACCCCTCGTCAGGAGGGATCTGGTCTGAGAAGTATGCATCGCTCCCCTCGTCTTCCTCTTCCGATTCTTAATCAAAATTCTCATCCAGATATTCATTGTCATCATTTTCTTCTCTTGAAGACTTTGACACCTCCATATGAACATGACAGTCAACAACGCCAATTTTATGGTCATGTCTGGGTTCAAACATGTTGCGTTGCATAACTCCTGTAGGAAGACAAGTCTCTGTTCGTTCATGATGTTTTCAATCGTGTAGGTCTCCTGCTCCTCGTCCCATATTACACTCACTAAGTCCGAGTTTTCATCATAACGCCAAGATTGGATGATTGGATTTGCAGGGTACGAACCAAATTTCTTGTTAATCTTCTTATAATCGTCTGTGTTTTGTCACAGAGGTTATCAAGAGGAATGCCAAGTGCTAGGATCTCCCTTTGAACTTCTTCGTCCAAGTTCAGTATGGCTCTAGCGGTTTTCACAAACACCCTTCTTCTGTTGTCAAAGAGGATCACAAATTTATTGATTCTAGTGTTGAATTTCCAAGAAACGATGTTTGCCATTTGTTCCTTTTTTTGCATTTTTAGTAAAAATGGTGTTTTCTTGTTATGATCAATGGAAGGGATGTTAACAACATTTTATATAATGATGTGTTTGGCAGGTAGTTTAGGCGGGAATTTTTATAATAAATGGTAGTAATAAATTTTCAGTTGCTATTTGTGCATGCTTTTTCTCTTTTAACAATGTAACATTATTAGTTATGAATGACGATTTATACATGAGTATGGCGTTTATACACTAGTATGGCGTTTTATGAACGAGTTTGGCGTTTTATGTTAGCGAAGTTAAAAGACCCTTTTACCCTTAATGACAGGCGCCAACGTAATAAAGTTGGGGTTATTTACGAAAACGCCACCGTGCCAATCCAATCCATTGATTGTTTTGATCTAACGGATGAGGGCGTTCTCACCGTTTTTACACTTATAGCCGTTTTCTCTAAATCCCGCCTCTCTATATATATATAGGGGATGATTATCTTGAGAGCGCTAAATATTGCGAGAACCCTGAGAACGAATGAAAAAACCAACCAAAACCAATTTTTTTTTATTCAAACGTTATTGTAGTTAAAATACAACATAAAATAGATTTACACATGTGTAAATAGATTTACAACACCAAATAATTCATTTCTCCTCTCAAAATCACTCTTATTAGATTATTTACACATATGTAAATATAATAGATTTAAACATGTGTAAATAGTAAACTTACACATGTGTAAATTTTATTTATTTACGAATTCACGTAAATCTAAACGTGTAAAATTGATTTATAACATTGTATTCGAATAATAATGATAAGTGCAAAAAGAAATATGGAATTTGAAATGTTTTTGACCAAGTTCTTGTGGTTTTTTAATTCGTTCCCACGGTTCTCACAATATTTAGCGTTCTCATTTAAACTCTCTCGTATATATATAGGGATGAGTTAAAATAGGAACCACCTTTAGATGCAAGAACCATATGAACGATTATCCACCCTTGATCTCTCATGTATGAGTGGTTGAGATTGAATTGCTTAAGTTTGATTTGTCTTGTATTGATTTTATTGATTAAAAAAGAATAAATAATACAAGAAGGGTATTTTGGAAAATTTTTACTTGTGTACTATTCATGTCAACTTGTCAAACTGACAGTCAAACATCATAGACTACATCACTCTTCATGTCAACATTAATTACGTTTAGCTATTTAAAAAAAGAATTAATTATAACACATGATTTTTTATACAAAAAAATTACACTACATGTATAAAAAGAAAGCGTCTTCAGTCTCTGATCTTGATCCTCATTTTTTGTTCGTTATCCTCGCCATTTGAATGTAAAAGCCCCAACACCCACAAAAATCAAAGAAACAAACAGAGCGTCGTTTAGAGGACCCGGGCCGGCGATCAGGGTTGTAAAAAACATTTTTTATCATGTAATAAACAAACATTTTTTTTACATTTGACATCGTGTGCGAATGTTTTTTACATTCGACACCGTGCGAGAAATTCTTTTACATTCGACAACGTATGAGAAACAATTTTTGAAATGTATGTAAAAACTGAACATGTATGCGTGCCGTTTTTACATACGTTTGAAAAATAGATTTACACGTGACGTTTAGAGGAGTTTGGACCGACAATCAGAGATTCAGAGGCGTAAAAAATATATTTTTTTCATTCGACACCTTGTGCAATTTTTTTTACATTCGACAACTTACGTAAAAACATTTTTCAAACGTACGTAAAAATTATTTTACGCCTTCCGTTTTTACATACGTTTGAAAATTAGATTTACGCATAACGTTTAGAGGAGTTCGGGTCAGTGATTGTTAGGGCGTATGTTCTGTTAAGTGTGGATCCTATATCCTGAGATGTTGCCTGGATCACTTATCCTTAGCGGATGATGCATGGAGTCTGAGGAGCAAGGATCCTTATATTTACTTATGTTATTTAATAGTTGTTCTCTATGTTGCTAATGTTTATATACAGGTCATGAACGAGTGGGACTTGGTCAAACTAGAATCTCGCTAAATATGCTTTGAATAAGGCACGTGCAGAAGATGAGTTAGCCGTTATGGACGAACATGGGGATTTCCATTTTTTTCTTTTAATTAGTTAGATTCTTTCTATTAACATTAATGGGATGATAAGTTCATTTAGAACACACACAACTACTCTCGAATACTCTCTGAAACACACTAGTGAATACTTATATTGAGCTTTATCACATCTAAAGTTGTAACCTTTTGGTGCAATATAGTTGGTGATAGGTAGTTTCCATCACCCGAGGTTTTTTATGCTGGAGATCTTCTAAAGATCAAAGGCTTTTTCCTCCTATAAATCATTGTGTTCATAGCCATTTACATTTCATTTTTTGATCATTCAATTGTTCAACATTCAAGCACGCTACCTCACAAATCAGATTTGGTTACATTATCATAAATCAGATTTTTGACCAAAACAATTTGGCGCCCACCGTGGGGCAAGTGGTGCTTCAATTATAAAAACTTTTCGTTCATTTCCATCAACTTCATAGCTACTTCAAGTGTCATGCCGGCGGTTACCTCATCTCAAACTACTATGTCTTTGCCTCCCATTCCCCCACCATTCCAGAAAAATGCTGAAAATGCTTAGAAGAAGAGATCACCCGTCTTCACATGATCAAAAACTTCTACTACTTCATCTCTTCTAATACTAACAGTGATATTTCTGATTTGTTTTTGCAGATCAAAAGCTACATGCAGCACCAAGACAAAACCAACCAGAGGATCCTTCGTGAAACTGATGATATCAAGAAGCAGAAGAGACCGCAGAAGATCAGTCTTCACTGTTGCCTAGGTTATTGGATTTTGCTACTCCATAATCAACAATCCAACATCCTAGAGGATCCACTGTCCAGCCTCAAGGGTCCTCCAACCTTCAACATGGATCACTAACAATGACTCTGCCTCAAGGATCTTACTTCCAACCTCAAGGATCCTCATATCTTTTGGCAAGGATCACTGGAGACAACTCAGCCTCAAGATCCTTCTACCAACCTGGAGGATCATAGGGAATGTACCAGTCTCAAGGATCCTACTTTCAACGTCAAGTATCCTCAGCTCAGGTTTAAGGATCCATGGATTGTCCGTCAAGGCCTTCAGCACCAACGTATCCTAGATCCAACATCTTTTAGGATAAAGGATCCCCGAGGTATTAACCACCTAGAAGCTCTGAAGTCCATGATGGGGACTTCATCCCAATGCAAACTATCGCTTCCTAAAGCCCTATTATGACAACGGACGTTTATTATATCCAATACACTTCTGGAATACCACATTTAAGTCAAACAGGAGGTAACAATTTTCATAACACCTCTATGGATACTAATCATGGTTTCATGCAGGATGCAGGGACCAGTCAGGCCAAGGCCAGGGAGTTACAGAAGCTCAAGGATATGATATCCAATGTCCCGGGAATAGTTAAACCTATTCTTGAAATTCCAGATGGAAGCCATATTCCAAAACGCATCCAAACACCTAACATGAGATGGTACAATATCGGGAAAGGATGGAGATCAACCCCATCTCCGAAAGGTTAAAAGAAGCTTGCTTGTGTAAGGCGTTCGGATCCACACTCACTGGATTAGCACTTAAATGGCTGCTAAATCTTCCTCCCTACTCTATTACTTCATTCTCACATTTAGTTAACCTATTTAATAACCAGTTTTCATGCAGTAGAACTTTTGAAAGGCTAACTAGTGACCTATATAGGATAACCCAGGCTCGTGATGAATCCTTAAGGGGTTACATCACCAGGTTTGGAAAAGAATCCTTAGAAATCCCGAATCTAGATGTTGCAACTTCTGTTGAGGTATTTAAAATGGGATTACAAAAGGATTCTCCATTTTACGATGACCTTGTCATGACCCCTTGTAAGAACTTGGACGAACTAAGAAACAGGGCTCTGAGATTCATCCGATTAGAGGATGATAAGAGAATACAAGACAGAATCACTGGTTCTAATAAACATGAGTATAACGACAAGAAGCAAGGGCCCTTCTACACGAATAACCGATCCAAGCCATACTCCAAGCCTGATAATCAAAATGTTCATGCAGTTGAACAAGATGATGATGAGGAGGAATATCCTCGAATATCTGAATATTGCTTTTCTTTTAATAACAATGTATTGATGCATGCCTTGCAGAACTTAGGTGAAAAATCTAGGTGGCCGAAGAAGAACGAGAAGTCTAACTCCTTCAAGGATAAGTCCAAGTGGTGTGCATACCATGAAGACTTTGGGCATTTGACGGACGAATGCATCGCTTTAAGGAGAGAAATTGGCTATCAGTAAGGGGCGCTTGAAGGAATTGCTGGGCAAGAAGAAGTCAAGGATCCAGGATCTTGAAAATGTCCAGAAAAAGTTACTCCGCCTCTGGCCAATGCACAAATAATAAACTTTATCTCTGAAGGATCGGATATCTGTGGAACCTTGTTCTCGGCGGCAAAGAGGCATGCCAAAGAAACCAAATTGGAGAATGGAAACAGGCCTATTAGGACCTCCACTCTAACTTAGCAGAAAGTTATATCCTTTGATGAGGATGATCGTGTTGATATTCAGGATCCTCATCATGATGGCCTAGTTATTACTTTGTTTATAGCTAGTCACTTTGTTCGCAGGATCCTGATAGACGGTGGAAGCTCTGTGAACATCATACAGCTTGATGTCCTGAAAAAGATGAATATCCTGGAAACAGAAATAATTCCAAGATCATCTGTCCTTGTAGGATTCAGCGGTGAAACGAAGAACATGCTGTGGGACATCAAACTCCCAATCTACATCGAGGGGGTAAACTCTGTACAACAATATTGTGCTATTGACTGCTTGTCTTGTTGCAATGTTATCCTTGGCAGGCCCTAGATTCACGAAATGAAAGACGTCCCATCAACCTACCACCAATGTGTAAAACTACCAACACCTTGGGGGGTAGTGAATATAGAAAGCGATAAGCAAGAGCCCAATTGTTACACCTCTTCAATAAAACCGACATCAAAACCAAGGGCGACATAGCAATCACAACAACCTCCAAGGAGTGTCCTGGAGGCAGCAGAGCAAGACGTCGAGGATGTAATACTGGATCCTCATGATCCTGAAATCAAGGTCATCATAGGATCCGGGATCCTCGAAAATATAGAACAGGATCTGGTATCCTTCCTGAAAAGAAGAAACTCTACCTTTGCTTGGAAACACGAGGATATGACAGGTATATCTAAAGATTTTATAACACATAAATTGGGAATTGATAAATCTTCCGTGCCAACTCATCAAAAAAGAAGAAAATTTGCACCTGAAAGGAAACTTATCATCCAAGAGGAGGTAGACAAACTCTTGAAGGTAGGTATGATTAGGGAAGTTAAGCATCCAAGATAGTTGGCCAGTGTGGTGGTTGTTTAAAAGAAAAACGGAAAGTGGAGGGTATGTGTCGAATTTACAAACTTAAATAAGGCATGTACATGGGATCCTTTCCCACTTCCACACATTGACTGGTGGATGCAACAACAAGACATGAGTTTCTAACCTTTATGGATGCTTCCTCTGGATTCCAACAAATTCAGATGGAACCATCTGACCAAGAGGATACAACATTCATGACTCCTACTGGCATATACTGTTACATTGCAATGCCTTTTGGACTGAGAAATGTAGGTGCCACCTACCAAAGGCTGGTCAATATGATGTTCAAAGAGCAGATATGAGACACTATGGAATTGTATATAGACGACATGGTGATCAAGTCCAAGAAGGCTGAGATCATCTCAGGATCTTGATGTGGCATTCAATATCTTTAATCAATACAACATGAAGCTGAATCCTTCAAAGTGTCATTTTGGTGTTAAAGTTGGGAAATTCTTAGGCTACATGGTGACAAAGAAAGGGATTGAAGCAAGCCCTGAGCAGATTAAGGTGATTGTGAATATAAAATCTCCTGCGAATGCCAAGGATGTCTAGAGTCTGATAGGAAGGATCGCGTCCCTAATCAGATTCATTTCAAAGTACTCAGAGAAATGAAAAGATTTTTATGATATTATGAGGAAGAACAAGTAATTCGAGTGGACGGAAAAGCATGAAGCTACACTCAAGGCTCTTTAGGATTATCTATCCTCAGCACCAGCCCTATTGAAACCAGAGGATGGTGAGCCATTATCCTTGTCCTTAGCTATATCAGGAAAAGCAGTATGTGCAATATTAGTTAATGATCATGAAGGCCAACAACATTCGGTTATTATGTAAGTAAAAGCCTTCTTGATGCTGAAGCTAGGTACTCTCATTTTGGAAAATTAATTCTTGCATTGATCATGGCTTCCACTAAACTTAAACATTATTTTGAAACACATACTATTATTGTGAAAACTAATTTTCCCATTAAGAATGTTCTCAGGAAACCTGAAATGTCAGGAAGAATGGAGAAATGGGTAGTCAAACTTAGTGCATATGAAATAAAATATGAACCACGGACTGCTATCAAGTCTCAAGCCTTGGCTGACTTTGTGGCCGATTTCAGTAGTGATCTACAAAAGGAAGCTGAATTAGAGGTTCAACAGCTTGAAGAAACCAAGGATCCTTAGACACTCTTCACCGATGGAGCCTCAAATGTTAAAGGAACCGATCTAGGAATATTACTAAAATCACCATGGGGGGACACAATACCCCAGTCCATTGCCTGTGAGTTTTAGACAACTAACAATGAAGCAGAGTATGAGGCCCTAAAAGCGGGTTTGCAATTAGCTAAACAGATGAGGATCAAGTATCTTTAAGTATACGTAGACTCACTGCCAATTACTAACCATTATAATAGCTCATATGCCGTGAAGGGTGAGAAATTAATCAATCATTTAGAAATTGTTAAAAAATTAGCAAATGCTTTCGATTTTTTAGTATAACGCAGGTACCTAGAGAAGAAAACGTTGGGGCTGACGCGTTGGCAAATTTAGGACCAACCTTAAAGATAACAAAAGACATGAGGATACCTATTATCCACATTCTCTTTCCTGCAATTGAGGAAAATGAAGCATTGGAAATAGTTGAGGATACTGCAATTGTACCTAGTGATGTGCAACTGAATTTAGGATCATGGATCATTCCAATTATGAACTACATCCAGAATGGGGAATTTCCAGCATGGGAGAATCCCAGAGCCTTCAGAGTTAAGGTATCTCAATTCACGAAATTAAATAACACGTTGTATAAAAGATCTCTTGCAGGTCTACATTTACGATGTATTGAGGTTCCAGAAATTCAAGAGGTCTTGAAGAATTTTCATGAAGGAGACTGTGGACATCATACTTGGGGTAGAGGTCTATTTTCAAAGATCCTTAGAACAGTCTACTACTGGCCCCAATGAAGAAAGATGCAGTAGATTATGTAAGGAAGTGTTATGCTTGCCAGAGACACAACAACATCCTACATCAACCAACAGAGCCTTTATATCCAATAATTTCCTCTTGGCCATTTATGAAATGGGGAATGGATATAGTTGGAAAACTTTCAAAGGCACCAAGAGGAAAAGTATTTATGCTAGCCATGACTTATTACTTCTCCAAATGGATAGAAGCAGAAGCTTTTGTTCAAGTCTGAGAAAAGGAAGTTATATCCTTCATTAAAAGATTCCTTCTGAAATTATATGTGATAGTGGAT
This sequence comes from Scalesia atractyloides, assembly GCA_947069175.1. Classification (NCBI taxonomy): domain Eukaryota; kingdom Viridiplantae; phylum Streptophyta; class Magnoliopsida; order Asterales; family Asteraceae; genus Scalesia; species Scalesia atractyloides. Next base: position 36,351,986 of record CAMTDV010000004.1, on the reverse strand, counting down.
CCCAATTTATTGGGAATAGAACTACTAACTTTTGTGACAGTTGGAGAATTAAGATGATAATTAAATCATTATCAACAACTTGAAGAAGAAACTTGGATCCAAGAAAGGAAAGTGGGCTGAAGAGTTGCTATATGTACTTTGGATAGATAGGACAACTCTAAAGAATGCTACAGGCCAGACCCCTTTCTCTCTATTCTTTGGAATAGAGGCAGTGATCCCAACAGAGATGGTGGTTCCTACAGAATGAACAAGCATGCGTGATCCTCAAACAAATAGCGAGAATCTGACTCAAGACATGGATACTATGGATGAGCTCAAAGATTCAACGAAAATAAGGATGGCTAGTTATCAACAAAGGATGGCTAGAGCAGATAACAAGAACGTTAGGATCAGAAAATTTCAAGTTGGAGACTTGGTACTAAGGAAAGTGTTTCAAAATAACACAAACCCAGCTGATGGCAAGTTGACACCTAAGTGGGAAGACCCTTATCTAATAGAAGCAGAGGCAGGAAAGGGAACATACCGTCTATTAACCATGGAGGGTGATCTCTTACCTAGGGACTTGAATGCTATTCACCTAAAAAAGTATTTTATATAACAAGGATCAAGGATCCTTACATCGGTAACATTTTACCTTCAGTTTTTCTCTACTTCTATTTCATTTATTACGAGAAAAGGATGTTAAATATTAAACATCCAATTTCACCAAGTTTTGAGCTTGTGTAGAAATGTTTAACATCTTTAGCAGAGGATTAAGGGGTTGGCCACCTCTTTCCCACGTTTAAGATATCTTATACCTTCTAAGGTTTAAAGATTTTCACTTTCACATGAACTGGGTTTTGACACCCCGCCCGTAGCGCACGTTTATCCAAGTATGGTTTGAGGCAATGGGACCAGTACATGCTTGAGTGGCTGACAATTTCATTGCTTTTGGCCATATGTATGATCTCAAGTATAATGGTAGACGTATCATACATCCTTTATCCTAAGGTTTCTAACGTTTTCACGTTAGCTAAGGTTTTGGCATTTTCATGTCACTTAAGCGGGCTTGTCCCTAGTATTTTGGGCTAGTCCCCAGTTTGTTAGGCTTGTCCCTAAGTTGTTGTGCTTGTCCCCAGCTTGTTTGTCTTAGTCCCAAGTTAACTGCAATAAGTTTTGGAGCTATGGAGTTTCACAAGTTAATTTGGAAGGATCCTGGATCCTTAAAAGACTATCTAAAGTTAACTAATTTGTTTATACAAAGGTGATTCTTAAGGAAACAAAATCCTAACTTGGATTTTCTGGTATGTTTTATTCTCATACTTGTTTATCTTGTTAACTTTACCTTGAACCTTGCAATTAAGGGTATGTGACTTACCTATTTATATTTGACTAGGTTTTATCTAAGACTATTACATGCAAAGATTAAAAAATTTTTTAATAACCTAATTTTTTCTGAATTCTTATAAGGTAAAACTTATGATTTTTACAAACATTCTATTTGAATGGAGAAATACAAACATATCACACCAAAACTTTGAACACAAATATAGCCAAAAGATTAACTTTTATTTGAAAACCCTATTAAGGTTACCAAAATGATCAACCCGGGCTTCTACTAGCATTACCTGGCTCGTCCACTTGGGTTGATACAGGGTGTTACTAATTTTTTTAAAGTGCAGGAAATTGAAGAGCAGGATAACAAAGGCTCCATCCCCCAAACAGAAGAAATTGAAGACCAAGGCATCAACATCCTTCATTGCCCACTTGAGCGGTCTCCACCACAGCTTCACCACCTTCACCTCCAACAACCTCGATCACCTCATTTGCTCTACTTGAGCCAGCCTCCAGTAACTTCACCGGCTCCGCCTCACCACCAAGCTCGACAAGTCTCTACTTCCACCCAGCTAGATCCCATGAAGACCGGTCGAAGTTAGGATCCATTGCCTCTTGGACAATCCTAATCCTTGCCTGGAGGATAACTCGACCAACGCACAACTTAGCCTCTTCAGTTGTTTCCATCTTCGCCTTGTTGGCCTGCATGTCAGCCTCCAAGATCTTTTTCTCCAAGAGCTTGTTTTCTTTCTCCAGTGTGGATAATATCTTGTCTTTGGCAGCAACTATGGATCAGAGGTAAGCTAGATTATCTTCAGCTTCGGCCAAGCTTTTATCCTTATGGGCCTTCAAGCGGACAAACCTCTGCAAAGGGTAGCACATATAGTCAGAATCAAGGATCTCTCATCAAAGGTAACAGTAACAAAAAGAATCAAGGATCCTTACCTCAGCAATGAAGTCATGGATCAGCTTCTCAGCCTCGAGCTCATCCTCCTCAACCTCCATGGGCTTCTTCCTTTTTGACCCATCTTTGGCCCTGGTGGTGATGGGCGTGGGCTCCGGGAAACTTGGCCCCTTGACCAGCTCCTTCTTGATGGAGTGAGAAGAGATGATGCTGTCAACACCATCTAGGCCAAACTTGGTGGCCGACTTGCTGGTAGACTTCTGAGCACCTACATCATAAATGTTAGGGCATGGATTTTGTGCTAAGGATCATCCATCCTGAGACTGAGCCTGGATCACAGATCCTTAACGGATAATGCAGAGAGTCTGAGGATCAAGGATCCTTACTAACGTTTATGTTTTTAACAATTGTTCCTTGTGTGTTTAGTTTACGTTTTCAGGTATTCGTGGGCAAAGTCAATACGGGAATTACGGAGGAATATGCTATTTTTTGGCACGTGCATGAAAGTCATGACCGTTGAGGGGGGGTCGTGTGAAGGCTTACATGATTTGCGGATAGTTAGTTAACTAGATTTATTAGATATTGATAAGGGGGTATTGAGCTCGATATAGAAACACCCGCACACTATGAAAATACACACTTCTGCTACTCTTTCTCGAACACACACATTAGAACTCTCATTGTAACAAGCTCAATATTTCCGAAGTTGTAATCTTTCTTGTGCAATATAGTAGATAGTGATAGTTTTCACTATCCGAGGTTTTTTATGCCGAAGATCATACATTGATCAAGGGCTTTTTCCTCATATAAATCTCGGTGTTATCCATTTCATTTATTAAACACTTGTTCATTCAATTGTTCATCACACAAGCACTCAACCTCACAAAATCAGATTTGGTTACAATATCCTTATTGTGATTTTTGACCAAAACAGTTTGGCGCCCACCGTGGGGCAATCGATGCTTCAATTCTAAAATTCTCATTCATTCCATTCATTTCTGTTCAATTCCATCAATCATATGGCTTCTCAAGAAAAATCTGCTTCAAGTGCCATGCCGACGGTTACCTCATCCCAGACTTGTGCATCATTGCCTCCTCTACCCCCTGCACCTATTAGGAGTGTAGAGAATCCTCAGAAGAAAACTACTCCTGTTTACACAGGATCAAAAACCTCCACTGTTTCTTCATCTATAGTTACTAACAGTGATGTTTCTACCTTGATTTTGTAGATGAAGAACTACATGGAGCAGCAGGACAAAATCAACCAGAGGATCCTCAGGGAGATTGATGAAATCAAGAAGCAGAAGAGATCAGTGGAGGACCACTCTCCGCTGATGCCTAGGTCATTGGATTTCACTTCTCCAGCGTCAACGATCCAACATTCCAGAGGACCCGGTGTTCAAATTCAAGGATCTTCCAATTACTAGCAAGGATCACTGGTGATGACACATGCTCAAGGATCCTCATCTCAAGCTCAAGGATCCTACTTCCAGTCTCAAGGATCATCTATCCTTCAGCGAGGGTCACTAGGTGTCACACTCGAACTTGCAGCGGAAGAAAAAAATACGGGATGTAACAGACACCTCTGGTACAAGCACATCGTTTATAAAGACGCTACATTTTATTACGTACAAAACGTTGATTACATACTACATGTATGTTACAACTGCGTGTTCCCATGAACCACATAAGTCTTCTAAGCTGCATGCTTCTATATCAGGATTCGTCTACAAACACGTCTTGAACAACATACATGGATCACATCAATCTCAAGTTACCTGAAATGCATGTTAGTTTTAAAAAGGTCAGCTAAACGCTGCGTGAGTTCCACTGGTTTAACTGTTGTGTAACAATATGTGTTAACAAGTTTAATTGCACTAGCCATAGTCTTAGTCACAATGACGGTCACAGTCATAGTCGCAGATGGAATTACACGAGGAAGGAAGTGAAACCTGACTGTTTTACCCCGGGTGTGTGTCACAGAGACACTCCCGGTCCACCCACTGCGTCACGTGCAGTTCAACGCCCCAGTGTAGTTATGCCTAACAACATAACCGATTTAAGGACACGTGCAGACCTGGTTGCCGACCTTCCTGTAGGGCGCGGCCTGGGTTCGTCAGACCAATAGTACTATCCACTGCCCACGGCTCATATTAATCACTTGTAATGGGGAGGTAGTTCGTGTGTTAGATAATTCACATCTCACAAGTTGGTGCAATTAACACAATTTCGTAACATGCCAATCATCTCAGAAACAATATCACAATTTAAAAGTGGGAGAGTAAAATTCACTCCTAGATTGGTGTAATCAACACAGTTTATAACATGCAAGTCCCCAGAAAATAGTAAAATAATTCAAAAGTGGGGAAGTGAAAACTCACCGTACGAGTAGTGATTTTAACGCAAGAGTGATCAAGCAACTGGATCAACTTTAATAACCCACATGCAAATATGGACTCAAATCAGTATCTAAGTTGGTAATGGTTATAACTTGGATCTGGTCAGGAGTGTTTACTCCGGATTGAGTCTATAGGACACTAGCATGGTGATGGACGTCAGGGTAGTATTAGTTTTCGGTTTGGCTTCCGGGCACCGTTTCGCGTGCCATCCAAAGTCATTAGTTTAACGTGTTCGGATAATGGTACAGGAATACCAATAATGTCAAAACGTGGTTATTTAAGAATGATTAACTTTTCATCAAGGGAGTTTGAGGGTTTGGGGAGTCTAAGTTGCCCAAATTTGAGTTTCCATTTTTACAGTCGGGAATTCTCCCGAATTGTCTTAGAGCACACCCATAGTGCCCAATTTGCCCGGGAATCTCCCGGAATACTCCTGGTGTTCCAATTATAGTATTTGTCAGGTTGGCTCAGTTCCCAGTTCTGGTAGGTTCGTTATACGGTAACTTGCCGAAATTGATTTAAAATAACTCATTTTTAATTCCATAAATTCCCATTTAATCTATAATTTGAATAAAAATCTGTAAATATTTATATAACTTAGAAAAATCTGTAGATTTTGGGAATTTATTTTGGCCTTTTGGCTATTCAAATAAATTATTTATAAAACAATATTTAATCAAATAATTTGCGTTAATTAGCCTCAGTGGTTCAAAATTCCAAAAAAATTCCAGAATACCTTCTACATGTCTAGGAACTCCTCAGAAATATTTAAGATTTTTCCGATTTCGTTTCGGTGCGGTCCTGGCTACCGAAATCTCGCAAAAACCCGGATTTTTAACCCAAATCAAAACTCAACCACTGGACTCCGAATTTTCCCAGAAGATTCCCCACATGTTCTTTAGTGTCTCTGTAAAGTTTGGTGATTTATTGAATTCGTATGATAATTTTTCTGAAATTCATTCAGTAAAACAGTTAAAAATTCACCAAAAATCATAGTAAAATCCAAAAATTCTAAACTTTTATGTGGACCTTCCTGACAATATGCTACATCACCACACCAAATTACAGCTCAATCCAAGTTTCACAGACCAAGTTATAGCTAACACAAGTTTCTGCCTAGCCTAGATTCGGTTCTCGGATGTCATACCTAGCGATTCTTCCGATTGCAAGTGTTTATCTTGATCCCAGAAGTGTGTGAAGGCTATATTCAGTACCTACACACCAAGTACAACCCAAATATGCTAGAACTTAGATCAATCAAGCTTTATTTCATTGTTTTTCGGTTAATCGAATAGTTAAGCGATTTTTGTCGAATAGGTGTTGATTAGGGTAGCAAACTCCAAATATTTGTGATCATGGCTGCCATATAACACCAGGGGAATACCAAGGTGTTCTTATTCAGCCCATAAACATGTTTAAACCTTCAAAATTCTTGGATTAAATTAAGTTTTTTCGGCTAGAATTGCGTATAATCAAGAAAACAAGGTTAAAACTATAAGAACCAAGGTTTATACCTTTGATTTGTTGAAGTTTAAGGTGAAACTCAGCTGGGTTTGTGTTGTTCATGGCAGAAAATTGAGAGGTCTTGGTGAAATTTTGTAATTTTTGAAAGAAAAAATGAAATAATTAAAAGAAAAATAAAAATAAAACATATATAAAGGGGTGGGGGGTTGGAGGTGGGTCCCATGTGGGACACCTCGTGCTTTGTAATGCGTGATAAAAGATGATGTTTATCTTCCGTTTGCGTTTAGGTTCATTTTCGGGTCCCGGATTTTTCACAATTGTCACAGTATCCCCCGATTAAAAGAATTTCGTCCTCGAAATTCCGTTTAGTAATCCATTGGAGAGCTCCGTATTTATATTCGTGTCAGTCATCTGACAGACAAGTATGTTTTCACTTTTTGTTTAGTATCATCATCGTACGGAGATGATAATTGTGCTACATAGTAGCAATGTAATTTGTCCATCCACAATTCCTACGTATTGTTAAGAGTACCGTCTGTCATCACTTCCAATATGAAAATGAGAGTGTTGTTGGACTCAAAGTAGGATATGAGGTTCGTATTGAGCTTATAGCTGACTGCAATTATTACGTTTTCTTTGCATTCATTATCTTCACCATTCATACACCATAAGTTTCAATTACGATTTCGTTTAATAGTTATTGAACACCCCCTATAAAGGAGGAGTATGGTACTCTCCCAAGTTTTGTTGCGAACATTGCAATAATGAGCACCATGCTCTGCATGTTTGTGTTAAGGGAATAAATTTGGTCTTATCGGTGGTGCACACCAATCTTCCCTTGTTGTCGTGTACGTGTGTATCTTCGGCTAATACTAACTGACCACGCGAGTCCCTACTCTATGGTAGAGAAAGAGAAAGGCTTTTACGAGCCTACGGTTGCCATAGTGCAAGCATGTACATGAGTAACAAAGAATCTGCACCCTCACATCAACAGGGTGCCCGAACTACTCACCAGTAGTCTAATCACGACGTAAGGATATGGAATTTCTACAGTAATAATTCTAGTTTGCATTAAGTTTTGGGAGCTTGGCTGCAGCTGTTATACAACTATCTGTGTCTTTTCCAGAAGGAAACAACTTAGTAACTTCGATGACATCGATGTGATTCTCCGAGAGATATCGTATAAAAATTCCCATATACCGGGAATGATAGGGTGTGCACCCAATGCGATCTTAATTCCAGTAGCACCACATCTAGAATGCTACTATATCACGTGGAAATGCTTAAGGCGTGATGAGTGTCTAACGATCACAAGTATCACTATGATGCCCCTACACATGGGATCGGCATTGATTGTAGATGTACGGGTAATTTGGTAAAAGATGATTAAGTAACTAGTCATCGAATCAAGGTTCCCCATTGACGGAGTACCCTTCGCAAGGTAGGATCATAGCCACGCTCGACTATCATTTCATAAGGATGTCGTTAATGGAGACAATGAGAAGTAATCATTTCCCATGATGTTCTTGGAAGATTACCTAATGCATAGGCGAATATAACCCATACTAGTCACAAGGTGGTTAATCACCACTTGACCGTCTCGGTCTCGTGGTTTTTCGAGTCAAATTCGGACTTGGTAAGATCTGAACTGTATATAAGTATAAAAGGATATAATGCCTTCTCATCTTGGCACCTCCGCCAACTGAATCACCGCTTAAACGTAAGGGTTTCATCGAATTCGTTCATGTCAAACCATCTTGGTTTAGATTGGGAAATTCGTGTGGTTTTATGAAACCATGGGCTGAAGCCCGAGTTCATAGTCACCCTAGTCCTATAGGGACAATTGACCACTGAATCTGATTTTTCCCGTTAGTCTCATATTCGTAATAATGTAAACAAGAAATGAAGACCCAGCCCCCGGGTTGGTCGATACTAGGCTTGTTGAGTTTCTCAACCCGTTGGTCGTAGGATTAGTCAGTTTGTTTCCCAATAGGGCACGAAAGGAATACATGCTATTGGGAAATGTAATAACATAGATCCACAATCGCTCGGCAATCTCTTGAAATAACAAAAGCAGTTTCAAGGAGGCTGAATGAAAACCGTAATCAATCGAGGTAAGCCTAGCACTCTGACGGCTAGGATACGAATAAAGGTTATGAATGCCATTTCACATCCGGTCGGTGCATCCAACCAAGCACCGATCTACACTTTGGTCATTTAGTTTGACTTAGTATCGCACATCGAGTTATTTACAATTCGTAGTGTGTGTTAAGTAACTCTCCAAATTTGAAGAGTATTAGTTGTCGTGTCAAAGTCTTATTTCTCCTTTAAGTATATATGACGTGCTTACTAACAGAATTTCCCTCTGGATGGACATGATATCCGAGGGACGTATTCGGAATATTCACTAGTCCCTTCATATGAAATGATTGGGATTACGAGATTTCTGGTTTAGCTTTCCCCAAGTGGGTTCAGCGCACAAAAGACATCAATTATAATATTCGGACAACTTATGACTATTCCTATTTCAAAGAAAGTTTGGTTTTGACCGTGTTCCTTCATACATAGTAGTTCATGCTTTTCATAGTATGGCGTATATATGTCACTCCAGTGACATGCTTTGACCGCACATTTAAGCACTGGCCCTTTTTGGGTTAAGTCTAAGTGCAATTTTAGCAGTGGTATGATGACGGATATTATTACATACATGATAATGATGTTGGTTATACAGGTTGTGGACTCATGCGTGCGACGAATTTGTGTGGTATGGGATGATTGAATATGTGACATTGATACATGTATATAAGTATTGTTTATAATAGAATGGCCCCGAAACGCTCACCACAAATGAGTGAGGTGGTAATCGCGCAAGTGATAGCGCAACAGCATACAACAATCATCCCCACGATCGTGAATTTCACTCGTGGTACGAATACACAGGTACATAAATATATATACATTATTATACTTAAGATTTCTCCTGTTCTTATTTCCTTAAGTAACACAAGAATTTTCGTCACTCGAAAATAACGAAGAATCGGGTTGCTCGGTAACATTGTATTTTACGAATACTTATTTAAATTGATCAAACTGAAAATCAATTGAAGGTACCAACTAGTTGAACGAAGATGAGGGGTGTTTCAACAATATTTCCCTGATCTAAAGAATTTAGTCCTCGTATACTAATGCGGACTAGCAATGCCGTCTACCGAATAACTTTAGGTTACTCACAAGAGTAGGGTATTGTTCACTTTGTATCCCATCGGCGAATGAAAGTCAGTGTATCCCATGTATCATCCTCCTACACATGTAGGAGACCTTACCAAATAACACCTTTACAAAGGTCCGAAGGGAATTTCAAACAAATCTTAGGAATTGTGAATAACATTGGGTATAATTATTTGGACTCCTCGGATGTTTCAGGGAGGAGGAGGAGACATATGGTGTTTTCCCGGGTCTTATTATTATCATAGAGTTGGGGAGTCACCATGTTTTATAGACATATAAGTATCTGAGTTGGTCCCTACTCAGGACAATCGCACGGTCGTCGTAGGTATCATGACGCGAAAAGCCTTAATCGTAAGGAATCAAAAAAACCATGTATCCACATATGCGATTTCTAGCATGAATGCACCGCCCTCATACGGTTAATGTTGGTTCAAGACTTAGTATAGCCATCACAAAAATATTACCGAACAAGGATTAAAAGAACAGGTGGTCTAGAGTCTGCAGGTTTGGATAGGAGTTGTCCCATGGGTTAGTCATCAGAACATATTTTCACTAAGTTACGCGAGGCTGAAAACAAGGGATCGTTTGATATGTGAAAGTCTTATATGATTCTTTTGAATACCGTCCTTTGAATTAGATATACGTATATATATATCTATATAATAATCGTCCAACAAAAATTCGTTTTGTATCATTTTGTTTCCTAGTTATGCATTAAAAGGTAGCTTCGTTACGGTCCTTTGTACCGTTCATTCCCTACTCTTCGAGTTACTGGGGATTTATCTGGTATTGGTTTGAACTAAATCAATAGGGCGTATCAAATTAGTAATTTATATGTACCGAACCTTAACACTTTCCAATAGTGTTAGTAAGGAGAATTGAATTGAGGTGAAGCAATGAATCAGATTATTTTCTAAATAGGTTTCTTACTTCGCATTGGGTTTACGTTACCCTCAACCGAAATTTACCAAATTGACACTTGGATTGGACCGCGGTTAATGTTGTATATTTATGATTAAATATATACATAGGACTGTCATGTTAATACGAAGTATGAACGCTTACGAGGAATATCGGCAAAAGTGTTCCCGCCTCCACTAGTCTTATCACCATCAGATCCGCATCCACACAATCCCTCACCAAACTTTGATTACATCAAATAAGTTTCTCCATTTATGTGTTACCCCTAAATCCCCTTGGGTTATCAACACCGATGTTAATTACACGTCCTTATTTAGAATTAGTGATTGCATCATTAGCGAATGATAGCTAATAACGAAAATATATGCTTCACTGAGTAGTTTCATAGAAAACGGTCGGTGACATGAGTATAGGTTGTTCGTCGTATCGTAATGATTCCGAATATATGACTATACGTTCTAGCAATCCCGCCAAAAGAAATAACTTACGCTGAATTGTCTTATCGAAGACACAAAACTTTGTTACTTATCGCGAATCATTCATTGGATCATCGATGTGGGTAAGCTATCACCGGCTATACCCAAATAGTTCAGTACGGAGTACTACCGAGGTGTAGTACCCCTAGAAATCGTGTCACGTATTTGAGAAAAAAAGGACTTTCCCAGGATTAATCCAGTGGTCATTTATATGTCGCCCCAAACTACTATTCATGTAAAATTACTACAACCATGTGTAGACATTGTGGTTACGACAACTATGGCGTCATCTATCGCCTCAAACAGGGTCGAAGTCTCAATACCGCACTGCCCAAAACATAACCGAACAAATCGCAACATGAAGCCCGTCTGCCCTGAGTAATGGTACCTTGATCATGTAGCCGAGTGTTTATATGTAGGAAGTACCGCAACGTATCCACCACACCCATATACCTGATCAATATTCCGTTCTCCATGATATTGGGGCCTCATACTACTTTCTTCAAATAACCAACTGAAATTCGAAACAATCAATAATTGTAAAAGAACACAATGTAACCGATGGTCACACGAAACGAGGTTCCACAACACAAAGCGTTTCAAAGGGATCTGTACCATCACCAACTTTATATCCCAAGGAATCAAATGACAACAGGAATGGTATCTTCTTCACGCACCCCATGCCATTTCCATGACCCGGAGATCGTCATATTCAGATTTAACCTATACTGAAACATGTGCTAAGGAATACCACTAAGTATTATAGTATCACACGACGTGAAAGCTAGTGCCAAAATTATAAGCAGAAGAGGAATCCCGCAGACCATCAAATGAATCGTGGATTCAAGGACGAAAAAGTTTCGTAAGATGTTTGAACTATGTGATTGTATAACAATTGAATGTGAAGCAGCGAGAAGTGAAGTGAGGATCTGTACACGTCCACCCAGTCTATCTGAACTGTCAGACCCCAACCGATGGCGAAATCATTGGGGCACGACACTAGGCGACGAGATTGTCTCACGAGAATTCCATAGCAATTATCTAGAAACATTACTTAGTGTTTAACATCCCATTCTATCAAACATAACATTCCACACAATTATTACAGAAACTTGTTTTTTCATAAGCACAAATCAGGTTCGATATCCCCTAGATTTAATACATGAGTTTCCAAATTCAAAACAAACTAAAACCACTAAAACTAAGCATAATCCAAAGCATCCAACGCTAATCCTCAACCTGTTACATATGTTAAAATACAAGTCAATGCAATTAAGTAAAGGTGAGCATACAGGTTTAAGTAATACTAGCATAATAGAGAAAACGTTCACGAAATAGTCTAATTACATATCATGATACACCAAAACACATCACACAAAACTAGGCATATTTCTCATGCTAACCTCCGTGAGAAGGCTAGCGCGTCCATCCTAACTAGACCCCGTCGGGTGTTAGCCACACTATAATACCATACTAGCTAAGGAGGAAAGTTAACGAAAATAAGTCCTAGTCACATGTTTCTAGTATCACGTATTGAGCATATAGAATCAGATTATTCGTGTGTGATAAACAGTTTGATTTGTGAAGTGATTTTGATAGAGGAACATATGTAACACCCAAAAAGTGCATTAAAGCGAAAACGGGTCAAGTATACTCACAGTTGGTGCGTTTCGGGAGAGATAAGGGATCTGAGAAGAGTTGTGGAGAGTGCCGGATCAGCCTGTAAGCGAACAGAAGTGCATCAGTCCTCCGAATTGCTGAAACGGTTAAGTTTGGATTGAGCAGAGGACAAGTTCGGGCGAACTTGTATGTTTCCATACAAGTTCAGGCGAACTTGTGTTACCTGCTGAGAATTGAGACAAGTTCGGTCGAACTTGTGAAGTTTCTCAAGGAAACTTGACAAGTTCGGGCGAACTTGTGTATATTGATGACGGAAGAAGCAAGTTTGGTCGAACTTGTGAAGTTTCCTGAGAAACTTGACAAGTTCGGGCGAACTTGTTGAATTTATGAAGATGCTGCCTCAAGTTCGGTCTAACTTGACCCTTATGGTGCAAGTTCAGGCGAACTTGACTCTTGAGCTGCACAAAAACAATTAGATCTCGAGCGAACTTGGTGTTTTTGGCATCCAAATCGTGCGTTTTTGCGTCGTTTGCTGAGGAAATCGAGTGTCCATCCCTCCAACCTTAAGCGACTGAGAAAACCTAGGCTGGAGAGGTCATTTGGAGCGAACTTAGCCATTTTACAGAAACTCGGGCTAATCCGGGCGAACTTGATGGTTCGTACGGGTTAGTCCAGCTTGTGCAAAATGACGATTTCGTCCTTGTGCTTCCGGATCTGAGATCTTGCTTGACAACGCCTCGTTCCACTCAAAAGTGAATGAAACATACGTCATTAGTCTGAATATTGTGTAGAAATCAATGTCTTTGAAAGGTTTTACTCAGATCTAGCATAGATCTGAGTGAAAAACAAAAGTTTTTGCATAAATAGATGAAGATTTTCGTAAACATAAGAGATTTGTTGAAAATGAAGGCAGAGCCTTGTGCAAAATCGTTGTAAAACGTTGTTGAACATCTTTGTAGTTGAAAACAGGTTGAATCTTACTTAGAAAACAAAGGGTTTTGGGATTTGAGAACTCTGGGCAAACTTGTAGCAAGTTCAAATGAGAGAATGGGGATGAGTATTTATAGGTGTAGACAAAAAGTGAGCTGGTGGGAGTCAAGTTCGGTCGAACTTGCATGATTTCATGCAAATTCGGGCGAACTTGCTAGATATTGATGGGATTCTTGTCAAGTTCGGCCGAACTTGCTGATTCTGTGAGGAATCAAGGCAAGTTCGAGCGAATTTGTGGGAAAAGGAGGTTTCTTGTGTTGGCCAGTCAAGTTCGGCCGAACTTGGTAACACCAAGTTCGACCGAACTTGGTAACACCAAGTTCGACCGAACTTGACCCACTTGTTGGGTTTTCTTCGTTTTTCGTTCGTTTATCGATTGTTCAGCGATGTAATCGAGTTATAAAGTGATGTTAAGCGATTAAGCGATGCGATGGCGAGTGTAATCGTAACCATAAACACACATAACATATAAATAACATAAAACCACATAATTAACTGCGTTTTGCGATGCGATGGCACAAGTGTTTATTAAACAATAACACACTCGGCTCGCATAATAGCGTATTTAGTTGTAATTGCGATTAGATTAGCGATGCGTTTAATAAGCGATTAGATGCGATATAATTGAAATAAAACATACTTAATTTAACATAACTTTCTTATAAATCGAATCTCGAGATTACATAAGGATAGATACAATGGAAATAAAAGAAAAAGATAACAACGAAAATCGGAGTTGTTACGTGAACGACCTGCACGTTCTTTGTGTATCTATGTTCATTTCGAAATACCATTCTGGTATGCAATCGTTGTTATAATAATTATAAGGATAGGGTTGGTGAGATCGTATTGCACTAAAGGCTTAGGGTGTCACATCATAAAGTATAAGTAACCACTGTGGAAGTGGTATGAATCCAACTCTAGTGTATATTAAACAGGTGGTCAGTAGGAATGTGGAATGGACTGTAATACCAGTTTTCTGCCTATCCCAAAGGCAGATGTAGTAACGGATTATTCACCAATCCCAATTCATGTATCAATTCTCGCACAAACATTCACACACTATCACCTTGGCACACGTATGTATCATTCCACGTATTTAAGTGAGTTTATTATCGCGGCTTTCCCAACACTGCATGCTTCTATATCAGGATTTGTCTACAAACACGTCTTGAACAACATACATGGATCACATCAATCTCAAGTTACCTGAAATGCATGTTATTTTAAAAAAGTCAGCTAAACGCTGCGTGAGTTCCACTGGTTTAATTGTTGTGTCACAATATGTGTTAACAAGTTTAATTGCACTGGTCACAGTCTTAGTCACAATGACGGTCACATTCATAGTTGCAGATGGAATTACACGAGGAAGCAAGTGAAACCTGACTGTTTTACCCCGGGTGTGTGTCACAGAGACACTCCGATCCACCCACTGCGTCACGTGCAGTTCAACGCCCCAGTGTAGTTATGCCTAACAACATAACCGATTTTAGGACACGTGCAGACCTGGTTGCCGACCTTCCTGTCAGGCGCGACCTAGGTTCGTCAGACCAATAGTACTATCCACTGCCCATGGCTCATATTAATCACTTGTAATGGGGAGGTAGTTCGTGTGTTAGATAATTCACATTTCACAAGTTGGTGCAATTAACACAATTTCGTAACATGCCAATCATCTCCGAAACAATATCACAGTTTAAAAGTGGGAGAGTAAAATTCACTCCCAGATTGGTGTAATCAACATAGATTATAACATGCAAGTCCTCAGAAAACAGTAAAACAATTCAAAAGTGGGGAAGTGAAAACTCACCGTACGAGTAGTGATTTCAACGCAAGAGTGATCAAGCAACTGGATCAACTTTAATAATCCACATGCAAATATGGACTCAAATCAGTATCTAAGTTGGTAATGGTTATAACTTGGATCTAGTCAGGAGTTTTTACTCCGGTTTGAGTCTATAGGACACTGGTATGGTGATGGACGTCAGGGTAGTATTAGTTTTCAGTTTGGCTTCCGGGCATCGTTTCGCGTGCCAGCCAAAGTCAGTAGTTTAACGTGTTCGGATAATGGTACGGGAATACCAACAATGCCAACACGTGGCTATTTAAGAATGATTAAGTTTTCATCAAGGAAGTTTGAGGGTTTGAGGAGTCTAAGTTGCCCAAATTTGAGTTTCCATTTTCACCGTCGGAAATTCTCCCGAATTGTCTTAGAGCACACCCATAGTGCCCAATTTTCCCGGAAATCTCCTGGAATACTCCTGGTATTCCAATTATAGTAGTTGTTGGGTTGGGTCAGTTCCCAGTTCCGGCAGGTTCGTTATACGGTAACTTGCTGAAATTGATTTAAAATAACTCATTTTTAATTCCATAAATTTCCATTTAATCTATAATCTGAATAAAAATCTGTAAATTTTTATATAACTCAGTAAAAATCTGTAGATTTTGGATAAATTTTTGGGAATTTATTTTGGCATTTAGCTATTTAAATAAATTATTTGTAAAACAATATTTAATCAAATAATTAGCGTTCATTATCCTCAGTGGTTCAAAAATTCCAAAAAAAATCCAGAACACCTTCTACATGTCCAGGAAGTTCTCAGAAAATTTTGAGATTTTTCCGATTTCGTTTCGGTGCGTTCCCGGCTACCGAAAACTCTGAAAAACACGGATTTTTAACCCAAATCAAAACTCAAACACTGGACTCCGAATTTTCCCAGAAGATTCCCCACATGTTCCTTAGTGTCTCTGTAAAATTTGTGATTTATTGAATTCATTTGATATTTTTTCCGAAATTCTTTCGGTAAAACAGTATAAAATTCACCAAAAATCGTAGAAAATTCCAAAAATTCTAAATTTTACGTGGTCCTTCCTGACAATACCCTAAATCACCACACCAAATTTAAGCTCAATCCAAATTTCACGGACCAAGTTATAGCTAAAACAAGTTTCTGCCTAGCCTAAATTCGGTTCTCGGATGTCATACCTAGCGATTCTTCCGATTCCAAGTGTTTATCTTGATCCCAGAAGTGTGTGAAGACTATATTCAGTACCTACACACCAAGTACAACCCAAATATGCTAGAAATTAGATCAATCAAGCTTTATTTCATTGTTTTTCGGTTAATCGAATAGTTAAGCGATTTTTGTCGAATAGGTGTTGATTAGGGTATCAAACCCCAAATAAGTGTGATCATGGCTGCCATATAACACCAGGGGAATACCAAGGTGTTCTTATTCAGCCCATAAACATGTTTAACCTTAAAAAATCTTGGATTAAATTAAGTTTTTTCGGCTAGAAATTGCGTATAATCAAGAAAACAAGGTTAAAACTATAAGAACCAAGGTTTATACCTTTGATTTGTTGAAGTTTAAGGTGAAACTCAGCTGGGTTTGTGTTGTTCATGGCAGAAAATTGAGAGGTCTTGGTGAAATTTTGTAAATTTTTGAAAGAAAAAATGAAATAATTAAAAGAAAAATAAAAATAAAATATATATAGGGGGGGGGGGGGTTGGAGGTGGGTCCCATGTGGAACACCTCATGCTTTGTAATGCGTGGTAAAAGATGATATTTATCTTCCGTTTGCGTTTAGGTTCGTGTTCGGGTCCTGGATGTGTTCTCGATTTGCGAAACGGGCTCCGTTTTTCGCGTTCTTACTGTCAAAAGACTCGGTTATCCGAGCATGGTTATGTTTTAATCTTAAAAGTCTCGTATGACGTTCGTTTAAGTGTTTTTAAGCTTGATCGATCGTTCCTTGCACATTTGGTTGCATTATGTTATGCCTGGAATGAAGGCGTTTCCCCAACCGGGAGCTGCTTCGTTTTACGTGCCCGGGCTTTGATTATTTTCAAACCTTATGTCACAGTCTATCACACAAAACTAAGTTATTCAGGAACTCAAAATCTTAAATGATGCCACCAATAACCTAATAATCATCATTAAAGGTTTAATGCGCTGTTAAACGTCAAGTCTCCGTTTAACACGTTGTTCAAGGCTAAGGATGCCAACCTCGCATCGTTGGTCCTTAATAGTGTCATGTCAACCATGACGTGCTCTCGGATTCTTCCGAGACATTACAGATATCGCTTAGCATAGCACACAAGTCATGCGTGTTTACTAATACTTATTCCCTGAGTCGTCAGTTCATTCACGACTTTGTCTTGTCATGTTGGTGACGCATAATGTCACTGTAATGTATTTGTTAATTACTATGCATATACTCCCATTATAGTCGGTGTATCATTTTCTAGAATTCATATCATCACACATAATCACAACAATATCACGATATACATACCACGTTCGGTTACCACGGACTTGTACCAATCAAAGTTTACCGGGATTTTTCACAATTGTCACACTAGGGATCACGGAGCCTCAAGGATCCTTCTATGAACCTGGAAGATCGCAGGAGATGTACTAGTCCAGAGGATTCTATGCACCACTTCAAGGATACTCATCTTAAGTCCAAGGATCCAGCTTGTTTCAGGAGCCAACCTTCCAGGAACTATGAAGTTCATACATGAGACTTCATTCCTATGCAGACTATTGCTTCATCTGGTTAACTATTGCACCTGAAGTGTCCACCTTTGGATATACTTCTGGCATACTACTTCCAAACCAATCAGGAGGTAACAATGTCAATACGTCTTTTGGTACTAATTATGGTTCCATGCAGGATACAGGTATCAATCAGGCAATGGCACGAGAACTACAAAAGCTTAAGGATATGATATCCAGTGTCCCACGAGTGATTAAACCCATTCCTGAGATCCCAGATGGAAGCCACAGGGTGTCTCGTTTTGCACCCCCTATATGCAATGCTGAGATCCCAAAACGCTTCCAAACCCCTAACATGAAGCTGTACGATGGTACAACTAATCCGGAGGAGCATGTGGCACAGTACTGGGAAAGAATGGAGATCAATCCCATTTCAGAAAGGTTAAAGGAAGCCTGCCTTTGCAAGGGCTTCAGATCCCCACTCACTGGATCAGCACTCAAATGGCTGCTAAGTCTTCCTCCTTACTCAATTACTTCATTTTATCATCTGGTTAATTTGTTCAATAACCAATTTTCATGTAGTAGAACCTTCGAACGATTAACTAGTGATCTATATAGAATAACACAGGGACGTGATGACTCATTAAGAGATTACATCACTAAGTTTAGTCGAGAATCCTTGGAGATCCCTAATTTTGATATTGCCACCACTGTGGAGGCATTCAAAATGGGATTGCTTAAGGATTCCTCATTCTATGATGACCTCGTTATGACGCCTTGCAGAAATTTAGATGAAGTGAGAACAGGGCATTGAGGTTTATTCGTTTAGAGGATGACAAAAGGATCCATGAGAGACTCTCAGGATCCTCAAAACAGGAAAATCAAGGATCATTCTTTAAGAATAATCGATCCAAGTCATACTCTAAACATGACAGCCACAATGTGTATGCAGTTGAACAAGAAGAAGACGATGAGGATTACCCTCCGATATCTGAATATTGTTTTTCTGTTGATAATCATGAACTAATCCTTGCTATGCAGAATCTAGGTGACAAAGCTAGATGGCCTCGAGAAAATGAGAAGGCCACAACCAATAAAGACAAGTCCAAATGGTGCGCTTATCATGAAGACTTTGGTCATCTTACTGATGAGTATAGCTGTTTTGGTCAAAAATTACCGAAGCAATTAAGTGATTAGTTTTGTGAGGTAGTATGCTAGCAGTGTTTATGAAAAATGTGTTGGTTTGCTTGTTTGTAAAAACAGTTTTCAGGATACAACTCAGGATATTGAGCTATAACAACAATCAAACAATGAGCGAAAATGTAAAGGTTGACAGGAGATGTACGAGGAAAGCCCTTGATCAATCTAGATCTCTGGCATAAAACCTCGGGAGCTGACAATCGCAGCTGCCTTGTTCTTCTTATTACTTCAAAACTCAGGATACAGTGCAGGATAATTCCCATATCGTTGCTAAGTGTTACAAAAATTGCTAGTGAAGAGTGTTTGTGTGTAATTGCGAGAGAAAGTGTTAGAATTCGAAAGTAGCGAGTGTGAGTGCCGTGACCTATCGATCTGGTTATCCGGTATTTATAGTTACAAAGAAAACGAACTCTCCTAAAATGGTGGGATGCCTTGGAATATTCACTAGTGAACGTTATTGACCAGGTATTGTGGCTTCAACGTCTTTCTTCCAACCATTTAGACCGAGTCTTTAGATGAACGAGTCTCCGTGAACGTTGTGATCCTACAGCTATCTCCTACACGCGAATAATTAGTAATCACCAGGATACTGCCTCAGGATGTTACCAATATCCTGGTCTGGTATCCTGATCGTTAACGGCTATAATTGAGTAAAGATATAATTCAAGATATGGGCTCAGAATTTCACCCATAATAATTGTCCCCAAAAATGTTACCGTTTGAGGATACCAAGCCCTAACGGTTACATTTTTTACGAGTTTCAAGGTAATTAAGGGACAAGACTTTGATGTGACAACTTATAACTGCCCAGGCTATAAACACTCATTATCCCCCTATATTGTCTCATCTTTATCGTCATTTGTCTTCCTCAAGAAATCAAAAGGTAAATTATTTCTCCCTTTCTTCATTCCTTTTCTTCTTCCTATTCTCTAATTCCATCGAAGATATGACAAGACAGACAAGGTCAAGCTCCAGTGATTCTGCACCTTCGTTCACGCCACAAAACCTTCTTTAAAATCCCGAGAAAGAAGTTTGTTTGTTTGACAATGCACATCTGTCGGCCCTCAGGACTTCAGGTATCTTCTCGGAAGGGACGGTAATCTGGCCATATGATCAGGAAATCCGGTCAGATATGGCGTCCGATGAGTGGCTCTGTTTTAATGCTTATCCGTTTACCTTGGGCCTTCGATTTCCCTTTTCTGATTTCTTCACCGATTTCTTTAATACCACCGGTCTTAGTTTCAGTCAAACCATGCCCATGCTTTGGAGGGTTTTGGTAGTTCTTGATCGCGTCAAGAACGAGCACATTCCTGAGCTCTGTGTCAATGATCTCCCCATTGCTTACCGGCTAAGATCCCATGGGTCTAATCGGTTCCTGTTTTACTCCACTTCCAGCGATCCTTTGATACTCCGGGCCACCAGGAATGAAGAGGAATGGAAATCCAAGTTCTTTTTTGTAAAAAGAGATTCAATTCCTGGTGGAGTAGATTATCCGGTGAAGTGGTTAACCAAGGGTAGGAACTAGGGTTCTAGGGTTATCCTTAGATATATCCTGTTCAATATCCTGTCTAATATCTTCCTTATGTTTTGTGCAGCTGACTTCAGGAAACTAGCACCTCCCCTCGCTGATTCAGAGAAGAGGATCAAAGCAGTCTACCAGCTTTCGGATTCCGAAAGAATTTTAATTCCACCTCCATCATCCTCAACCTAACACTCAAGTTCAAACATGTCTGGTAAGGATCCTGTTTAATATCCTACGTATATTCTGTTAGTCAGGATATTGATTAATTAAGTCTAAAATTACTTCCCTGTTTGTGCAGAACCAGCCAAAATCCCTGAGGGTTTCGACCTAGGCGAGTTGGACAGCTATTCCGGACCTGTACCGGTGAAGAAAGAGCCAGGCTCCAAGCCTTCCTCTGCATCGAAGCCCTCTTCAAGCTCCAAGCCAGCCGTTGTTCCTAAACCTGCTTCAATGGCAAAGCCTCGTGCCAGCGGCTCTCGTAAGATAAAGGAGACAGATTCTCCTGCTGCACCTACCAAAGCGTCTGCTTACGAGAACCTTGGATTTGCAGAGGCCAGCAGTCTCATTGGCCAGGTAAATATCCTGATCCTGTATCCTGCAAATATATATATTGAAATGATATCCTGATTAGGTAGACTGATACCTGTCTCCGGCTTTGTAGGGCTTAACTCATCTACTGGCTGTGCATGAGGAAGTTTGCGGGATCGTCAAGATGCTTGAAGCCAGGTTGAAGAAGGCTGAGACCACTATCTCGGATCAAGGGAAGAATGCTGCCGCCAAATCCCAGCATTACAAAGACAAATACAAAGCGGTCACGTAGGAAGCTCAATAAGCTAGTAGGAAGGCCACTCTAGACGCTCAGGTCAAACTGGATGCTGCACAAGCCCAACACGCGCAGAATATGGTCTCCTACCGTGACAGCCTCAAAGGATCCGTGGTCATTTCCCTCCTTCAAGCCAGATTGAAGATGGCTTATGAAGCCAAGTCTGCGGGCTTTGAATGCCCTTCTTGGAAATCGAAGCTTGGGAGGCGAAGTTGAAGGATCTCGGCGACAATCCTGTGCAATATCCTGCCAAGCCAACGGTTGCTGAGTCTTCCAAGGCGACTGAGGTGGCGGTTGAGACTGAAAAGGATCTTGGGACTGATGCTGGAGCGGATGCCGGTGGCGAGGCTGGTGGTGATGGTGAAGATGTGGTAAGTGATGCTGCCAAGGATGCTGCTGAAGGTGCTGTAGCATAAGGGCAGCGAGGTGGGCGATGATGGATATTAATGCCTAGGCTGGAGCTCACTCTTTAAATTTGATGGTCTGTAACCCCTAAACAGTTTATTTTTCCTGCATTTGAACGCTTTAGATTTCTTGCACTTTAAATATTAGTACTTTGTGATGACTGGAGGTGGAGGGATCCTGAGTTTCAGGACGAAGCCTTAAGTCATCAATGTTTATATGCTTTAGAACTTATCACACTTCTTGGTGGACGGTCTTGGTTAAGGACGAAACCAAGAGTGTAATATTTTTGGTTGCTAATAATAGACTAATCTTTTAGTCTTATCTGTTGTTGTTATGTTTTTGTTTTTGAGAAATATGTTTGAAATATTCTGATCAAATATCCTGGTCAGGATACTGATAAAAATGGTCAATACTTTTGTTATTTTTAAAAATATTAGACAAAAGCCTGGTTGAACATTACTTTATAGAAAACTTAGGTTATTCCGATAGGGCTTTCAAGTTTTGTAAAATAAAAAGCCATACCAGAAACATTTATGCAATAATTTCCAACTTCAACCTTTGAATCCTTCGCAATGTCCCCAGCATAGATGTCCCCTGTCTGTGCAGGATCAACTTATTGCATCAGGATATCATCCTTTAAGTAATTTTCCAATTGATCTTTGAACTTAGCAATCTTCTTTCAAACATAGTTGCACTTGTTCATATTTAAGAGTATTCATGGGATTATCCAAAAACTTTGCATTTTACTGGGGTTAAACCCATTTTCCACGCATATAAGTAGGAGTATAAGAACCTCAAGACTTGAAAAGGTGAAACCTTTAAGCCTTTGAGTTTTACTGGGGATATTACCCACGTTTCGTGCGCTACAGGCGGGAGTGTATAAACTCCAAGACTTAGAAAGGTGAAAACCTTTAAACCTTAGAGAGTGTGAAAATACCCTTTCGTGAGAGAGGGTGATTAATCCTCATATACCGTAAGGATCCATGATATAGCCAATAATAACGAAATTATCAGCCACTGTTCCCTGAACTGGTCCCGCCATCTTGAACTATACCCAGATAACTTGCGCTCCAGGCGGGGTGTTTAAACCCAATTCAAGAGAAAGGTGAATACCTTTAAACCTGTGAAGGGATCTGAATCCCTTAAACGTAAGAGAGGGGGCCAATCCTCTAGTCTTTTGTTCCATCTTGAGCAGATATCCTGGAGTATTATCCTGAAGCATATCCTACAAAACACCTTCAAACTAAGGTGGGTGTTAGCTAGGCTAACACCCCTCCGATGCTTAAGTCAGTATTGGGTTTCAAAGAATATTAAATTAA
Source organism: Scalesia atractyloides (assembly GCA_947069175.1). NCBI lineage: Eukaryota > Viridiplantae > Streptophyta > Magnoliopsida > Asterales > Asteraceae > Scalesia > Scalesia atractyloides. Next base: position 36,328,902 of record CAMTDV010000004.1, on the reverse strand, counting down.
ATATATTTAGAAGAGATAGAATTCATACCATCCTGAGTTAGAAATTAAATTTTAAACTCACTTGAAATAAGCTTTGAGATGTATAGCATTCCAGGATCTTGGACATATCCCCTTCCATGGTCTTAAGTCGGTATGCTCCCTTTCGGATTCTGATTCAATTTCATAAGGTACTTCCCATTTTGGGGCTAACTTCCCATCAGCAGGATTGGTTGTATTCTGAAACGCTTTCCTCAAAACCCAATCTCCAACTTGGAATCTCCTAGGCCTTAAATTCTTGTTGTATGACTTGGCTATCCTATGTTGATATGCTGCCATCCTTAGCTTTGCTGCATCTCTTGTTTCGTCAACAGTATCCAATTCTTGACATAAAGCTTCAGGATCCCGTAGGCTTGATCTTGCCATAAGTATCACCATTTCTGTTGGAATCACTGCTTCTGCCCCGAACACCAAAGAAAATGGTGTTTGCCATGTGGCACTCTTCACGGTCATCCTATCAGCCCATAAGACAAATGGTAGTTCCTCTGCCCATTTTCCTTTTTTGGCACCCAGCCTTTTCTTCAAGTTATTGACAATTATCTTGTTGGAGGATTATGCTTGTCCATTAGCCTGAGGATGTACCGATGTCGACGTGATCATCTTGATTCCCCAACTTTTGCAAAAATCAGTAGTTCTTTTGCTGATGAATTGAGAGCCATTGTGACAAATTATCTCGGCCGGTATCCCGAATCTTGTCAGGATATTCCTCTTGATGAAAGATACCACTTCTTGATCCCTTACTTGGACAAAGGCTTCCGCTTCAACCCACTTGGAAAAGTAATCCGTCATTTCCAGCATAAAAACTTTCCTCCCGGAGCCTTAGGTAGTTTCCCCACTATATCCATTCCCCACTTCATAAATGGCCACGAGGATATGATGGGATATAATGGTTCAACAGGCTGATGTAGTATATTGCTGTGTCTTTGGCATGCATCACATTTTCGAGCATACTCCGCAGCATCCTTTCTCATGGTCGGCCAATAATATCCACCTTGGTTTCAGGATCTTCTAAGCACCTTAGATATGGACCTGCAAGGGATTTCTTATACAAGACATCGTTTATAAGAATAAAACGGGATACCTTCATTATGAAAGCTTTGGGATTCTCATCCTTTGGGATATCTCCTTCTTCAAGGTATTCACAATTGGAGTCATCCAGGATTCAGGATTTTCCTCAGGATATCCATCACCAGGATCCTGGATAGTTACTACTTCCTTATCCTGAGACTTGAAAAGTTTCATAGTGGGATACAGGATATGCAGTATTGGTATCTGAGTTCCTTCCGGTATCCTGACAGTAGATCCTAAATTTGCTAGAGCATCTGCTTCAGCATTGTCTTCTCTTGGTACTTGTTCAAGTGTAAAATTTTCGAAATACCATGCTAATTTCTTAACAATTTCAAGATATTCAGCTAACTTTTCACCTTTGACTGCATAAGATCCATTAAAATGGTTAGTAATCAACATGCACCTGCAAACATTTAACATTCATATTCCTAGCCAATTCTAATCCTGTTATCAGAGCTTCATACTCAGCTTCATTATTGGTAGCAGGAAATTCACATCTAATAGCCTGGGGTAATATGTCCCTCTTTGGCGATTTTAGTAGTATCCCTAATCCTACACCTGTTACATTAGATGCACATCAGTATACAATATCCAAGATCCTGAATTCTCACCTAGTTGTTGTACTTCTAGATCAGCTTCATTTTGGATGTCACTACTAAAATCAGCCACAAAGTCTGCTAAAGCCTGAGACTTTATAGTATTTCTAGGTTCATATACTAAATCGTATGCACTTAGTTTTATAGACCACTTAGCCATCCTACCAGACATCTCAGGTTTCCTAAGTACATTTTTAACAGGATAATTGGTTTTAACATGTATCTTATGCGTTTCAAAATAATGTCTAAGCTTCGTTGATGCCATGACTAGAGCTAATATCAAGTTTTCTAAGTGTGAATATCTAGTTTCAGCGTCTAACAAACTTTTACTAACACAATAAACAAGATACTGCTGACCTTCATGATCCTTTACCAGGACAACATTTACTGTGTTTCCTGATACTGCAAGGTATAGGGACAAGGGTTTACCATCCTCAGGCTTCATCAACAAGGGTGCACTTGAAAGATATTGCTTCAGTTATTTTAGAGCAACTTCGTGCCTTTCTCCCCACTCAATTTTTTTGTTCTTCTTCAGGATATCGTAAAATTCCTTGCATTTTTCCGAGGATCTTGATATGAACCTATTCAACGCTGCTACCCATCCTGTTAATCTCTGCACATCCTTCATGTTGGATGATGATTTGAGATCCAGGATAGCTTTAATCTGTTTTGGGCTTGCTTCTATTCCCCTCTTGGTCACCATATATCCTAGAAATTTTCCTGCCCCCACTCCGAAGTGACACTTAGCAGGATTCAGCTTCATATTATACTGGTCCAGGATATTGAAAGCACATTCAAGATCCTAGAGATGATCTTTGGCTTTCTTGGATTTTACCACCATATCGTCAATATACACCTCCATTGTATCCCCAGTTTGTCTTTGAATATCATATTGACTAGCCTCTGGTATGTTGCACCTGCATTTTTTAAACCAAAAGGCATGGTAGTATAACAGTAATACCTGTGGGTGTCATGAATGTTGTATCTTCCTGATCAGATGGCTCCATTGATTTTCTGAAATCCTGAGGATGCATCCATAAAGGTCAGCATTTCATGACCGACAGTTGCATCTACCATCGAATCTATATGAGGTAATGGGAACGGGTCTTTAGGACAGGCTTTATTGAGGTCTTTGTAATCTACACAAACTCTCCACTTCCCATTCTTCTTTTGGACCACCACCACGTTTGCTAGCCACTTAGGAAATTTAACTTCCCAAATCATCTTGGACTTCAACAACCTTTCAACCTCCTCTTGTATAATCGCATTCCTTTCAGTAGCGAATTTCCTTCTCTTTTGTTGAATGGGCCTGAAATATTTGTCAATTCCAAGTTTGTGAGTTACAATATCTTTCAATATACCTGTCATGTCTTCGTGTTTCCATGCAAACGTGGACATCCTGCATTTCAAAAAGTTAGTAAGCTGATTCTCAATATCCTGAGGGATATTGGTTCCTACAAACACCGAGATATCTGGATTATCCTGATCCAGGATAACTTTCTTAACATCCTGCTCCGAAGTTTCCATGATATCCTGGGCTTGTATCTTTAATTGTTATCCCGCTCTGGATTTTATTGACGCCTTCATTGAAGAGGAGTAGCATTCCTTCGCCTCTTTTTGATCGCTTTCCACTTTGACTACCCCCCAGGAGTAGGGATCTTAGCACACTGATGATAGGTGGAAGGTACAGCTTTCATATCATGAATCCATGGCCTGCCCAATATAATATTGTAGCAGGATAATGAATCCATGACACAAAACCGTTGCATTGAATTCACTCCTTAAACGTATACAGGCAACTTTATCTCTCCAACAGTGTTCTTTGCTTCTCCACTGAATCCTACAAGCACAGTGGACTTCGAGGTAATCTCCATTTCTGGGATGTTCATCCTCTTCCGGGTCTCTAGTTGAATGATGTTAACCGAGCTGCCATTGTCCACTAATATCATGCGTACAAAATGATTAGCAATATACAAAGTGATTACCAGACCATCATGATGAGGATCCTGAATGCTATCTTGATCATCACTATCAAATGTTATCACTTTGTCAGTTGTAAGTGTTGACATCCTCGTCGGCTTATCTCCTCTTTCTGCCTTAGTCTCCTTGGCATGTCTCTTGGCTGCTGAGTATGAGGTTCCACCTATATCGGATCCTCTGGATATGAAGTTAATTATCTTGGCGTCCGGAGGAGGTGATGCTGCTCGTTCAGGATCCTTTTCAGTATCCTGACCCTTATTCTTCTTCCTGCCGAGAAGATCTTTTAGGTGACCTTTGCTCAGCAATAGCTTATTTCCTTCCTTAAAGCTATGCAATCTTCTGTTACATGCCCAAAATCTTCATGGAAGGCACACCATTTGGACTTATCCTTCCAATCAGCCTTTTGTTGATTCTTCCTTGTCCATCTTGCTTTATCTTCTAAACCCTTCATGGCATACATTAGTTCAGGAATATTAACAGAAAAACAATATTCTGACAACTCAGGATACTCCTCAGGATCTTCATCCTCAACAACATTCACTTTCTTGCTTTCATTTCTGCCATATGGCTTAGAGCGATATGGCTTGTATGAGGATTCTGACTTCCTGTTAGTTGATTCATATGTTGAGGATGAATTCATCCTCTCTTGCATTTTATTGTCGTCTTCAAGCCTGATATATCTTAGAGCCCTGTTTCGAGCTTCATCCAAGTTTCTGCAAGGATTCATCACAAGATCCTGATAAAATTGGGAATCCTTTTGCAATCCCATCTTGAATGCTTGAACAGCTGTAGCAACATCAAGGTGTGGGATATCCAAGGATTCCCTGCTGAATTTGTTCACATAATCCCTAAAGGATTCTTGAGGTCCCTGTGTTACCCTGTAGAGGTTACCTGTTAGTTTTTCAAAGCTTCTACTGCAAGAAAATTGACTGTTAAACAAATTAACCAAGTGAGCAAATGATGTAATTGAATGAGGTGGAACGCTTAAGAGCCACTTCAAGGCTGACCCTGTCAGAGTAGAGCCGAAGCCCTTGTAGAGGCATGCTTCTTTAAGATCCAGTGGAATAGGATTTACTTCCATCCTCTATTCCAGCACGTGCGAGTGAAGCCATGACCGTTACATGTGAATGTTGGGAGCTTGCATGGATTTCGGAGAGTTAGTTAATTAGATTAGCTAGATATTTAGTGGGATATTAGGCTTGATAAAAAGGCACAATCCGATCGAACACACATTCACATACACACTATTGCTACTCTCTCGTACACACGTTAGAATTCCTATTGTAACAAGCTCAGTATTTCCAAAGTTGTAATCTTTGTATTCAATATAGTTGGTGATCGGTAGTTCCCATCACCCGAGGTTTTTTATGTTGGAGATCAACTCTTGATCAAGGGCTTTTTCCTCGTACAAATCATTGTGTTCATTGTTGCTTACTTTTGATATATGTTCGTACATTTGTCCATTTAACCAAGCATCTAACCTCACAAATCAGATTTGGTTACATTATCCTTATTGTGATTTTTGACCAAAACAGTTTGGCGCCCACCGTGGGGCAATCGTGCTTCAATTCTAAAAATTATGTTCATTTCATTCATTTTCATCCATTCTTTTCAACTACATGGTTTTTCATGGAAAATCTGCTTCAAGTGCCATATCGTCGGTTACCTCATCTCAGACTTGTGCATCATTGCCTCCCATTCCCCCTACACTGACAAGGAGTGCTGATAATGCTCAAAAGAAAACTACTCCTGTTTACACAGGATCAAAAACCTCCATGGTTTCTTCATCTACAGTTACTAACAATGATGTTTCTACCTTGATTTTGCAGATGAAGAACTACATGGAGAAGCAGGACAAAACCAACCAAAGGATCCTCAGGGAGATTGATGAAACCAAGAAGCAGAAGATATCAGTAGAGGATCACTCTCCGTTGATGCCCAGATCGTTGGATTTTGCCACTCCGACAACAACCATTTAGCATTCCAAGGCTTCTGGTGTTCAGCATCAGGGATCCTCAGGATTGCAGCATGGATCATTGGCAATGACGCAGCCATAAACATCTCATTACCAACCTTATGGATCCTCAAATCAACATCAAGGAGGCTATCTTAGTTCAGGAGGATATTTGGAGACAGTTGCACCAAAGGAATCCTATTTCCAGCATCAAGGATCCTTTCCTCAAAATCGAGGATCCTCTGTTTGGGACAAGGTTCAAGGATCGTCCCCTCAGGTCCAAGGATCCATGCAGTATCCTTCCAGGCCGTCAGCACCCATGTATCCTGGACCTAGTATCTTACAGGATCAAGGATCTTCAGGGAGTCAGATTTCAAGGATTGTGAAGTTCACAAAGGGGACTTCATCCCTATGCAGACTATTGCTTCATCTGGTCCAATTGTTACACCTGAAGTGTCTACCTTTGGATATACTTCTGGCATACCACTTCCAAACCAATCAGGAGGTAACAATGTCAATACATCTTTTAGCACTAACTATGGTTTCATGCAGGATACAGGTATCAATCAGGCTATAGTACGGGAGCTCCAGAAGCTTAAGGATATGATATCCAGCGTCCCAGGAGTGGTTAAGCCCATTCCTGAGATCCGGATGGAAGTCACAGGGTGTCTCGTTTTGCACCTCCTATATGCAATGCTGAGATACCAAAACGCTTTCAAACCCCCAACATGAAGCTATACGATTGTACAACTGATCCAGAGGAGCATGTGACACAATACCGGGAAAGGATGGAGATCAATCCCATTCCAGAAAGATTGAAGGAAGCCTCCCTTTGCAAGGGCTTCGGATCTACACTCACTGGATCAGCACTCAAATGACTGCTAAGTCTTCCTCCTTACTCAATTACTTCATTTTCTAATCTAGTTAATTTGTTCAATAACCAATTTTCATGTAGTAGAACTTTTGAAAGATTAACTAGTGATTTGTATAGAATAACTCAAGGCCGTGATAATCATTAAGAGATTACATCACTAAGTTTAGTCGAGAATCCTTAGAAATTCGTAATTTGGAGATTGCCACTACTGTGGAGGCATTCAAAATGGGCTTACTTAAGGATTCCTCATTCTATGATGACCTTGTTATGACACCTTGAAGGAATTTAGATGAAGTGAGGAACAGGGCATTGAGGTTCATTTGTTTAGAGGATGACAAAAGGATCCAAGAGAGACTCTCAGGATCCTCGAAACAGGAAAAGCAAGGATCATTCTTTAAGAATAATCGATCCAAGTCTTACTCTAAACATGATAATCACAATGTGAATGCAGTTGAACAAGACGAAGACAATGAGGATTATCCTCCAATATCTGAGTATTGTTTTTCTGTGGATAATCATGAACTAATACTTGCTATGCAGAATTTAGGTGACAAGGCTAGATGGCCAAGGAAAACTGATAAACCTGGAGCTACTAAGGATAAATCCAAATGGTGTGCTTATCATGAGGATTTTGGCCACCTTACTGATAAATGTATAACGTTGAGGAAGGAAATTGGCTATCTTCTTAGCAAAGGGTATTTGAAGGAATTGCTGGGAAGGAAACGTTCAAGGATTCAGGATACTGAGAAAGTTCCTGAAAGAGCTCCTCCACCGCCAGCAGATGCTCAGATCATTAACTTTATTTTCGGTGGTTCTGATATCTGTGGAACTTCATTTTCAGCGGCTAAAAGGCATGCTAAGGAGACGAAGATGGAGAACGGGGAGAGACCAGTTCGAACATCTACCCTAACGCAATAAAAAGTGATATCCTTTGATGAGGAGGATCACGTAGACATTCAGGATCCGCATCATGATGGTCATGTCATTACTTTATTTATTTCTAATCATTTTGTTTGCAGGATCCTTATCAGTAGAGGGAGTTCAGTGAACACAATTTAGTTGGATGTCCTCAAAAAGATGAACATCCCTGAATCCGAGATAATCCCAAGATCATCGGTGCTCGTGGAATTCAGTGGGGAAACCAAAAATACATTGGGGGACATCAAACTCCCAATAGAGGGAGTGAATTCAATCCAAAAATTTTGTGTAATAGATTGCTTATCTTGTGGTAATGTTATCCTTGGCAGGCCATGGATACATGATATGAAGGCAGTTCCCTCGACATATCATCAGTGTGTCAAGCTCCCAAGTCCATGGGGAATAGTCAAGATAGATAATGATTAGCAAGAGGCAAAGAACTGCTACACTTCTCCAATGAAACCGGCTTCCAAATCCATGGAAGCATAGCAATTAAAGTATCCTCCAAGAGACATCATGGAGGCAAGAGAACAGGACGTCAAGGATATACTCTTAGATCCTGAGAATCCTGAATCCAAGGTGTATATAGGATCCGGGATGCAGAAGAACATAAAGCAGGATCTAATATCCTTCCTGAAACATAGAAAATCTACCTTCACTTGGAAGCATGAAGATATGACAGGTATTTCAAAAGATGTCATTACTCATAAGCTTGGTATTGACAGGTCTTTCAGGCCAATTCACCAAAAGAGGAGAAAATTTTCACCCGAAAGAAATGCAATTATCCAAGAGGAGGTAAACAAGTTACTAAAGGCAGGTATGATAAGAGAGGTCAAATATCCAAGATGGTTAGCCAATGTGGTTGTTGTTCAAAAGAAAAATGGAAAGTGGAGGGTATGCGTCGACTTTACTGATTTAAACAAGGCATGTCCCAAGGATCCTTTCCCGTTACCCCACATTGACTCCATGGTGGATGCTGCTGCGGGTCATGAGTTGTTAACTTTTATGGATGCTTCATCTGGATTTCAGCAAATTCAGATGGAACCATCTGATCAAGAGGACACAACGTTCATGACACCCACCGGCATATATTGCTATATTGCTATGCCCTTTGGTTTAAGAAATGCAGGTGCTACATACCAAAGGTTGGTGAACATGATGTTCAAGGAGCAGCTTGGACACACAATGGAAGTCTACATAGATGACATGGTGGTCAAATCCAAAAGAGCCCAGGATCACATGAAGGATCTTGAAGTAGCATTCAATATCCTTGACCAATATAACATGAAATTGAACCTGTCTAAGTGCCATTTTGGAGTAAAAGCTGGAAAAGTTTTAGGATACATGGTGACCAAGAGAGGGATCGAGGCGAGTCCAGAGCAGATCAAGGCCATTGTAAACATCAAATCTCCTGCTAACGCCAAGAATGTATAAAGATTGACATGAAGAATCGCTGCCTTGAACGGATTTATCTCAAAATCCTCAGAAAAATGCAAAGACTTTTATGACATTTTGAGGAAGAACAAGAAGTTCGAAAGGACCGAGAAGCATGAGGCTGCCCTCCAAGCTCTTAAGGATTACTTATCCACTGTTCCAGCTTTAATGAAACCAGAAAAAGGGGAAGCATTATCCTTATACCTAGCTGTCTCAGGTAAAGCGGTAAGAGCGGTCCTAGTTAAGGATCATGAAGGCCAACAACATCCGGTATACTATGTAAGTAAAAGTCTACTTGATGCTGAGGCTAGGTATTCTCATTTAGAGAAGCTTATTCTTGCTTTAATCATGGCTTCTACTATACTTAGACATTATTTTGAAACTCATACTATTATTGTTAAAACTAACTTTCCTATTAAGAATGTTCTTAGGAAACCTAAAATGTCAGGGAGAATGGCAAAATGGCCAGTCAAGCTTAGTGCATATGACATTAAGTATGAACCCAGGACTGCCATCAAGTCGCAAGCTCTAGCCGACTTTGTGGCTGATTTTAGTAGTGATCTACAAAGAAAAGCTGAATTGGAAGTGCAACAACTTGAGGAGGCCAAGGATCCTTGGACACTCTTCATAGATAGAGCCTCGAATGTCAAGGGAACTGGACTAGGCTTACTACTAAAATCGCCATGGGGGACATTATACCCCAGTCTATAGCATGTGAATTTCAAAACACCAATAATGAGGCGGAGTATGAAGCCTTGATAGCAGGTTTGTGTTAGGATCTGAGTTTGACCTGATTGTGTTGTTTTAAACAAAATGATCATAAATAAGATAAACATATAAAACCTTGCAGCGGAAAGCGATTTAATACTTTGTAACACAATCAAATGAGAGATTAGCTTCATCACACAATGTTTTCATTACTCAAAAGATTGAAATGGATACAAGTAATTATATGTATGAATCACTAACTCCCCCTCAGCCCGAGCTTCACACAGATTAGATTGTACAAGATAAGTGTGTGTGTTTGAGCTAAATAGAACAGTACATGCACTGTCTATTTATAGTACAATCCTAACCTCTGAAGCATCTTTGCTGACATCACCAAGACAATGACATCTAACTAATCCTAACAACCTCTAACCACTGCTAATGCTAACTTCTGATACAAATACAAAACACTGATGGTTATCCAACTAGGATGCTAACCACTGATGAGCTAACCACTGTTTAAGCTTTATCATATGTTCTTCAAAGGGTGATCAGACCTTTGACTTTCATCAGACTTTTGACTTCAACAGAGGTTTGGTTCTTCAACAGACTTTATAACCAGCAGAGCTTAGCCAAGAGAAGATGTTAGAACTATCAGATGTTAGATAGGTTGCCATTGAGGGAAGTTGTAATTTAAAGCACTGTTTATTCTGGATCATGTAGTTCAGACCTATTTTGTCATTTTATCATCTGTTCTTTTGTAGGGTTCAATCCCAACAATCTCGCCCTAGAACAGATGATGCCAAAACTCTTCTTTATTCATGATCTTTATTCTCTCATCAGTTTTCCCTGATTTGTTTCTTGAATTGTAGTTCAAAATTCAAGGAATTTTCATCATCTTCATCCCTACACAGTTCAAGTTCCAGAAGATCTTGAAGGTCAGCTACACCCAAGCCTAGTGCAGTTTTCCTTGATATATATTCAACTTTTCCATTGGACTTGAGCAAAGTCAATACATGGGTCTGTTTATCAGATATCCACTTTAGTATTTGAGTTCAATGAGTTTCTTGGGAGAAGTTTTATTTGTGATGAGTTTGGTGAAATTGGTTTGCTTGATAAGGATGTGGCAGTGATAGTAGGTAGTTCCTGACAATCTGATGAAGTAACATCCATATTAGATTCTTTCATGTTTTCAACTTCCTTCTTTTCTTGTATATTTCCATTTCATGCTCTTTCCTTTGATTGAAGGCTTGGATGTATTCATCTAAGGCAAGATCTACACTTGAAATAGTTTTCTTGAACTTGTTCCAGTCTGGTGCAATCTTCCTTATTTGAGGATCATTCTTCATTCTTTCACACCTGTTTGCCTCTTCTTGAAGAGCTTTGAGAGGCCATTCTTCAAATTGATGTTCTTCAGCTTGATACGGTTTGTCTCCAATGATAATTTCTATGAAGTCTCTTCTTAGTTTCTTTTGAATATCCGCACCATGTGATTTAGTTGACCTCTTCTTATTCAAGTCTTTTGCAAAGTCTTCCAGTTTCTTGACTTTACTAAGTGCAAGCTGTGACACCCGACTATTTAGGCTGTACCGTACAAATGTAACACGTGTCATGAATGAATAAAATGCCGTATTTGATTATTTATGATGTTTATATATGGTATTTTATTTGTTGGTAAATCAAAAGTTTGATAAAAATTACGTTGGCAATTTTAAGATAAACGCTTATCGCATAATGATTAAAATGCGAAACGAACGTCGGTGACCGCCGGATAATGTTCAAATCCCAAAAATAGTCCGCTATGATTTAAGTAATATATTTAATCATAATCGTGAGGAAAAATAATTTAAAACGCTAAGAAACTCTATTTTTCGAATTTAAGCGCGTATTGCGCGATACGGCACGTATCTGACAAAATACTGTCAACACAGCCAGTTCAGGGCAACCAATAATTATTATAGCAACAATTTGACAAGTTCATTTTTATAGAATGATAAAAATAAATCAAAACGCTTAAAATATCTATTTTACGAATTTAAGCGCGTACTGCGCAACATAGCGCGCATACTGCCAAATACCGACAACGTAGCCGGTCCAGGCAAATAAAATATTGATTAGTAATATTTTAGTGAGTTTATTTTTATAGAGCACTGAAAATAAATTTAAACGCGTTAAAACGAGGTTAAAACGCTAGGTAAAATACCCGGTATCCAGTTAAATACCTGTATAAGCTACATATATGTGTATGTATATAGAAATTATGAGAGAGAGGGGACTAGGTGGCAGCCTAATGGCTGCCCAACTTTTTCAAAACCTTCCAAAATGACAAGTGTTTAGATATTGGGACTTGTTGTCATGATTAACGCAACTTACACACTCCATTAAATAACCAATGCAAAATCAAAACAATATCATTACTCTGTCTCTATATCTCAGCCGAAAACATAAACATACACACACAACCATTTCAAAAGTTTGAAGATCTTGAAGATCCGTATTCATGCAAACTTGTTTCAAGTCCATTTGAAGATCCAAAAGGGTTTTGGAGGTATTTTCAAGAAGGATCAAGCTACAACAAGTTACATATCATCATTTTCATCAAAACCCACTAGGAATCTTGGAGGTATAACACTTCATCTTGTTCTTGATTCATAGTGATGGATGGTTATGGAAGTTTCTCTAGTTCTTGAACATAAACACTAGCTTAAATACTATAACAAATTGGTTTTAAAAGGAAATGAAAATGGATATGTATGTGTATATATATATGGCCGTGGGTATGAGTGTGTGTATATATGATTGTGTTTTGAAATTTTGTTAAATGATTCTTGATTAACATGATTCTTCAAAGATTGAAGTCATGCATGCATCAAAAAGTTGTCATAAGAGAATGTTCTGAAAAGGTCATGTTAAAAAGTGAACTTTTAGAAGTTCATATGTATGTATGTATGTATGTCGTATATATATATATATGTGTGTGTGTGTATGCATGCATGTAAAAATATTGATGTTAGTTCATAAATGTGTAGAACTTAGATTCTTGCATTTATGGTGGAATGATTGGGTGATGATGATGATATGAAGATGATTGTGTTCTTGGATGAATGAACATGAAATAAATGAATATTGATGCATATGAATACATGCATGTTGATGAAGATATGTTATGGATGCATTAGGGGCTTGTACATGGACATGCATGTGGGTGTATGTATATAAAAGATGAATAATGATCTTATGATAAAAATGATTTTAGATCAGATTATAAACCTTTAAATAAGGTTATATCATATGTTAAAGTAGTATGAAACTTATCATGAAGTTTACTAGCTTTGCATGTTGTACTTAGTGCTTAAAAGTGTTGTAAAATGTGTGAAATCGCATGATTTATGTGCCTTACACAAAAACTGCACTAATATGATTATAACCATCATTTTATTCAGTATATAACATGTATTTTGTTAAAATATGAAGTCGTTTCGAGTTCGGATGGTTATGGTAACGTTTGACGCAAAACTATGCGGTTAAAAACGGTAAAACTCGCCTTTTTACGAGGTTTTTACGAAACTGTTTTAGATCAATAACTAAACTGATATTTTTGATACAAATATAAGTATTATAACTTTATACATATTAAGATTATTTGGTGTTTGGTTGGTCATACATGACTTCCGACGCCCGAAAACGTTTCCGAATCATTAAAATACGCATTTTTCAATGTACACTAGAATGGGTTGTCATGGGTGAACCTTATGTGTTTAAATGTGTTATGTGATTTAAATATGAGTATATGATAATATTTTAAGTGTTGACATGATAGCGGGAATTAAGTCTATGCATGTACGCTTGTATGTTTAAAACGGCAAAATCAATAAAATCGCGATTAGTGTGTAACTTATTTGTCGAGCATGAAAATTTATACATAGGTTAAATTAATAAGTTATTTCATGTATGCATGCTTTAAAAATGATAAAGTGTATGAGTTAACGAGATTTCGCGTGTTATGATATTGTGTTTATGTGCACGTTTATGTATATATATTACGACGCGCAAATCGTAGATATATAGTACGTATAAACGGAAGTGTTAATGGGTATAACATTAAGGTCACCAATAAAATCGTTCAAGTCGCAAAATCTTAAAAATATGTATATATGAACTCATATATATATATATATATATATATATATATATATATATATATATATATATATATTAATATGCCAACATAATTAAAAATAATAACTTTTCGAGAAAATCTCAAAGTTATGTGAAAATTCTAAGTATTGGAGAAACTTAGGAATTTTATAATATATTGATTATTAAATCGTGCCTACGTATGTTAGGACATGTAGAATCGAATTGTGGGAGTATTTTAAATACGCACCCAAAGGTGAGTGTCACTAAACCCCTCTTTTTACTGTTTTGTATATGTTTTGGGGGAAGAACACGCCTTATAAGGATTAAAGATGTTTTTCAAACAACATACCTTTGCTTATATAAAATGTATATTTTCATGGAAAAATATATGATTTTGATGATATTAATATGTTTCGGGTAGAAACGGTTTTGTGAATAAATATGTTTCGGGGGTGAAACGGGGATTTTACGGTGTTTTAGAGAAAACGACCGTGTAGATTTAAAATGCTTAAATCTAAAGTTGTGACGAATTGGCTCGGTCTCAAGAGAGTAAGTATCAGGATTAGGCTTACGTTTCGGTGGCGACGTTGGTGATTCGTACAACTTGTTATATATTAAATTTATCATTTTAGTAGGATACATATATTGTTCATGAGGCAAGTGATATAGATGGACCTTATGGGCGCATGCACAAGTATTGTTCTTTAATAATTTAAGTATTGAACACCTAGAATTGTTGGTAGATCTATCGGGTTGACTACCCCGTCGTGATCGGTCGCTCCGATCAAGTCAAACGACGAATAGATATTCTATTATAGTCCAGTCTTGATTATACCCTTATTGTTAATATATAGTTCGTATTGTCTTGCAAACATATGAGTCTGAACATTTGATGCAATAAATTTAATATGTAAAACTTGGGAAGATGCTTTAGTTCGGAGGTTTCAGAGAAAACGCTTGCGACGGCTGACCCATGGATTTTATTAAGGAAGTAAATTAACTTTCAAAAATATTATTTGGATGTTTTGATAATAAACACATAATTAGAAAGTTTTCCTTGTTTTAAAATATGAATATGTGAGCTCACCCTCCTTTGTGTTGACACTTGATTTTAACGTGTTCTTCAGGTACTTGAGCATGGCTTCGGAATCTTTGGCGTGTCTTGTGATTGTGATGCATGTTTTGTGTAATAATAAACTTTGGAAAACTTTTAAAACTTATTTGGGACCGACTGTATTAAGATCCATAAGGATCGAGACAACTTAACTACTCTATGGTTGTGGTTTATGTTTAAACTTGAAATCAATGTTTTAATTAAGTAATATGTCCAAAATTAACGATGCATCATCCACTAAGATATTTATGGGCACCAAATTCTGTCACCAATACGTTTGTATTTCCGCAGCGATGTTTTTGGGGTATTACACAAGCTGCATTCGACTTGACAAGTAAACTTCCCCTTTCCCTTTACTCTCTTCTTTTGCACATTTACTGCCAGAGGTATTTTTCTTGTTGGATTACAGCCAGTAGGTGATTGAGTCAGTGGGTTTGATGTTGGTGATGATGGAGGGATGAAAGGTTCTTGATTGGTTTGAAAAAGTGGTGTAGGTGTGGGTGTATCATCATTTCACTTTAAATTTTTTTTCTTGTAAAGACTGAGCTTGGTGAATGAGTTGTTTGTATTTGAGAAGATGTGATACTAGTGGTTTGGCTAACAGTTGATGAAGGGACTGTTGTCTCAACCACTGTTGTGTTAACATCTGTTGCAGTGAGGATTTATGATGAAGGTGATGACATTGTTTTCTGCCTTTTAGCAGGTGATTTGTGAGGTGGGGTTGTTGGTTTAGGTGCAGCAGTGGATATGGTACCAGCAGTGGTTTTGAGACCAACAGTGGTTTGCTCTTTCGGTTCTTGTGATGGTGATTTCTTTCTCTTTGAAGTGCCATAATCCTTTTTTGAAGTCCTATTTCTTATATCTTCATCATCTGCTTGAATGTCTAGGGTTTCTCAACTTCCTTTTTCTTTGGCATATGTTTCAGCAGAAGTTACCAAGGATTCTTTTTCAGGTTCTGGCATCTGCTTTGTCATATTATCCATAGACTCAGTTTTCTCCCCCTTTTTGGCATCATCTTTTTCGAAGATAGGTGCAGAGGGAGTGCTAGACTTCATTGTAAGAAATTCTTTGATGCCTTTGAGGTCTGCCTGAGTTTCGCTATATCTTTCATCAACCAAATCTTTGAGCATTTTCACACGGATTTCATGTTGGTGATCAGCAAGTTTGCGTTGTAGTTCAAACAAAGGATATACGTGTTTGACTATATCCGCGATTTGAAGAGCAGAGGGTTGAGCAGTGCTTTGAGACTGTGAAGCTTCTAACATCTGTTGCAACATATTTTGATATCTGCCACTGATGTCTCTATTTTAGTAACTCTCTCCGTCAAACCTTTATAATCATCACCTAACTTAATAGGATCATCTGAACTCCTACCAGCAGTGGTAGTTATATCTATGTTATCATGAACAGAGGTTTCAACCCCTGTTTCAAACATAGATGCCCCTTTTTCTTGGTACTGGGGACTTCTTTCTACAGCAGAGATTCCCTTCATAAGCTCACCAGTGGTTTTAGTACCGACAGTGGTTGCTATGGTAGCCTTAGTAGAAATTGCCTTCAAGGGAGACTTATTTATGAAACTACTGTCCAGATGTAAATCAGTGGACTCAACATCTGTAGTAGCTGCTCCACTTGAACTACCAGCAAGAATTTCATGAAATTCAAGTGGTGTAACCTCCTCAACTGTTTGTGGGATAGTCAATGAAATTTTATCAGACACAGCCATTGTAGAGGATATATTCTCAGTGATGTGTTGGTGAAAGAGGCCTTTTTGTGTCTGACTTCCAATGACCTCAAACAGGTGCTTCAAAATTTGAGATGTGGGAAGTGAGGTGGAAAAAGAATTTGCCTTGGGAGAAGGACAGGTCAACATACTCTCAAGTGAGGGTAATGTTTCAAGTTGTGGTGTCCCTGTGCTTACAACATGTTCCTTTTAGTGAGGAATCATGAGGAGTTATGGTTTTAGGTGGAGATCTTCCAGCTGATGTGAGGAAGTAGCAACAGTGGTTTGTTGTGACTTTCGTGTTGTCACTGGGTTAACTTCTGGGATCTCATCTTCCAGAAGACCCTTTTTGGTGGGTTTGGTGGGCTTGGTGAATTTCTTTTTGGTCTTTTTGGAGGTTTTTGGTGGAGGTTGAACAGTAGTGGTTGTGTTGCTGTGGTCATCAAGAGCAGTAGGCTCAGTAGCAGGTGGTTGAGTTTGAGGAGGTTGTTCTAATAAATCTTTCTCCACCACCTCTACTTGGGTTTTTGAAACTTTATCTTGATTAGAAATACGTGTAAAGTTTCATGACCCATAGCTACTGCATTGCTAACTGGGCCAATTTTAGAATCATCTCCAGGTAATTGATTTTGAAGATATGTGCTTAAAAACCTGGGATGTATCAAAAAGGCCTTTTCTTTTGCAATATAATTATTAACAATGTCATTGAACAATACTTAGGAAAAATTGAAATATGAATCTATCAAAATAGCATATCCCAAATATTGCATGTTCAATGGAATTTCATTAAAACCAGTAGTTTTTGCTGAGAGACATGTCAAAATAGTATGAAAGAAAAATCTCATCTTAGCAGGAAAATTTGGTTTGAAAATAGTCATACCTTTGAGTTGACCAACATACCCTCTTTCATTGAACTCCGCTTGGATCTCACCTAGAGGAAATGTCACAGGATGTGACATGTCATTCAATTTAAAGACCTGTGAGATTGAGTATGGAGTAATTTTCATCAAGGTTTTGCCCACTCTTGAAATTATTGCATAAGGAACTCCTTCTGTTGAATGAACCTCAGCATTTGCCCAAAATTGTCGGAGTGAACCTTCATAAATTGGGGCTTTTGCTGTAAGCATCTCCTTGAATTTGGACTCTTTTAGTAACCGAATCATTGGATGATATCTCGTATTTGACTCAGTTTCCTCCAGAATAGCAGTGTAATTATGAGGAGTTTTAATGATTAACGTGAATGTCGATGATACCAATTTATATTTAGCTTTTGATTTTTCCTTGGATTTTGTTTTGGGAGCCATGATTTGAGTGAAAAACGGTTTTTAGATTTTTAAATCGACACAGTTTGGTGACCTCTGTTCTGGATAAAACAGGGTTTTTATAGGGTTTCTGAAAAGGTGATGATGACGTGGCATCTGATGCAACATATGTCGAATAACATCTGTCCACGTGTAACCTCTGCTTGTGAATGGAAGACAGTTGTTTGGCTAACCACTGTTGGAAATTTTGATCAGTGGATAAGAACAGTGTTTGCAACTATCAGAGGATACACTTTTGACAGTGGATAGACTTTTCTAAACGAACAATGTTTTTGTGCCGTCAGTGCTTTGAACAGACTTTGAGGATTTACTGAAAAAAATTCAATTTTAAACTATTTTTAAGGATGAATTCTGATTTTCTGAAAACATTTTACTGCTATTTACACAAGAATCACAAAAGAAATTTGTTTTTAGTCCATGTTTAGCATTCCAGACATAGAGATCAAGCTATCAAGGACAGATGATTCCAATTTTTTTTATTTGCACAACTCCCAACTGATCTATAGACTGGACATGTTATAAGGAAATCAAACCCCTTCAATCCCTCATAAATGATGTCTAATGTCATCAGTGTTTTTATCATTAAATATTGAGATCAGCAGAGGATGAGTTTTGACAATTATTTTAAACATCTGCAGCTCTTGTGATGAGAATTGTAAATATCTGCTAATTTGATCTAGATAAGCAGATTATGAAATAACTTTGACCATCAACAGATTTCTTTTTGATTTATTATCAACAAGAAGTAACTCCCTTCTTTCTAGATATAGAAAGGTTTTACTTCCTGGCAGGTAATTGAGCTTTGACTATCTAAAACAAGTAAAAGCTCATCATGTATCCCTTTAAAAAAATGAAAGGTTTAATACACGTCCTGATATGTACATGAAGTTTTTACTGTTAAAAAATTTTAGTAAAAACTTCGTTGATATATAAATCAATTTCATCTGATTGATGTTCTAAGTCCTTTTTTGAAGCAATTGCTAACTTGAGATACATCATTTACCTGGATCTACCTGTAAACAGTGGTTGCACTCAATGTGTTTGGTAGCAGTTGTATGAGCAGAGATGTGAACCTTAAGTGTTTTATGTTTATACTTTTCTTATAACATCAAAAGTTTCGAGATAAACACTTTCAGAGTTTTGTGATTTTTCTTCTATTCCCCTTTTTACCCTTTCCATAGGCAAATGTCGTAACATTCACTGGAAGGCTTTTAAGGAAAGAGTAATCAATCCAGAATCATTTACAGTAATGTTTTGAGAACCTTGGACATTTTTTCAAAAAGCTTATGCTAAAATTCACATTACTTTTGATCTGGTCTTCTAGACCTCGACTCATAAACATTAATCATGGAGTCATCACAAAATCCAACACAAATCCTGAACTCATATATATAACGTGATTTGACTCTTACTCTGTTTTTCAACAAATACGAACAACACAGTATCCCAGAAATTGAGCTGATCTTTTTATGTCAAATCGATTGTTAGATCGAATTTGACTAACCTTGCTCTGATACCACTTGTTAGGATCTGAGTTTGACCTGATTGTGTTGTTTTAAACAAAATGATCATAAATAAGATAAACATATAAAACCTTGCAGTGGAAAGCGATTTAAAACTTTGTAACACAATCAAATGAGAGATTAGCTTTCATCACACAATGTTTTCATTACTCAAAAGATTGAAATGGATACAAGTAATTACATGTATGAATCACTAACTCTCCCTCAGCCCGACCTTCACACAGATTAGATTGTACAAGATAAGTGTGTGCATGTGAGCTAAATAGAACAGTACATGCACTGTCTATTTATAGTACAATCCTAACCTCTGAAGCATCTTTGCTGACATCACCAAGACAATGACTTCTAACTAATCCTAACAACCTCTAACCACTGCTAATGCTAACCGCTGATACAAATACAAAACACTGATGGTTATCCAACTAGGATGCTAACCATTGATGAGCTAACCACTGTTTAAGCTTTATCATATGTTCTTCAAAGGGTGATCGGACCTTTGACTTTCATCAGACTTTTGACTTCAACAGAGGTTTGGTTCTTCAATAGACTTTATAACCAGCAGAGCTTAGCCAAGAGTAGATGTTAGAACTATCAGAAGTTAGATATCTTGCCATTGAGGGAAGTTGTAATTCAAAGCACTGTTTATTCTGGATCATATAGTTCAGACATGTTTTGGCATTTTATCATCTGTTCTTTTGTAGGGTTCAATCCCAACAGTTTGCAATTAGCTAAACATATGAGGATCAGGTATCTTCAAGTATTTGTAGATTCTTTGTTGATTACTATCATTATAATGGATCCTATGGTGTTAAAGGCGAAAAACTAATCAAATATTTGGAGATAGTCAGGAAACTGGCAGATTCTTTTGCTTTTTTCAGTTTAACACAGGTACCTAGGGAAGAGAATGCAGAATCCGATGCTCTAGCCAACCCTGGATCCTCATTGAAGATGCCCGAGTATGTGAAGATACCTATTATCCATGTACTAAGTCCTGCAATTGAGGAGAATGAAGCAATGGAAATAGTGGATGATGCTGCAGTTGTTCCCAGTGATGATATGCAGTCGAATTCAGGATCCTGGATCCTTCCAATTCTGAAATACATTCAGAATGGAGAAATTCCTACTGGGGAAAATCCAAGAGCATTCAGGATTAAGGTATCCTAGTTTACCATTATAAATAACATGTTATATAAAAAATCTCTTGCATGACCCTATCTAAGGTGTATCGAGGATCCTGAGATACAAGAAGTCTTAAAGGATTTCCATGAAGGAGACCGTGGGAATCACACTGGGGGCAGATAACTATTTTCAAGGATTCTCAGAAGAGGATATTACTAGCCTACAATGAAGAAGGATGCTGTAGATTACTCAAGGAAATGTGATGCTTGCCAGAGACACAGTATTATCCTTGATCAACCGGCAGAGCCTCTGCATCCTATATCCTCCTCTTGGCCATCTATGAGATGTGGAATGGATATAGTAGGAAAACTTCCCAAGGCACCAGGAGGAAAAGTGTTCATGTTAGCTATGACAGACTACTTCTCCAAGTGGATAGAATTTGAAGCCTTTGCCCAAGTCAGAGAAAAGGAAGTAATATCCTTTATTAAAAGAAATATTATTTCTAGATTTAGTATTCCTTCTGAAATTGTTTGTGATAACGGATCCCAATTTATTGGGAATCGTACTACTAACGTTTACGACAGCTGGGGGATTAGGATGATAACATCAACACCAGTCCACCCAGCTAATGGCCAGGCAGAATCATCCAACAAGATCATTATCAACAACTTGAAGAAGAAGCTTGGATCCAAAAAAGGAAAATGGGCTGAGGAATTACCTTATGTCTTGTGGGCAGATAGGACGACTCCTAAGAATGCTACGGGTCAGACTCCCTTCTCCTTAGTCTTTGGAGCTAAAGCAGTGATCCCTACAGAAATGGTAGTATCGACAACCAGAACAAGCATCCGTGATCGTGAAACAAATGCTGAGAACCTGACTCAAGACTTGGATACTGTGGAAGAATTGCGAGACATGGCAAGAATAAGGATGGCTAGCTATCAACAGAGAATGGCCGGTACTTATAACAAGAATGTCAGGATGAGAAGGTTTCAAGTTGGTGACTTGGTATTAAGAAAAGCATTCCAGAACACCACGAATCCTTCTGATGGCAAGTTGGCACCAAAATGGGAAGGCCCCTATCTTATCAAAGCTGAAGCTAGAAAGGGGGCATACCGTTTGCTAACTATGGATGGTGACCTTGAACCAAGAGCTTGGAATGCTATCCACCTGAAGAAATATTTTATGTAAGGGGTCAAGGATCCTTAAGATTTCTGATATTCAGTTCAGGATGAAGGATCTTCAAGGGATATATGATCCTTTGCTTGGTAACATTTAATTACTCATTTCATATTATATTTGTTTTTATTTGTTGTATGAAAAGGATGTTAGATTCTTAACATCCAATTTTATCAAGTTTTAAGTCTTGTAGGGTTTATTGCGTTGTTGACAAAGGATCAAGAGGTTGGCCACCTCTCCAAGACTTTGGGCATGTCCCCAGCTTAAGGTATCCAATACCTTCTAAGGTTTAAAGGTTTTCACCTTTCACACGAATTGGGTTTTGACACCCCGCTAATGGCGCACGTTATCCAAGTATAGTTCGAGGCAATGGGACCAGTACCCGCTTTAGGGGCTGGCAATTTCATTGTTGTTGGCTATATGTAGGATCCTAAGTGTAATGGTAGATGTACCATACATCCGTTCCTAAGGTTTCTAACGTTTTCACGTTAGCTAAGGTTTTAGCATTTTCATGTCACTTACGATTGGTTAGTCGCCAGTATAGGCCATACACCAGATTCCTAAGGTTTCTAATGTTTTCACGTTAGCTTAAGTATTATGAGTTATTTGGGCTTGTCCCTAGTTATTTGGGCTTGTCCCCAGCTATTTGGGCTTGTCCCCAGCTATTTGGGCTTGTCCCCAGTTTCTAATGAGTTATTCAATTGATGTTTGGCTTAGTCCCAAGTTATACATTATTTCAGGTTTCTGAAGTTTTATAAAAATAAGGATCCTGGATCCTCAAGCTTTAACTAATTTCTGCGCTTTTCAGTACAACTGTAAATTTTAAGGATATAGGATCCTAACTTGGATTCTCTGGTACGACTTAATCTTTGTCTATTTGCTTTTATACTCTCATCTATGACACTCAGCTTGAGAATACATGATTTCCAATCATACAAAACTTTAGTATTTTCATTTTAAACATTTTAGTCGCCTTTCAAGCGATTCTAGAAGATAGAATTTTTATGCAATAAATGTATTAAAATGAGATTCTGGGATAAAACATACACAACAGCAAAAGTAGCTAAAAGATTAAAGTTTTATTTATTGAAACCCCTTTAAGGTTATTAAAAATTACCTACCCAAGCTTCCACCAGCAATCCGTGGTCCAGCCACTTGGGTAGGTAAAGGGTGTCCATACTAACGGTTCATAAAGTGTAGGAAAATAAAGGCAGGGGGCACCAAGGGCTTTATCCTCCACAAACAGAAGGACCCATCCACCTTTGCTACCCCCTATTGTCCAAAGGATCAATGATCCTTAAACCTAGAAACTATTGTTTAAGATTACAGACCAAATTGTTCAAAATAAAAGCAGGTGCTGCCTCTTCAGGATCCTTCTCACCACTTGGAGCGGCCTCAAGCATGGGTGTCCCTTCTGGCTCATCATCATCACCTAGCTCCTGTAGCCTCTGCTTCCAAACCTCTACCTCCCATCCAGCCTTGTCGAATAAAGGATCCAATGCCTCCTGAGCTATCTGGATCCTGGCCTTCAGGATAGCCTTGATAGCAGAGATTTTGGCCTCGTCAGCAGCCTCCAACTGATCCTTATTCGCCTGAACCGCTTCCACTATGGCTTGTTTCTCCAAGCGATTGACCTCTCTCTCCAGCTGCGCAATTTTCTTGTCTTTAGCAGTGCAAAAGGCGCGGAGGTCAGCGATGCTTTCTTCAGCTTCAGCTAACTTTTTCCCTTGCAGTCTTGGATTTGCGCAACTTTTTGTATATGACAATGTGTAAAGATAAGGATCCTTTATCCTAAACTTTTTACATAAACCGAAGAGTCAACGATCCTTACCTCAGTAACGCAGCTGTGGATATCTTGCTCAAGTAAGAAGGCGTCGCTTGGTGGTGCAAGCTCCGATGGCTTCTTCTTCTTGGATCCAGACTTGGCACGAAGGGTCATACCCTTAGCTTCTGGCTGGGTTTGGCCTCCGGCCAGCTCCTTCTTGAAGGATCGAGGTGAGATGATCCCCTCGAGTTCCCTTAGGCCGAACTTAGAAGCAGACTTTGATGAGGACTTGGCAGCACTGCAATGTTAAGACGCAGATAAGTGCATATCCTTTTTAAATTTATTTTTAAATATATATAAACACATGCATGGATACTTACTTGACATGGTTTAGGAGGATGATGTAGCTTCTTCTATATCTTTAACCTTGGGAGAAAATGTCCTGGCAGTTGAATCCAACGCCCAGAATGCAGAAATTCTTTCGGCCGTGGCAGGTGTCTCTTTCAGAGTATTGATGTTGGTCACTGAAAAGAGAAAAGCTGAGAATCAGTTATCCTAAAGAAAAAGCAAAAGCAAAAGCAAAAGCAAAAGCAAAAGCAAAAGCAAAAGCAAAAGCAAAAGCAAAAGCAAAAATTTTCTACAGAGCGATATTATGGATCCCATATCCTACCCTCTACGTTCCACTTTTTGGGAAGATGATTCCCATTGGGAATAGAGTCTCTCCTGACGAAAAAGAACTGATTTCTCCAGTTGGAGTCATTCTTGGTGGTTTTGAGAATGGGATGGGGTTGCTGTGGTTTGGCTTTAAACAGGAAACGGTGGGATCCATGGCTAACAAGATTGTATAGGTGACTGAGTTCAGTAAGACTAAGGATTATGCCCTCATTAGCAATGATTTGCTCCAAGGTATAGAGTAACCTCCATAACATGGGCATACCCTGGCTGTAACATAAACCAGTGAAGGTAAAAAAGCTTTGGGTGAAGGCTGGAAAAGGATAAGAGAAACCTATCTGGAAAGGGGCAGCGGGAAAACACACCCACTTGGTGGATATGCAATCACTCTTCATTGAAGAGTCAAAATGTCTGAATATTGTACCCTCTGGGAAATAGGGGTGCATCTGATCGATCTCCGGGTCGGTGAATCGGCACAACTCCGATGAAGGATTTGCAAGGAGATCCTGACTCTGAGGTGGGTTGTCATCCGCAGGCACCTTGATTGGTGAGGACCGGGTGACCATTTTCGCCATGGATTTTGAGAGTAGAAGGAAAAGAAAAGAAAAGATAAATTTAGAGAATAGAAAAGAGAGAATACCTTGAAGCTTTCGTATGGTAATTTTGAATTGCCAAGATTAGGTTTTAAATGAAGATTTGGTCTCTATCTATTCCCTATATATAATGATAATTGTTGCAGGGGAAGTCTTATCGCTGATGTCAGAACAGTAACGGCTAGTTCACTTGCAACAGCTAGTCGGATTTTGATGAAAATATGACTCATCTAGTTACAATTAATTCCTCATATTTTGGGGGCAATTGTTAAGTCATGGATTTTGTGCTAGCAATCATCCATCCTGAGACTGAGCCTGGATCACGGATCCTTAACGGATAATGCAGAGAGTCTGAGGATCAAGGATCCTTACTAACGTTTATGTTTTTAACAATTGTTCCTTGTGTGTTTAGTTTACGTTTGCAGGTATTCGTGGGCTAAGTCAATACAGGAATTACGGAGGAATATGCTATTTTTTGGCACGTGCATGAAAGTCATGACCGTTGAGGGGGGTCGTGTGAAGGCATGCATGATTTACGTATAGTTAGTTAACTAGATTTATTAGATATTGATAAGGGGTATTGAGCTTGATATAGAAACACTTGCACACTTTGAAAATACACACTTCTGCTACTCTCTCTCGAACACACACCTTAGAACTCTCATTGTAACAAGCTCAATACTTCCAAAGTTGTAATCTTTCTTGTGCAATATAGTAGATAGTGATAGTTTTCACTATTTGAGGTTTTTTATGCCGGAGATCATACATTGATCAAGGGCTTTTTCCTCATATAAATCTCAGTGTTATCCATTTCATTTATTAAACACTTATTCATTCAATTGTTCATCACACAAGCACTCAACCTCACAAAATCAGATTTGGTTACATTATCCTTATTTTGATTTTTGACCAAAACAATAAACAAAAAAGACAAGTCTTCTTATTTTACATAATTTATTAAATACAAGATTATATCTTCTAAAAATGCACAAATACTTACTCGACATTGTGTAGGAAGTAGAAGTGTTGGCTTCTGGATCCTTTTTCCTTGGCTTGAATGTCCTGATCGTTGAGTCAAGAGCCCAAAACGCTGCAATTCTTTCTTCAGTGCCCGGTAAATTGGCAAGTTAAGCAAAGTTGGTCCCTACATGCAAACTGTAACGCCTCGCTTTTTCATAATTTCCATGTTTAGAAAGCTAATCTTGTATTTCTATTTTTGGAAACCTTTGTGTTTGTATTCGTTCTTTCGTTGTACTCCTTGTAATCGAGACTTAAATCATAATGGAATATACTTTTTATCATGATACTTGTTATACATGTTCATACATACATACATTGATACATTATACTCGAAACGTGACCATACTTGCGAATACGTGATAACAATT
>CAMTDV010000004.1:35680302-35687802 GCA_947069175.1 Scalesia atractyloides | reverse complement strand
AAGAATGGGTTTCGTTCGAGCGATCGAAAATAATATTCCAAAGCTTTTGTGTGTTCTCCGTTACTTGTGTGGATAAGTCCTATGTTATAGAGTATATAACTTCGGTCATAGGGATCAATTTCTAGTCGCATAGCTTCATAATAATTCTGTAAAGCTTCCGCATAATTTCCTTCGGATTGAGCTGACATCCGTTACGGTCGTCATTCAATTCAAAGAATCTCCGTTACAGAACCGTACATGAGATTTTCATCTCATACGGCTCCTCTCTTATGTGCATAATGATAAAATGATAAAGAAGATGAAAATCTTCTCATTATGAACTGAGTAGGGCTAGTGTTTTTACAAGAAATCTCTAGCCAACCTTACTGCAAGATATCTTCTCTTAACATCAAACGTATTGGTACTAGAGATAAATGATAACTCCAACAATTTCTTTGTTCTCAACGCTTCTCAATTTCCAGAAATTAGTCACTTCAACAGCCTTCGATGGTTATACGGGTATCCAAAATACAAACGAGATGGATGTTTGTTGTCCCACCCATTCTTTTAGTCCCAAGTCTGCTAAAGAAAGGGATAATTTATAACAAAGTTTTAGTGTTGTTGATTCCTAGGTGTAGTGCTTCTTTCCCTCTGCTGCCTATTGGTATTAGTGGACTAGGATTGACCTGTAATACCGAACCATAGGTATAACCTTTCGCTCAATACTAGAATCGAGATTTGAAACATAGCATCTGAAGCTGCATTAATCGAGGATACACGACAGAAGGAATTGTTCTATTTCCAAACTTTACCTTCAACAAGCGTAGATTTTTTTATTTTCTTTTTTCCCCACAACGAATCATGTGTATTTCTCGTAAGACTGAGAGTAATAAAAAAAAATCAAATCGCACCATCTCTGTAATAGGGAAATGCCTCTTTTTCTCCTCAAGTTGTCGGAATTATTCGTAATAAGATATACTGGCGACCAATTGAAAAGGTTTTATCAATAAAATTTCCATTTATCCGCGATCTAGACATAGGTAGCAATCCATTCTATCATTGTTCTCATTACTTCTCGCGGGAAAATGATCCCACAAGGAAAAGAATTCTACAGTACGAAATAACATAAAAACGTATTCATTATCATAAAAAAAGAGATGGTCCGTCTATTCAATATTCAAAAATTCAATAAATATTCAAATTGTTCTTTTTTACATTACAAGAATTGATAAGAACTAAGAAAGAAATATGAAATAAATATGGGAACCGGATTCGATTCCATCTTACTGGAATAGTCTACCAACGAAAGAATCATCGTATGATGAAAATAGAATAACCGCCCATTTTTTGTGTTGTGTATTTACGGGTATACACTATACAATCAACTATAAAAAAATTGTTTATCAATTTGTATTTTTAATAGAATATAGATAGGATAAGGATTTTTGTTGATAACTCTAAAACGGGCCTATAAAGCAATTTGATCATTCTTCTGATATGGAATCGTAGTCTAAATAGAATCATGATCTAAAGATATCTATTAACCATAAAATATAGACCCCTCGCTCAGTGACTTCATTAGAATTTCTAATTTATTGATTTAATCTGGAAGGAAAGATCCTGTACTATAATTTTACTATGATGAAAAATTTTCTATTTTTATCGCTTTCTAGTTAGAATTGATTGGTTGTACCTACCCAATAATCTAATATGAATGATTCACTCTATTTTCTGTTTTTGGGTCATAATCATTATGTAGGAGAGATTGCTGAGTGGTTGAAAGCGTAGCATTGGAACTGCTATGTAGGCTTTTGCTTACCGAGGGTTCGAATCCCTCTCTTTCCTTACCTTCACCTAATTTACCGATCTTACTAACCACAATCTAACCACAATAGATCAAATAGCAATGGATACGACTATTCCAACAGTTAGACCTTTCTTTAATATGGATTCTCTATTCCTAATGGCTGTGGTACAGAAAATACTGTTAAAGAAAAGAGTAGACAAGGAATGAAAATATCCCTCTCGGTCTATGACACCTAAATGGAAGAAAAATCCGGATCAAACCCTTATTTATCTTAATTTACTTCGCCGAAAGGGAGCAAAATTGGTCGAACCCTTAATTCTTATTAGTTTTGATTTTCTTTTTGTTAGGTTTAAGTCTGACGAGAATAATATTCTACAACTAGCAATTCATTTATTTTCAAGCCGACCCATTTACTATCTATTATTTGATTGACTAATCCTTTGTATTGGAACGGTTGAAGAGTCAAATGGTTTGGCAATTCCTCAGGAGGGGATGAATCGAGAGAATTTTGAATTAGAGCTCTAGATTTTTGTTCATCCCTCGCCGCAATAGTATCTCGGGGTTTGCAGCGATAACTTGGTATATCTACTATACGACCATTGACTAAAATATGTCTATGGTTAACTAATTGTCGAGCTACCGGAATAGTCGGAGCCATACCCAACCGGAAAAGGATGTTATCCAGGCGCATTTCAAGTAATTGTAGTAAAACCTGACCTGTTGACCCCTTTGCCTTTCCGGCGATACGAACGTATTTAAGTAATTGTCGTTCTGTAAGACCATAATGAAAACGCAATTTTTGTTTTTCTTCTAGGCGAATACGATATTGGGATTTTTTCCCGGAACGCGATTGGTTTCTAAGATCACTTACAGCTCTGGGCCTTTAATTAGTTAGCCCTGGTAAAGCCCCCAGGCGACGTATTTTTTTGAAATGAGGACCTCGGTAACGCGACATAAAAACTCCTTCTTCTTATTTTATTTCTATTTCATTATTAATTCTTATTGATGAAATTTCATTCTACAGAATAAACCTAAACTAAAAATGAACTAAATTCTAAATAAAGCCTAATTTACTGAAGTATTATTCTATTAAAGAATAATGAGATGAGTTGGATAAATATACAGATCTTTCTATTCTATATATAGAAAAAGAAAAGGATTCTTTTCGTGAGATAGGTTGGAGATTCCTATAAATTAACATAATAAATCAATGGCTTTTGCGAAAAGAGGAAGACACTTTTTTCGATATTCTTTGATTTCAAAGATGTATTATCAATCATGTAAAACATCGAATAAAATAAATAGAGAAAAGCCGACTATCGGAATCGAACCGATGACCATCGCATTACAAATGCGATGCTCTAACCTCTGAGCTAAGCAGGCTCACATAAAATCAATTCGATATGTATAGGAATTCACTAAACTCTTGGAATCTTTGCTATTAACTATTTGAATTCTTGGCTATTCATATTATTCATAATTAATATGAATAAATTAATATTAAAGAATAGAATATAGAATTTCAAATAACTGTTAAATATTATAGAACATAACGATTAATCTAGCGATATAGACTTTTCATTTTTTTATCACGATTAAATATTCTAAAAAAAAAAAGAAAGAATCGATCGTTCAAGTATTTGAAATTTCAGGGGAAAATCAGTGGAAGAGAGACAGATTTTTAGGGCATGTATGGCTATATTGAATTGCGGATACAGAAATGATAAAATCGTTTTTGATTGCATCGAATACGAGCTTCCTATAGAAGATAGACAAGAAATCAAAGACAAAGAGGAGAAAACACTTTTTCGAGACAGGAATCGGCATCTATCTAAGGAATTCAAAGGTTCCGGTATAAATGAAAGAAAAAGGGGAACGAGATCGCAATGAGATTTTCATCTCAAAAAGGGGGATATGGCGAAATTGGTAGACGCTACGGACTTAATTGGATTGAGCCTTGGTATGGAAACTTACTAAGTGATAACTTTCAAATTCAGAGAAACCCTGGAATTAATAAAAATGGGCAATCCTGAGCCAAATCACGTTTTTCGAAAACAAACAAAGGTTCAGAAAGCGAAAATAAAGATAGGTGCAGAGACTCGATGGAAGCTGTTCTAACGAATGGAGTTGATTGTCTTACATTGGTAGAGGAATCCTTCTATCGAAACTTCAGAAAAGAAGAAGGATAAACCTGTATACATAGAAGAATTGGTGTGAATCGATTCCATATTGAAGAAAGAATCAAATATTCATTGATCAAAGCATTCACCATAATCTGATAAATCTTTTGAATAATTGATGAAATCGGACGAGAATAAAGATAGAGTCCCGTTCTATATGTCAATACCGGCAACAATGAAATTTATAGTAAGAGGAAAATCCGTCGATTTCAAAAATCATGAGTGTTCAAGTCCCTCTATCCTCAATTTGATGCCCTAATTATTTCTCGTATCCTTTTTATTTATTTTATCCTTTTTCGTTAGCGGTTTAAAAGTACTTATCTTTCTCATTCACTACTCTTTATACAAATGGATCTGAGCGGAAATGTATCACATGTCACATGTGACATATATGATACATGTACAAATGAACATCTTTGAGCAAGGAATCCCCATTTGAATGATTCACGATCGATATTTTGATTCATATTGAAACTTACAAAGTTGTTCTGTAAATTCTAGGACCTGGCTGAGGCTTTGTAATACCCGTTCAATTGACATATACCCACGTTCTCTAGTAAAATGAAAATGAGGATGAGATATCAGGAATAGTCGGGATAGCTCAGTTGGTAGAGCAGAGGACTGAAAATCCTGGTGTCACCAGTTCAAATCTGGTTCCTGACACATGATTAATTTGTATGAGTCTCTATTCTACCAATTAATTGATATGAATACGTATTCATTAAGTATTTTCCAAATTTGAGAATCCCAATGAATCCTTAATTTTATTGTATTTTTTTTATTCTATACATAATAAAAATACAAACCATAATACAAACGAGACTTCAATTACTCTGTTTAATCTAGAATAGAACCTTGAATCTATAGAATTGTAGAAGTGAAGATTAGTTTTTTATCATTCAATGAGCATCTTATATTTCATAAAAATTGGGAGCAATATAATCCTTACGTAAAGGCCATCCTATCCAACTTTCAGGCATTAAGATACGTTTCAAACGCGGATGATTATCATAAGAGATTCCCAACATATCATAAGATTCCCGTTCTTGAAAATCCACACTTTTCCAAACCCAGAAAACAGACGGAATTCTAGGATCCCTCCTCGGGGCAAATACTTTTATGCATACCTCTTCTGGTTGATCCACGCCATACTCTATTCTAGTAAGATGATACACAGTAGCTAATAGTCCGCCTGGTGCTACATCATAGGCACATTATGAGCGGAGATAATTGTAACCATATACATATAAAATGACAGCAATGGAATACCAATCCCCCGGTTTGATTTGTAAAGTCTCTATTCCTTGGTAATCAAAGCCCAAAGATCTATGAATTAGCGCATGCTTAACTAGCCAAGCAGACAAATTACCCTGCATCTTTTTTATATATCCTACATTTTTTTGTATAAGTATTTCAGATTTACGATGAAATTTCTGAAGATTGAGCCACGACTTTTTATTCTGTGCAAAGGAATCCTGTCTAATTTACTAATTCGTGTGAAGAGACTGAACTCTTGTGTTTGAAAAATGTTTCAGGAGGAATCTCTGAGGTAGATGGCGGTTGATAAAGGAACCCTTGATCATAATTTCCAGTATGAATACTATGCCCAACCTGAAACTTGTGATTGGTAGTAAAACACCGATTCTCTCGCTGAGACATAATTCTATCTGGATAGACTTCTCGAGATATTTTCTTACGAAGTTTTGTTATAGCATCTATAATTGCTTCTAGTTTAGGTGGACAGCCCGGCAAATAGACATCCACAGGAATTAGCTTATCGACTCCACGAACAGTACTATAAGAATCGGTACTGAACATCCCCCCTGTAATTGTACATGCTCCCATAGCAATAATATATTTTGGTTCAGGCATTTGCTCGTATAATCTCACTAAGGAAGGGGCCATTTTCATTGTTACTGTTCCGGCTGTTAAAATAAGGTCCGCTTGTCTAGGACTCGATCTTGGTACTAGTCCATAACGATCAAAGTCGAATCGTGAGCCTATTAGTGAAGCAAATTCAATGAAGCAACAACTGGTACCATAGAGAAGCGGCCATAAACTAGAGAGTCTTGACCAATTTGAAAGATCATTTAATGTAGTTGAAATAACTGAATTTTGGGTTGTTCTATGAAATAAGGGAAACTCAATGGAATTCATAACTATCTCAAATTTTTCCGTTTTTTCTTTTTATTGTCTGAATATTCATGAGCTAAGACCATTCCAATGCTCCCTTTCGCCATGCATAAACTAAACCAACAATTAAGATAAGCACAAAAATTAAGCTTCTACAAATACAGATACACCTAATACATCGAAACTCATTGCCCATGGATAAAGAAAAACCGTTTCCACATCAAAAACAACAAAAACTAGAGCAAACATATAATAGCGGATTCTAAATTGTAACCAAGCGTCACCTATTGGTTCTATACCTGATTCATAACTAGAAAGTTTCTCCGGTCCTTTGCTACTCGGGGCTAAAAATCCCGAAATGAAAAATACCAAAATAGGAATAAGACTTGATATTATCAGAAATGCCCAAAAAATATCATATTCGTAAAGCAGAAACATAGATGCACTCCTATAAACGTGGAAAATATACCGGATTAATCAATTCGACTTGAAATTTTTAAGTCGTTCATAACTGTTTAGTTAAAGTAAGAATTGCGAACCATCTAGTTTCCTTTTGCAGGGCGTGTTTCCTTTCAAGATTCATCGATTAGAATCTACATAGCTTTTGCTTTTTTTAGTTATAGTTAAAACTAACTATTGCTCTTATCCAAATTCTCTTGTTTTCATATCAATCTTACCGAGAATTCTCTCTAAAGAAAAGGGATTCTAATTAGAATTCTCATTTTTCTTTTTTTTTTCGAATTTTGAATTCTATTTATTAGTTATTTGAAATTGGTCGAAATTGAAATCTATTTGTATTATCCTTTCTATTTTGAAATCTATTTGTATTATCCTTTCTATTTTGAAATCTATTTGTATTATCCTTTCTATTTGATTATCTTTATATAATAATAATATATTGAATTTCAATTTTTTTCTGAATATGTACATTTGTCTCTTTTTTATTAGTGGTTTAGAATAGAACAAGTAGTCACAAGTAGTCAGATGTAAGAGAATGTCTAGGAATTTTATTTAGAATAGATGGGTCTTGGCATATTACTTTTCTTAGAATCCAATCCCAATGGAGGATTTTCTATCGAAAGAGAAGACTAGGTCTAAGTAAGGTATACTAAGGAAAGCCTATTTTACGTTGTTGACAATGTTTACAATGAAACTTAGCATTAGCAAAGATATTATTTATCTTGTGCACAAATACCGCACAATACCGACGTAAATTACTATTAGATTTGTAGACTTGATTGGGATTGGGTTAGGTTGGAGTTTTTAACCAGACTCATGTTATGATACAAAATTCACTAGAATTGGGTATACCAAAGAAAGGTAGTATAATTAACTCGTTGATTTCGGACAGGAAAAGAGGAAATGAAAATAAAAAATGATACAATTTTTTGTATTTGAATA
>CAMTDV010000004.1:33721642-33765202 GCA_947069175.1 Scalesia atractyloides | reverse complement strand
GCGTTCGGGACTAAGACTTCGTCTAAAACAGATGTATTTTCGAGTCTATTTCGTGACGGTTTCGACAGCGCCTCGTTCCAGTACTTAGTGGATGAAACATTAGTCAGTCTGATCCGTTTTCGTGTGAAAATCGATTTGATAAAACAGTTTTGTTAGGATAAACACTTGGTGAGTTTGAAACAACAAGGTTTCGGGTCTGAGAAGCCAAGGCTAACTCAAACATGCTCGGTTAAGTGCTAAATCCTTAAGGAAATCAGAAAGTTTTATTAAAAATATGAAGGTTTTCGTAAAACAGAGGAGTTTAGATGAAATCAGAGATAATCTCGTGCAAAATCGTTGTGATTCGTGTGAAAAACGTAGTTTTCTTACTTGGAACAGAGAGAATCGGGCTGGAGAGCGTTTAGGAGGAATGGCAGCAAGTTGGAGTGAAATGGTGAAGGGTTATATTTATAGGCGGAGAGGAGTAGAGGTAGTTTGGTGATATTTTACGTGCGGAAATCCATATTTTCGTGCGAAAATGGTCATTTTCGCACAAAATATGCGATTTTCGCATAAAATATGTCTTGTTCGCATGAGAAATGCCATTGGGAGCCAAAAAATACAACATTTTTGCACGAAAAAATGTGAAATATGAATTTTCGTACGAAAAATATATTTTTTGGATTCTAATGAATAAAACACACACTTTTTACAAAAGGAACCTTTGCTAGAAGAATTCGTAAAAATTATTAAAAATCCTTTTGTGATGCTTTCGTTCGTATTAGTTACTTCTATTAAGCGTCGTGTATAAAATGCGATAAAGGGAATTAAGCGAGAGCGAGAGCGAGAGCGAGTATTAAGCGTTTAATAGGCGTCTCAGTTCCCAAGTCCTGAGAGAGTCGCGCTGTCTAAGCGAGCAGATAGTCTTGGAAACATCAAGCAAAGTTCATAGTATTTAGCGAGTGCGTTATAGGCGTTGTGAGGTGCGATATAGTGCGAAAATAAGCGATGTAGTGCGAAAATATGCGATGTAGCGTAGTAAGCGATATAGGTTACATTACGATCTGAATCTCGGGTGCTAGGCGTAACGAGAGTGACAAGCTTGCGAGGAAGCGGGTTGTTACACACCTCCCCTCAGGGAGCTTTCAAAACTTCCAAAATGCTACATATTTTCGTACGAAAACTGACATATTTCGTACGAAATGTGTCCATTTTCTCATCCGACGTTCACGCTCGGGTCGTGTGTTCGTATCTAATCTATACAATATTCAACATACTCTCTAACTAGTCTATTCGCACAATGACGGACACAAAGTGCACTCACAGATTCCCCCATGTCCGTTATTGTTGAAGCTTTTTCTTGATCTTGAAATCTCTGAGCCATGTTTGAATATTCTGCAGCTTCAATCAAGGTATCTGTCGATGTCGTAGAACGCGTCAACAAATTCCCCCTTAATTAATAATCCGGGTTTGCATTTTTAACATTAAATTCCCACTGAAATCTCCAGTTCAGAACTTTGTTTGCACGGTTTCTGACCTCCTCTGATTTGCTTGATCGACAAATTTTCTTAAATAAACACCAATTCGAAAACTAATCAGTGCAGCATCTCTGTTTCTTCGTTAACAACATTCGTGTTCGGTTTAGAGCATATCTCATATGCTTGATCCTCTAATCTTCAAGACCCAACCGACAATTGATAGAAACTTCGAATTACCACACCAGTAACCTTCAAATCAATGAATACCCATGAAAATCTGAAATCCTGATTTCCGTAATCATATCTTAAGCACACTCCTGGAAAGATAGATCAGCAAATCGGTAATCTTTTCAACCAGCAAATCTTCATCGGAATCAAATTATCTGGTAACACATCAAATATGAGAAACGTTCTGATCTCATCATTAATGCTTCATCAGATAATCTGCATCGAAAACCCCCCGAATGCTAGCTGCACCATCCGAATTTCTTAAAATGCCGGAATTTTCAATGTTTTGACAATTTTTTATTCCCCCTCATTTTTAGCAAATTCTGACATTTTGGGCATCGTCCCACAAAACCCAAATTTTGCGAAAAATTTCACAAAATTGCGGTTTTGATGAAATACGGATTTGACGCTAGGCCCATTGAAAGTCACTACACCGGATGATCAGCATTCTGCGCAGGTATCAGTGACTCTCCCAATGTCTTCAACATTTTGTTACCGTATTATCAAATTGTATTCTGAAGCGCTAGACGATGTCCCCGAACATGTCGAATCTGACGTTAAAATCTCGAAAAAATTTCTATCTCCAATTTTTTTTTGGCACCTCACTCATTTTCACACGAAAAATTTTCGCACGAAAATATCAAAGATTTTCTCACGAAAATATCACATATTTTCGCACGAAAATTTAGAGTTTTCGCACCAAACAAAACTGATGACGTTTTTCGATCCAGAGTCTTCGTTTCTTCGAATTTCAAGACGATTTTTGCACAGATCTGGTCTAAAATCAGTTTCTAACAATCCTATAAGTTCAATTTTGCATTTTGTCCGAGGATTGTCCGTCTATTTGATGATATACGTCTAAAACCCCTCCTAAGTTCATAATTCATGAGCGTCGGTGATTCATCAACTGTTAGATTGAATGAATCGGTACCGTAGCTCTGATACCAGTTGTGGTCCCGGATCACGGCGGTTTCAGACGGAAGTTTGGGCGTATGATGGCAGATTCGGTAGAACGTTATTACAGAATGGAGTAGGAATAGAATGCAGCGGAAGTCATACATTTATTCATTCATACCGAAAGAGCATACATGTTGTCAGGCTGGCGGAGTTCCTGGAGAGAATCCGCCAACACCTCCCCTCAGGAAGCTTCCAACACTTATAAACAAATGAACACACAACACATATATATAGGGATGAGATTTTCGTACGAAAATGCTACGTATTTTCGTATGAAAATTGACCATTTCGTACGAAACTGATAGATTTCATACAAAATGTGTCCATTTCCTCATCTGACATTCGTGCTCGGGTCGTGTGTTCGTATCTAATCTATACAATATTCAACACACGCTCTAACTAGTCTATTCTCACAGTGACGGACACAAAGTGCACTCATAAATCGAACACTCAATCATACCCAAGTTATGATCAGAGTCCTCCGGACACAGGATATTCAAGTGCTGGTTCAAATTCTCCATTCTAGAATCAACCAAATCAGACAAAGCAAACAAATCATTCCAGTTCTGATCCAAATGTTTTTCAGTGCAACCTGTTATCATTCTGAAGAATGTTTTCCCTGAGCAAGTGGCTAAACAACATATAGCGCTTCTTGCAACCGTACTTGAATCATACGAAAGTTTAGTAGAAGGGAAGATCGGAAATTTAGAAATGACGGTTGAGGATTACGACCAGGTTGATGAAGAGGAATTGGAACTGATGGATATCAAGTGGAGCTTAGCGTCGATTATCCGAAGATTCACGAAGTTTGTTGCGCTCATGGGAAGAGACATTGGAAATTTGAGCAATAAGCTTGGATTTAACAAGTCAAAAGTAATGTGCTTCAAATGCAGACAAAAGGGGCATTTCAAATGAGAGTGCACGAACCAAGAAGCAAGCGGCAATCAAAGCCCTTTTGGCAACAACAATGACTATTACAAGAAAGCGTTGCAATACAAGCCATATCCAAAGAGAACTCAAGTTTGTGTTCAAGATAATTCCTCATAACCAACTGAAC
This sequence comes from Scalesia atractyloides, assembly GCA_947069175.1. Taxonomy (NCBI): domain Eukaryota; kingdom Viridiplantae; phylum Streptophyta; class Magnoliopsida; order Asterales; family Asteraceae; genus Scalesia; species Scalesia atractyloides. Next base: position 33,761,503 of record CAMTDV010000004.1, on the reverse strand, counting down.
AAGCTCCAGTTGTGTCTAATGAAGAAGAAGGGTTTGATTGGAATAAGTATATTGGCAAGAAGACTGGTGTTGCATTGATGGCAGAGATCATGGATGCATCAGAATCGATGGTTGATGATGCAGCTATGGAGAATGCGATCTTAGAAGAATATCTGCAAAGACAGAGGAAGAGGAAATGATCTATCACCAGACAAAAGATGAAGAACATTATCTCTCCTAACTTTCATTCTAGTTTTGCAGGTTGCTTTGGAAATACATCGCAAGAGCAAGTGGCTGAAGAAAAGAAACCAGAGGTTGAGGAGGTCATTGACGTGACAAAGGAGATGAATGCAGAGAATACCAGGAAGATTGCTGACAAAGACATGATGGCGAATCTGAAACAGGTGGGTTCAGAGGTAAAGGTGATTGAAAAGGAAGTTGTGAAAGTTGTGGAGGTTGAAAAACCTTGCACAAAGTGCACAAATCCTTGTGAGCAATGTGTTGAGGAATCTCAAATCATAAGTGAATTGAACGTGCATAATGAAAATTTTAGGTATGATTATCGCACGATGAAAGAAGCTTATGATAAGATGAGAGGCACTTATTGCAATGTTGAAAAAGCTATTTTGGAACAAGGTGCCACAATAAGAATGTTAAAAGCAATGGTAATTGAAAAACAAGAAGCTATTAACATGTATATAAACAACCTTGCTGAAACAAGACAAGAGGTTCAAGATATGAAAATCGAAAACTGAAAGAGTTAGACAACTTTTGCTCAATTATACGACTAACGCTTATGTCATCGATCACATTCTTCCTACGATTAAGTCAGAGGAAATGTTGAAAAACCAAAAGGTATGAAGCGTAAAGAGTACAACAATGTTCCACGTCCATTACTTGCAAGTTATTGTCACAAGAAAGTGGATGGGATTGAGAAGGCAAGTAATATAACACTTTCATCAGAAACAAATATAAGTTGCCTGAGAACATTGATATAGTCTACATGACTTCTAATGATGACAGTGAAGGAATTGTGAAAAATGTGGTTGAAAATGTTTTGGGCAGCTTTGAAAGAGCCAACTCAAGTTCGAACAGTTCGAATCACAATCCAAAATGACGATACACCATCGGAAAATAGCCTAAGTGATGATCCTAACATCGTAATGTACAAAGTTAAGGATTATGATAGACTATATTTCGACGATAGTTTTCCGATTCGAAATGTGAAAGAAGATCAAATCGATAAATTGTTCAAACCTTGTTGAAATATCATCAGATGATCTTGAGAGAAATGAAATGAAATTTTATTCAAAACCCAAGAAAGTTTACAACAAATACCGAAGGAATGGTGGTGACTTTCCTGAAAACAGGAGAGCGGGTTTGGGTTTGGAGGTAGAAGATGAACCGAAAAAGAAATAAAAGTCACCATTTCACGAATACAAGAATAAAAACATGAAACTCGTATTTGGGACTAACACGGTTCAGGAAGAGAATTTGATTGGAAAGCAATCAAATGATGAGTTTAAGAAGGAAAAGGAACTTCGTGATAAGGCTAAACCCACAAGTGGAGTAAAACCTACTAGTAGACATTCTGCTGATACCGGACTTGCTTCAAATGCAATGAAGTTGGTCACATTGCTCGCAAGTGTCCGAGATAAAGCCTATCTATCATCGAAGAAAGACAATTTCAGATGATGAGAAACTTAAGCGCCCAGAGATTGAAAAGCCAATTACAATCTTAAAACAAAACAATGAATCTAACGTCAAAGTGAAACCTAAAAGTGAATCTAAAATTGTGAAATCAACTTTTGAAAAAGGCGAAATTCTAACTCAAATCAAAACAAAGATTCAAAATTTTACATTAAGAAAGCTCGAATGAAATATCAAGCTTGGGTTGCAAAGAAAAACTCATCATCATCTGAAAGTGCAATGTCTGGTTCAGTCAAAATTGAGAATGTCAAACCAACCGATTCAGTCAATGTAAAAGAATCCAAACAAACAAAGAACGATAAGGGGGTTCTTAAAAATGATCTTCCAAAATTAAAAAAGGATCTTCTAAAACAAACAAAGGAAGATAAAATTGAGAAGTTCTCAAAGTTGACATTAGATGAGATGTTTGATGGCAATTTTGATTACGCAGATGAGTGTGAATTTGATTACGAAGATGGTTATCCGATTCAACCCAAGACCGGAAAGGCTTGGGTTTCCCTTTTTAAGTAGTTACTTTTCATGTGCAGAGGCTCCAAAGATCCATCTTGTCGAAGTGGATTATGGATAGGGTGCCTTACTCTTCGATATTAAAGCAATCAATGGAGGGTACGTAGGATTCGCGGTTAATCAAGGAGGGAGAATCATTGCAGAAGGAAAGTTATCTAATGGTGTGGTGTCATTTGATAAGGTGAACTATATCGCCGAGCTGGAGAACAATCTTCTCAGTATTTCTCAGATCTGTGATAAACAGTTTACCACCCATTTCAACGACAAGGAGTGCATGATTATTAAAACGGGCTTTAAGATTCCAGAAGAGTGGATTCTCATGCGCGCTCCTCGCGAGAATGATCTTTATGTGCTAGATATGAGTGTTGCTACTACTACTTCGAAGTCGGCTCAATGTTTCTTAACAAAGGCCACAGAGAAGGAATCAATTCTTTGGCACAGAAAGATGGGTCATATACACCTCAGAAAGATGAATCATCTGTTCACAGTGATTTGGTTGAAGGAGTGAATCTTAGAAGCTTTCACATGACTGAAAATTGTCTAGAATGCAAGAAAGGAAAGAAGGTTAAAAAGTCTCATCCAAGAAAGATTCTTAACTCCATCAAGCTTCCGCTCGAAAGACTGCATATGGATCTCTTTGGTCCAGTGAATGTTCATAGTATATCTGGAGATCTTTATTGTCTTGTCGTCACTGATGATTATTCAAGGTTTTCATGGGTTGTCTTCCAAGAAAGCAAAGACGAAACGTTTGATAATCTCATGATTCTCTTCAGGAAGATTGAAAATCTATATCATCTCCCTATTAGAAGAATCCGAAGCGATAACGGTACAGAATTCAAGAACGCCCGAATGAAAGAGTTTTGTGACGACAAACGGATCTTACACGAATTTAGTGCTCCATACACTCCACAACAAAATGGAGTTACTGAGAGGAAGAACAAAAATTAATAGAAACAGCAAGAACAATGCTTGCTGATTCAAAGCTTCCTGTCAGTTTTTGGAGTGAAGCAGTCGCAACAACATGCTATACATTGAACAGGGTCTTACCAATAAAACCTACAAAGAAGACTTTCTTTGAAATGCTAAACCGAAGGCAACCCAATCTGAAGTTTTTAGAACCGTTTGGCGCACCTTGTACAGTCATTGATTCAGACGGAAAGTTTGGTGCCAAAACGATAGATGGTTTCTTTGTCGGCTACGCAACTCCACTCAAGAGAGTATATCTTCCAAGTTTAAGAAGACTGGTGGAAGCATAGCACGTCGATTGTTTTCGATATACAACTCCTATTTAAAGAGCAGGCGATGCTTGGTTTTTCAATTATAGTGAACTGTGGAAATCATTCGACTTGCCAGAAGAGCCTTCTGAAGAAGACATTGCAGTGTTATATTATCTACATCAGTCGGCTAATCAAGAGCAGATTATCAACCAATTAGTGGTTAATCAACCAACTGTTGGATTGTCATCTTCTTCTGGTGCAGGTCCGAGTACTAGCGGTGTTCAAGAAACTCAAGCAGAACAAGTGACACCGGCTACAGAACCAGTGAACACAACAGAGGAACCCAATCTTTCTCAAGCACATGATTCAGACTCTGACGAGCTCCGACATTTGATGATGATGGAAAATCTTCTTCTGACGAAGAATCTGAGCAGATCACAAGTATGTTAAATCAATCTGTTGGCCCAAGTACTCGAAATGAAGCGTCTTCTAGTGCTCCTACAGTTGAAGTGATGGTTGATCAAAATATTACTAATCAGGAGAGTACTATTGATGTTCCTAGTGAGGTAATGCCAAGGAGCTATTCATACCACCCACCGAACTCTATAATTGGTGAATTGCAAACTGGCGTAAGAACAAGGAGCCAGATTAACAAAGCTTTGGGTTGTTTCTATACTTGAGTAGCTCCGATTCAAGAGTATTGCTATTATTCATGCTTCATATCCCAGGTTGACCGAAGAATGTTTCTGAAGCTTTGGGAGATGAAAATTGGGTGCTCGCGATGCAAGAAGAACTACTATAGTTCGAAAAGCTAGGGGTATGGAAGCTTATTGACCTACCGGAGAATCAAAAGGTGATAGATACCAAATGGGTCTTCAAGTGCAAGCACGATGATCATGGAGTTATAGTGCGCAACAAAGCTCGGCTCGTTGTCAAAGGATTCCATCAACAAGAAGGAATTGATTATACAGAGGTATATGCACCGGTTGCAAGATTGGAGTCCATTCACGTTTTCCTTGCATTCGCTACTTGGAAAGGATTAAAGTGTACCAGTTAGATGTGAACTCCGCTTTTCTATACAGTAAGCTACGAGAGCAAGCGTACGTTGGCCAACCACTGGGTTTTGTTGATCTGCTGAACAAAAAGAAATCCTATCTTCTAGATAAAGCACTGTATGGTTTGCATCAGGCCCGAGAGCCTGGTACGAGACGTTATCTCAACATCTCGGTGGCAACGGCTTTATTAGTGGATAGTACACTATTTACTAGAGAAGTTGGAAGTCATCTGAGTATGGTACAAATATATGTGGATGACATCATATTTGGTTCGACAAATGACGATCTTTGCAAAGAGTTTGAAAAAATCATGAAGAAGAAATTCGAGATGCCTTCTATGGGCGAAATGAAATTCTTCCTCGGATTGCAAGTTGATCAGTTTCCAGACAGTATTTTCATTCATCATACCCAAGTATGTTCATGACATCTTGACGAAGTTTGAGATGGATAGCTCAAAGCTGTTATCTACTCCACTGACACTCAACCACGGAATTTGCATTGATGAAACTAGAACCAAAGCTGATGATACTCTTTACAGGTTGATGATAGGATTACTCATGTATCTGACGACATCTCGCCCGGATATAATGTATCCTACCTGCCTTTGTGCACGTTATCAGTCAAGTCCCAGAATATCTCACATGCAGATCGTGAAGCGAATCTTTAGATACTTGAAGGGATCTCCAAGCACCGGCTTGTGGTATCCAAAGAATGACAACTTCGATCTGACGGGATATGCTGACTTGATTTCGGTGTCGAAAAATTGAACTCAAAGTCTACGACGGCTAGTTGCGAGTTCTTCGGAACTCGTTTAGTAACTTGGCAGTGTAAGAAACAAACCACGGCCGCTCGCTCTACTTGTGAGGCTGAGTATATCTCGGCTTCCAGTTGTTCACAAATCTTATGGATACAACAACAGATGAGAGACTATGGATTGCAATTTCTTGAGACTCCATTATATGTAGACAATAAGGCAGCTATCAACATAACAAAAAATCTAGTTCATCACTCTCGAACAAAACATATCGAGATTCGATACCACTTTATTCATGACTTCTACGAAAAAAGATTGGTACGAATTTAGAAAATCCACACCAATGAACAAAAAGACGATTTTTATACCAAACCTTTTACTCTTTCACGGTTTTAATACTTAATGAGGCTTAACAGTATGAAAAATCTGTTGACAAGTGCGGATGCAGAGGTTGAATATGGATCGGATGACGAGTTCTCGTGATCCTCATTGGTTTGTTACTTTTTAGGATTAGAATTTCTTTAAAACTAAAATACAAAAATATGTTTTTATTTTACGGGGAGAAATGAAACGAGAAAATACAAAACATATGAAAAACCAAAAAGTACAAAAAAATTGAAAAAGACAAAAAGATTTCTGTGTCAAAAAGGAAATGATAGTACATCAGTGGACTATCACAGTAAGCTAAGGAATTGTAAAGTTTAAAAAGTATAAACAAGTCTTACTGTGGATGTGTCGATAGGCTTTACACGTTCAGTAGATTGTTTCCGAGATATAAACTAAATTTGACAACTGCTTAAACTTGTGGATTAACATCTCTCGGATATATGGACTTAGTACTCTGAAATTTCGTTTGAGAGATTGCCTGATTCTGAGATACGAGTTCTTTATAGATGATTGATATCTGGGGTATTATACAAGTTCTCTGATTTTGTGAAGCAATAGCCTAGAACTTCTATAATGATTTTACTAAAAACTCCTAAAACTGTAACAAAATTGAAAGAATCGAAAGATCTAATCAATTGCAGTGTTTAAAAGATTTCATTTTTGGAACACACCTTAAAGTCGAGCCTTCATCTCTTTGTCGATACGGTGGTATTAACCTAAGATCTCAAGGCTTCGCATAACCCAGATACAGATATCAATTACGCTATACTCACCTGTAAGATGAAATCTAGGGAATCTTGATGCGGGAGTATATTCTGAGATGGGAACCATAATTGAGTTAAGTTTCATAATTCTAACTAAGATTTCTTGGAACATTGAGAAATGTATCAAAGTTTAAATGGACAAACATATCGACAATCTAGGTAAACAAGTTTAGAACTTAAAGTCATCATAAGGTCAACGGTACTAGTGATACATCTCAATCAACTGATATGATCCTTAGACACGAATTCACAAAAATATGTGTGTAAATATGTTTGTACATAACTTATTTGATTTCAGATTTAAACCCAAAAAGAGTTTCAGTGTGTTTTAGCATAAACTTTCAAAAATTCAAAAAGATTTATTTCTACATTGTTTTCAATAGCCAATGATGGAAAGCGGATCTTCGGAGTTTGGAATGGTGCTAAGTTGTTGAAATCTTGATGACAATGGGTTGGGAGCTAATCTTTAAAATCAAAATGCATGAAAAACGATGAAAAGTTCATTAATTTGAAACTTTAATTTGAAGAAAACATTAGTTTGTTCATAACGGGTCAAACCGAGGTCATTAACTTGGACTCGGCAGACAAATCGGTTAACCAAGGTCATTAACTTGGACTTGGTCAACTGAGTGGATTTTCATAACTGGTAAACATAAGAAAGTTCAGGGTTAAAATTGAAAATTTTGAAAATGTTTGAAAACTGGAATTAACCAAGTACGGCCGAAGTTACCAAGAGAAAACTGTTTAATGATTGCTTAACTTCGGGCGAAGTTAGCTAATGAAGTTTGATGTTTGAGAGTCAAGTTCGCCCGAACTTGACTAGGTATACAATAACAAGTTCGCTGAAATACACATTTATCTGTTTCATAAGACTTCGAGCGAACTTAGTGAGCGATTGAGAGAAATTGTTAAATTGCATTGATTGTACCGTTGTGCTGCCCAAATTGAACCTTAATATAAGTGATTGGCACACTTATGTTAATGGCAGAGGTATAATTCTCACAAAACGTCCATGAATTGATCTTGTTTGAATGACTTTGGACCGAAAATGTAAAATCAAGTAGATCTAGGGTTTGAATGAACAAATTAAACGGTGAAATTGTTTAATAAACATGTATTCATCCTTAACAAACCATAAATTCGGCCATCGGACATGTTTGCAATGTTACAGGTCACTTTGTAGGAGATAACAAGTTCGTCCGAACTTATTTAAGTTGATTTAAATCAACTTCGGGCGAAGTTGTTCTAAAACTGGTTTAAAAATTGAAAATGCAACAAGTTCGTCTGAACTTGTTGTAAACCTGTAAACAAATGTTTTCAATACAAGTTCGCCCGAACTTAATTGAAAATCAGAAAATTATTTTTGAAACACATGTTTGACCGAAGTTGTTGAATTGTTTGTATTGTATTGTGTTAGCACATCAAGTTCGCCCTAACTTGATGTTAAATTGTTGATAATTGTCAAAATTTGCTAAGTTGATTGATTTTTTTTGTCCGCAGAACATCCCGCTTTCGTTCAACAAGTTCCATAACACTTGTATTTCGTTGGACGAGAAGATCTATCCTACGTTGTCTGCATTCTCAAGGATTTTGGAGTTTTTGGGAAGAATTCCGATCACGAAGGTGATAACGGATAAACACGTCGTATATAGATCACATGTTTATTATTTCTAGAACGCAACATCTTACGATGAAGCAAACAAGGTGATAAAGTTTGCAGTTCGTGTCGGGAATGAAGATAAAGAGTTTTTGGTCACATAAGCTGATATACGAAGAGTGCTTGAATTCAACGACGATGAAAGTGATCCAATAAGCTTCGAGGAAAGGATGGTTAAGGTATGTTTCTTCAGAATGGGATACAAAGGTCACGCACACGAGCCAACATTGAAAAAGGGGGTGTTCCTCTACCGTACAAGTTGCTGATTCACGCCATTATTCACGCTTTCAGTCATAGGAAAGCAGGGCTCGATGATATCCAAGATTACATGGCATGTATGGTTACTGCATTAGTGCTAAACAAGAAATTCAACTTTTCGAAAGTTATATTCAAGTTTATGTCGAAGAACATGGGAAAAGAAAGACTGGTGTTGTATCCAAGGTTTGTTCAAATGCTGATTGATGAAAAGTTCAAAGACATTGTGAAGGATCCGAACGATATTCTATACTTGAGCCACATGGATGAAACACCATTGAAGAAGCTAAAGATTTATCAGAAACAAGATTCTGCACCGATTGGAAAGCCTGTGTTTGGTGCTATTGAAAAAAGCTGATTATGTCGCACCTCCTGAAAACGAATGGAGAAGGATGGCAGCGGAGATGATAAAGACGAAGTTGAGCTGTTAAAGAACTTCAAAGAAAAGAGAGGTGATTGGTACATCAAGAGGGTTGTGGTTGTTGAGAAACCTAAACCTAAAAGGCCATCAAAGAAGGTTGATACTATGGTAGTTGATGAGCCTGTAGAAGAACCACAGAATGTGGAAGGTTCTAGTGTTGCGGCAAATGTTGAAAGCCAAGATAAAGATGATGAAGTTATATCTGCAACTTCTGATAAGGATGAAGACTCTTCTGAAGATTCTGCTAACGTTAGATTGAAAGCAGCAGAGAAAGAAAAGGAAGAAAAAAGATTGAAAAAGCTTGGTGAAGATCTTTATTTTCTGTCTGCTGATCAGGCTTCTGATGAAGAAAGGCCTAAGAAAAAGGCAAAGCGCTCAAAGTTAAAAGCTGGAGACACAAAGAAAACCACAGTTCTCCGAGCACCAGAGGAAAGAAAAAGCCTCAGAGCCGCAGATATATAAGTTAGAAACCGAAGAAAGGAGTTACACAAGAACCTCCTGTTTCTAATCTGCAAGAAATACCTATCATTGAAGCTGAAGTTCCACCAACTACTGTCACACAAGAACCATCGTCTGTTACTATTGAAGTGCCTGTTCAAAGTATGCCTATTTCAACTCCAAAGTCTGCTGCTAAGGGTACTCCAAAAGCTACTCCACCAAGTGCTTGAGCAAGAGAGTTTAAAGATGCTTTCGGTGAGATTCCAGATAATATTACTCATCCTGTTACAGCAAAAGATCTATCGCACTGGTTTGAAGATACTCCTGTCAATATGTTAGAAAAGAGAATCAAAGCGTTGGAAGATAAGCTCAAACAAAATAAAGTTGAGAAAGCAGATCTTGAAAAGAAAGTGAAGCAAAGTGATGTTGAGAAAGAGATTCTGCAAGATAAAGTAAAGTTTCTCAAAGATGACAGAGGCTATATGAAAGCTATGGTTGAAAGTTTGAGTGTTGCGAATGCAAAACTAGAGAAAGAGATTGATGAGCTTCGAATAGAAAGAGATCTGAATGATAGAAGATTTGCCAGGTTGCAGAAAGTGTTAACAAGAAGCTTGGGCATTGATTTTAAAGCAGAGTATGAAAGGCTTGATGTTCAAGAAGCAAAACACAAAGCTGCAAAAGAGTTAGCAGAGCAGGGCAAAGCCAAAGGGGTTATTGATGGTGTCCCTAAACCAACAGAGGAGCCAGCGATAGAAACAACAGTTGAATCAGAAAAAGCTCCTGAATCAGAGATTGTTTATGAAGTTGTTCCTAAAGTTGTATCTGCTGAAGAGAAAGAATCAGAACAGAAAGATGACGATGAGGAAGATAATGATAATGACGACGACCCTGTGGATGATACAAAAGATGATTCAGATCATGATGGTGATGATAATGATGATCAGGGGGCGTTGGTTTAAAGATTGATTCTGCGAAAGTTCATTCTGAGTTTGATTTTGAATCTTTGATCAACTATGATGCAAATATGGAAGATGATCAAAGTAAGGGGGAGCATACAGAGAAAGACAGGGCCACAAGATGTTGATGTTTCTAAAGCGATAGTTGCTATGCCTGTTGCTGCTGTACATGTAAGCCTCTGATGATTATGTTGGAACCTAGTATTGAAGAAGGGGAGTATGTGCATAATTACATGTAAAGCCTCTGATAATTATGGCCAGAATGTTTGAAGTTGATGCTGATTCATTTGAGTTCGATTTTAAAGAAGAATTGGTGAACATAAAAACGTTTGAACCGAAAGAATATGTCTACAAGCGTGTAGCAGAAGCTGATGATTATGACCGTGTTATCTTTGAAGATTTGATGATGATGAAATGGAAAAGTATTCTAACATCAACACTGACAAGTTTCCTAGATTGAAGAGTTGATGAGTCAGATTGATGTGAATCTATTGAAACCGAAGATAGACGAAGTGGTAAAGGAAGGCAATATTCTGAAACGTTATACGAAAGTGCAGATTGCTGAAGCCAAGAAGTCTTGGTTCAAAGAAATGCCAAAGGAACGAAAGTTTAAACGGCCACTAGCGTTCTTCACACGTGATGAAGACAAATCTCTGGGAGATATTCTTAGGTGGGGGTGGATTCGAGAACTTGACGTACATGCTATAAAGAGAGAGTTTGGGGTGAAGTACTTCAGACATCTTGCAGACATAAAGACATTGCCATTCTGGGATGTTGAAGAGTTAGTGCAAACGAGAAATATCAGTCTGCAAATGAAATTCAACGAACAAAGACTCTGGAGGGTTATAAAGTCTGAAGCGTCAAGGGATTTGAGTTGTGGAAGCCGTTCATTCCTAAACGAAGAATCAAAGTTAACAAAAAGAGGGAAAAAAGATGTTACATTGGTGATGAAACGTTCTAGAGCAATGAAAAACATGCCACTAAAGCCAATAGAACAGGATTTTCATGTTATTTCTTGTGGTGACAAACGGATCCGGAAACTTGCGAAGCGATTGTTCTTCGAGCAGAAGAAACATGGGATATCACAAAAGAACGAAGAAGGATTTGGGGTTTGTGGAGACCTATACTAATACTAGACCTGATGTGGCTAGTTAACGGCTCGAAAGAAGATGTGAAATGCTTGTTCTTCAACAAGATATGTTTTGCACAAACGTGAAGAAGTCCAAGCAAAACAATACCAAGGAGTGATTAATGTTTGCTATGCACATGGTATTAATTCAGGTCACATGTGGGAATCGAGATGGAGAGAGTTGGAAAGAGAAGAGTTCTTAAAAGAGGTAAAACATCTTGAGAAGATACACGAAAGGGGTAGAGAGGCAAGGATCAGGCGATTTTAGTTTATGAAGTGGGCTCCTCCTACTGACCAAACGCCTATTCCGAAACAAGAGCGACGACATAAACCTTACAAGAACTTCTTCGGAAGATGATGAAGATTGATAATAGATCAAGACTGCGACAATATCCAAAGGGGAGTTTGTTGATACATGATGTCTATTGTCTAGGTCTTGGATCGAGTCTGTATGTTTTAGGGCTTGAATTGTTAGAAATTGGAAGTATTTATGTGTTGTAAACACAAGTTCGGCCGAACTTATGTATAGGATGATCAAGTTCGCCCGAACTTGATCTATCCTAGCCAATCTTCGCCCAAACTTGTAGGTCTATATATAGGCTTTGGTTCTCTCATTGTATGAACTTTGCGACTTTGACGGCGAAGCTCTGTCGGTTTGGAAATCACATTGTAATACTTTTGGACATTAATAAACCGATCTTTAAACAGTAAACTTGTGTATTTGATTAACATGTCACATAATTTCCACTTATGTTGGATACTAGATACAAATTAGGTTCCTTGACATTGGAGGATCGATCCTAACAATTCTTTTAAATACCATCCTTCGAATAAAATAATCGTCTGAAAAAAATTTCGCTTTGTGTCCTTTTGTTTATTAAATATGCATTAAGAGGTAGCTTTGTTACGGGTCCTTCGTACCACTCATTCATTATTACTTCGGGTTACTGGGGGTTTACCTGGTATTAATTGAACTAAATTGATAGGATTCAAGGTTGTGTGCCACTTGTATCTATTACTGAAATATCTGCCGCAATTCCATAGGAAGCTAACGTACCGCAGCATGGCTGAAAATTCATTAACAGGATAAGGTGTATCAAATTAGTAACTACCTGTATCGGACCTCAACACTTTCCAACAGTGTTAGTAAGGAGAATTGAATTTATTTGAAGCAATGAATCGGATTACTTCATGATTATAGTTTTCTTACTTTGCACTGTGGTTACGTCACCCCCAACCGAGATTTACCAATCTGACACTTGAATTGGATTACGGATAATGTTGTATATTTATAAATAAATGTAGACATATGAGTGTCCTGTTACTATGAAGTATTAACGGTTATGAGGAATATGGACAAAAATGTTTTCGCCTCCACGAGTCTTATTACAATCAAATCCGCATCCACACAATTCCTTGCCGAACATAGATTACATCGGATAAGTTTCTCCATTTATGTGTTACCCCTAAATCCCCTTGGGTTATTAATACCAATGCTAATTATGTGTCCTTACTAAGAATTAGAGATTGTATCACTAGCAAACAACAGCTAGTAAAGGAAATATATGCTTCAACCGAATAGCTTCGTAGACGACGGTGGGCGACATAAGTATAGTTTGTTCGTCGTAATGTAATGATTTCGAATATATGACTGTACGTTCTAGCAAATCCCGCCAGAAGAAATAAATTACGCTGAATTGTCTTACCAAAGACAAAAACATTGTTACTTATCATGAATCGATCATTGGGTAAATCGATATGGGTAAGCTATCACCGGCTATACCCAAATTGTTCAGTACAGAGTACTACCAGAGTGTAGTACCCCTAGAAAGTTGTACTATGTATTCGAAAATGGACATTCTCGGGATTAACCCAAAGGCCGTTATATGTCGACCTAAACTACCTTTCATTTAGAATCACCAAAAACGTCTATAGATATCGTAGTTACGACAGTTGTGGCATCATCCATTGCGTCAAACAGGGTCGAAGTCTCAACACTGCATTGCCCAAAACATAACCGAACAAATCGCAACATGAAGCCCGTCTGCCCCGAGTAACTGTACCTGATAATGTACCCGGGTGTTCATATACCGGAAGTACCGCCACATATCCAACACACCCATATACATGATCAATGTTCCGTTCCCAAGATATTCGGCCCTCATATTACTTTCTGCGAATAACCAACTGAAAATCGAGAACAATCATTAATCGTAAAGAACACCATGTAAGCACGGTCATACGAAACAAGGGTCCATAATGCAAAGCGTTTTAAAGGAATCTGTATAATCACAAAATTTATACCTAATGGAACTGAATGACAACGGGAAGCGTAACTTGCTCACAGCATCCATGCTGTCTCCATAACCCGGAGATCATCATACTTATACTTAACATATATCGGAACGTATGCTAAGGGGTACCACGAAGCATCATAGTATCACACGACGTGAAGGCTAAAGCCAATACTGTAAGCAGAAGAGGCATCCAGCAGACAATCAAATGAATCGTTGATCCAAGGATGAGAAAGTTTCGTAAGATGTTTGAACTCTGCGATTATATAACAATCGAATGTGAATCAACGAGAAGTGGAGTAAGGATCCGTACACATCCTCCCAGTTTATCAGAACGAACTGCGCGTTCTTTGTGTATCTATGTTCTTTTAGAAGTAACATTTTGGTATGTAATCGTCGTTATAGTAACTATAAGGATGGAGTTGGTGAGGTCGTATCATAATAAGGCCCGAGTTCTCACATCATAATGTATATATAACAACTGTATGAGTGATAGGAATCCAACTCTAGTGTATATTAGATATGTGATCAGTAGGAATGTGGAATGGACTTTAATACCAATTTTCTTCCTTACCCAAAGGCATATGTAGTAACGTATTATCCACCAAATCAAATTCATGTATCAATCCACGCACAAACATCCACACACTATCACCTTGGTACACGTATGTATCACTCCACGTATTTAAGTGTGTTTATTATCGCGACTTTCCCAACACTACCTCGTATGAGCAAGTCTTTTATTACGTTCCGGACCATAGTAACCCACTGACCCCACAAGGCCATCCTGGTACTTGCCAGTAGGATACTTTACAGTGTTCACTAACTACTTTTAGTAGAGGTTGATTTTTCCAATGATGTCCACTAAAGTCCGAGCATGTAGTTATTGTTTAGGTTTTCTTAACGACACCTAAATCTCTATTACCAATGGCTCTGATACCATCTTCTGTCACACCCCGATTGCAGCGGAAGAAAAACATGGGATACAACAGACACCTCTGGTACAAGCACATTGTTTATAAAGACACTACATTTTATTAACTACCAAATGTTGATTACATACTACATGTATGTTACAAATGCGTGTTCCCACGAACCATATAAGTCTTCTAGGCCGCATGCGTCTATATCAGTATTCGTCTATAAACACGTCTTGAACCACATATCCAGATCACCCTAGTCTCAAGTTACCTGAAATGCATGTTAGTTTTAAAAAGGGGTCAACTAACCGAGCCGGTGAGTTCCACTGGTTTGGTTGTTTCGTAACAAAATGCGTTAACAAGTTTAATTGCATGTGTCATAGATCGTAGATGGAATTACACGAGTCCGCAAGTGAAACCTTGACTGGTTTAGCCAAACCGTGTCACCACATACACCTCGGCACCCCGGGCCGTGTCACAACAGACACCCCCAGCCACCGACTACGTCACGTGCAGTTCAACCCCCAGTGTAGTTATGCCTAACAACATAATAGAGTTAAGGACGCGTGCAGTTGCCTGTTTACTGACACACAGTCCGGTCGTAGCAATTGGGTTTGTCAGACCAATAGTACTATCGACTGCCCACGGCTTACGTTAATCACTTGTAGCGGGGATAGTTCGTATGTTAGATAATTCACATCATCACAAGTTGGTGCAGTTAACACAGTTTGTAACATGCAGATCATCCCAACAACTTAAAAGTGGGGGAGTAAAACTCACAGGATAGCAGTATCACAGGTAGCAATATGAGTATATGCAAGCTGGTTCGGCTCTAACAGTAATCATGCAAGTAATTACGAATATCTGTCGCTAAGTCGGTAACGCCTATAACTTGGGCCCGAGTGGGTATTTTCAGTCCATATTGTACATCTAGTATCCTGGTGTGATGATGGATGTTTGGGTAGGATCAGTTTCACGTTTGGCTCCCAGACACCGGTTCGCGTGCCAGTCAAATTCGGTTGTTCTATGTGTTCGGATAACGACACTAAGATCTAGACAGTGCCAATACATTATCATTTTTGAAAACAATAAGTATTCATTAAGGAAATCCAGACATTTGGAGGATCAAGGTCTCCCGAATTTGAGTTTCTGATTTCGCCGTCGGGGATTCTCCCGAACGGTGGTGGAACACACCTAGAGTGTCCAGCTTACCCTGAAACTTTCCAGAATACTCCCGGTGTTCCAATTATAGTCAAGATAGGGTTTGGCCCGTTCCTAGTTCTGGCAGGTTCGTTGTCCGATAAACTGCCGAAATTTGTTAAAAGAAGCGTTTTAAAAGCCGAAAAATCCCATTTAATCTACATATTTTATAAAATTTTGGAAATTTTTATACAATTCAGTAAAAATATATAGATTCTGAGAAAAATAATTCGGGAATTTATTTAGCCATTTTAGCTCCTCAAATAAATTATTTGTAAACCAGCATTTATCCGAATAATTGACACTGCTTATCATCCGATGTCCAAAAATTCCCAAAATATTCCAGTAAGTCCCATTTATGTCAGAACTCCCTGAAAAAAATATGGGATTTTTCCAGTTTTCGTTTCGGTGCGTTTCCGACTACTAAAAACTCTCAAAAACGTGGATTTTTAATCCAAATCAAACTTCAACCACTGGACTCCCAAACTTCTTAGAAAATTTCCTATATGTTCCTTGGTGATCATGTACGTTTTGGTAATTTATAGACTCCGTTTGATATTTTTCCTGAATTTCTTTCGGTAAAATAGTCAAAATTTTTCCAAAAATCATAGAAAATTCAAAAAATTCCAAACTTTTATGTGGACATTCCTGTCAATAGCCTACATTACCACACTAATTTGCAGCTCAATCCAAGCATCACGGACCAAGTTATAGTCCAAATAATATTCTGCCTAAGCTAGTTTAAGGTTTCGTGTGTTATACCTGGCGCAAGCTCCGTTCTCGCGTGTTTCTCTTGAGTCCAGAAGTGTGTGGGTGCTATATTTAGTACCTACACATGAAGCACAATTGAAACATGCCATAACCCATGTCAATCAAGCCTCATTTCATAGTTTTTCTGTTAATAGATTTGTTAATCGCTTTTGGTCGATTAGGGTATCAAAACCCGAAGTTTTGTGATCTTGGCTACCATATAACATCAAGGGATCCCTGATGTGATCTTATTCAGCCAATAACATGTTTAAATCATCTATTAACATGGATTAAAAAGAGTTTTCTTTGTCTAGTTCATGTTTTCTCAAGAAATCATCATCAAAACTATATGAAACTTGCGAAAAACCTTTGATTTGGTTGAAAATTATTGAAGATCAGCTGAGTTCTTGGTGAATATGAGCAGAATTTTGATAGAAACATGAAGGAAATAATAAAAAAATATATATATAAGGGGGGGGGGGGACGGTCGCAAGGTAGGGTACCCCTACCCCACCCCCTGCTTTGTCGTGCTTCGTTTTTCGTGTTAAAAGATGACGTTTATATTCGTTCTCGCATTTAGGTTCGTTTTTAGGTCCCACACGTGTGACACCCTGCGAAAATGCTCAACCACACTAGCTCTTTCAGCAACTGCATGCTAAATTTTGGACGAAGTTTCTTTCAACTTGGGGATGATGTGACAACCCGAACTCTCGAGGTAAAAACCATTAGTTTCGCTTCTATATTCCAATTTATATAACGATCTTATTCGAAGAATTTAGTTTACATTGATCCAACTGGTATTGTGCAAACAAATATTCGAACTAAATCTATATCGAGTTGAACGACTGGTTTGAAACCAAAACACCCGTTTCACTTGTCGATCCAACTCACTCGTGTAACTCAAAACTTATGAGGCCCGAACCCTAGCACAAATTTATACATTTTTTTTGTGGGTGTCATGTTAAAAAAATATTGTAATAACTATACCAAAATAGAAAATATGGCAGCCACTTCTCCTTGTTGCTCCAAGTTAATGACCCAACCCCCAAGCCCAATTCCCACCATTTATTCTCGGCCCAACCCCCAAATAAATCCCAAACCGACCCAACCTTGTTTCCTTATAGTTTACGTGCGTGTGCATGTTCTTTTTAAATCTATACAACTCCCCAAACCAAACAATTCAACTGCGACTTCTCTTCCACGGCGGATCAGCGGAGAACAAGAGCTAAAGACTTCCAGCTTGTCGATTTTGAGTCCTTCATGGTTCGCATCATCTCATAGATTCAGGCATGGTCGGTCGCTCTAGACTTCGTACATTTAACCTAATCTGCCGAGCTAATCTAAGGTGAGTTCACACTTTTCATAAAAGCATGTAATTCCTGGTGGTTTGAGAATGGAACAAACAACAACTATCCCATTTGGGTGGGATGCAACCTACGTATTCTCCTTGGGTAGGATACGGGCAACCTTGTCTCCTTGCGTGGGACAGAACGTTAATTTACTATTATTTAACATGTCTTAAGCGGACTAGCGAAACTCTATCTGAAAGTCCCCACACATTTTATACCGATTAATCGTCGGGCCAATGGCGAGCGGGATATTAGTTGATTAGTGCTATTAGGTTTGACAAGCCTTACACTATGCCACAGAGGACGGGCGTGGACTAATATACTTGGGCACTTAGTCAATGATGATAGAAATTGACTCGGGGCACTAAACATAACTACAGTCAGTAGTCGGTATGGTACGGGTCTAGTAGTTTAAACAATGGGGTAGCTCCCTATGACATGTTTTATAAGAACAAAGTAATGTACAAACTTATGTTTTTGGAACAGCACTAAACAACTGTGAACTTGCCAAGTTTTTGTTGATACGTTACTACATGCTTTGTAGGTCATTAGGTACAGCTATGGACGCACGTTGCGATCGGCTGGAGTGTGTGGTTCGTTAACGTCTTATATTTTGATTATTTATTAGACTTGTGGTTTTAAGTTTCGATGGGTTTTACTTTGTTTTTCCGCTGCAACATAAACTGTGTTTTTGGACATTTGAACTTTATCGCGAGTCATGTTGATAGTGATGTCTTTATAATTTTAATGGTCTGTACAACATGACTAGTCGTTTGATCCTGGTTAGTCGACATTCTCATAGTAAAACCCCGCATGTGGATTTTGAGGGTGTGACAGATTGGTATCAGAGCCATTGGTTATAGTGAACTAGGTTTAAAAACGTTTTGAAAACCAGACTATAACCGTTCTTTGTTGAAAACCACAACGACACCACACTCCGGATTGAAAGGTTCGTCATACTTAGATGCATACATTATACTCGTACTTGAAATTTACATGTGCATTATTTTCTTTACAACACTAAGACTTTTGTGCGAACTAAAATAGGTAAGAATAGTTTTTCCCCTAACTCTAAATCGAAACCACAACACGCTAGTGGTAAGGAACCGGTCTCTCCTGAACAACCACCACAAAACAATACCCAACCCATTTACTCCATATCAAAAGGTTACAAGCTCGGCTTAAAACCGTCCCTAACCATACACCAATGCGTCCATTCGCTACAATACCTGTGATTTAACGTTACCAAAAAACGATCCCAAAAGTCATCTTCGACATTTTTCCCACTTCCCAAAACAATCCCTAAGAAGGAATATAAGTTTCTATGAAATCATACCTTTGGGTAGTGACGCCCATGGCGCGCCTATTTTACTCTGAAACTCCTGACACAAAATGCGAGTGGAATCTTGTTTCACCCATAACTTGAACATAAGACATCCGTTTCACGTGTTCTACCTTTCCACGTGATCCCCCGACATTCCCGACAGCTAAAAAATATCGGCGTAATCCGCTGACGCCATAGCTGCTGCAAGAACACAGATCTGAATCTCCATTCATTCGGCTTTGCGCGTCAATATTTGAGTAGACCAAAACCGACCCAAACGAACTCGGATTTAGGCGAATAATATGTCCACGCGTTTGTGTCGATGAACCCAATCATCTCCACCTTACCATTGCTGTAAAACATATCATCTGAACTCGTTTTGGACAAACAATATATCCACATGACCGTGACGCAACGAACTTTCACCCTGTGCCATTACCGTTGCTGGATGCTACTAGAGCTACCGTCAGTGACAGAATAGTTGTCGAAATTCTTTGGTTATTTGCCGGATTCTTTGTTTTTTCGCTTAATTATGCGCCTGAGCATCTCCAACCTATTGTTCATTCGATCACAACCAATATAATGAAAATCTAACAACCATTTTCACAATCCCCGTCGATCATGAGGCTACCCCATTACCCTATTATGTGGTAAATCCTCAGCCTAACTTGATTTGCACCTTAGTATATCCAACATGTAAACGGAATTTCTCCTAATGATTCGATGTCTTAGGGACATTGGGAAGTTACTCCACAGATGAATGCGATGATCTCTTATATTACAAGAGTCGTTACTCCATGAAAGTTATTTTCTTATGCGAATCTTCTCACTAGCCTTTGTCATGGCCGATGTTTACCGTTTAATGCGATATATAATTTCTATTATCGACTTAGACAAATCGATCATTACTTAATCACGGTGACACTACATCTTCGTTTTCCATGCGGAAACTCCTATAAGATTGCGCTCTAGCTTAGAGAATTGTTAAACTCGGTTTTTGATTTTTAGGAACACTTCTTGAAACCTGAAGATGGTGACGTGTTGTTGATACGACCAAATCATTTTGAATCTGTTTTCGCATGCTCGCATTGAAACCTTTTGACGACATATGTGTTATTTCTAAATCCGCACAACCTAATTCAACCCTTTCGAATTTGGTTGCTTACTGGCTTGGCAAATCGCAAACTCGTATAACTTCATGGATCAAGGTGAATTTATCCCTCTTCGTACACAGGCAAGCTCGAAAAATTTGGCAGACGTTTCAGTTGAACCTTAACACTACAATCTCGTACGACAACCATTCTTCTTTGGTTAACTCTTGTTGTGATGACACCGTCGACGTAACAGCTTTGTCGGTGTATAACGTTCTTTATTACTATTTTATCCACTAGCGTGTGGCCAACTACATCCTAGACAAAGGATAAATCTTCACTTATGATTCTAAAACATTTATGTAATGCACCAAGTTAAACACATTGATTGCGGCTACACTTTGGTGTGTTTTCACGTCTTATCCTATTGTGCTTCATGAACATATAATTCTTGTCTAACTCTATTCTGCGCGAATCCTCACTTGGTTAAACCACCCTCTTTGAGCATTGCTCGGGGAGCAACGAGCCATACCTAAGTCCATCAAGTGTAGGAGCACAAAATGAATTTTCTACGTTAGTGAGGCATGACAATATCAACACCTTTTACGCGAGAAAGCACCATACTTATTTATACTCTATCGACTTCCTTGATACGTATTTTACTACCTGATCGACCAAAAGATGGTCATTCATTGCAACCAACCACAACCAAAATAGAATGATTGATACCTACCAAAAATCTCTTTTTTTTCCTTTGCATGAATGCGTCAAGACGCTACTATCCTAAGCTAAAGGGGCATGAATGGAGGGAATATGGGTTCCACTACACTGAAGTGTGAAGGATCTCGTCAGGATGAACTTCACAAATCTTGCTACTTTGCTCACCCTGATTCTGATAAGATGAACCACCACCTGAAGACTCTATACTGGCGGCCGATATGAAAGCTAATGTAGCCACCTGCGTGAGCAAGTACTTGACTTGTACTAGGGTCAAGATAGAATATCAAAAGCCATCAGGGTTACTACAGCAACCGGAACTACCAATGAGGAAATGGGAGCAAGTTTCCATGGAATTTATTACCGGCTTACCCAGAACCCATAGCGGGAACGACACCAATTGGGTCATCGTGGATCGCCTAACTAAATCTGCCCACTTTCTTGCGATCAAAGTAACCGACAAGTTTACCCGACTTGCCAGCATATACCTGAAGGAAGTAGTTTCTAGGCATTCCGTGTCGATATCCATCATCTCCGATCGTGACCCTCGTTTTGCGTCTGATATGTGGCAAGCTATGCACAAATCTTTCAGCTCACGCCTAGACATTCAAACCCTAGAAGACATGGTGCGAGCATGTGTCATTGATTTCGATAACGGTTGGGAAAGATACCTACCTCTGGTGGAATTCTCTTATAACAATAGTTACCACGCCAGTATTCAGGGCACATCGTTCTAAGCGTTGTACGGACGGAAATGCCGATCACCTCTTTCAAGAGCTCAAGATTGATGACCAACTCATTTCATTGAGGGACCCATTGCAATCATGGATCGAGAGATCCAAACACTCAAGCGTAGTAAGATTCCTATGGTCTGGGTTCATTGGAACTAAAAACGGGTCCCAGAATTCTTTTGGGGACGGGAAGATCAAATGATGCGAAACTATCCTCAGTTATCCAAGAATAATGCATCCAGTGCTGAAGCTACTAATGAATTTTGGGACGAAATTCCAAATTAACTTGGGGATAATGTGACAGCCCGCGAAAACGTCAACCATACTAGCTCTTTCAGCGACTGCATGCTAAACTTCGGGACGAAATTTCTTTCAACTTGGGGATGATGTGACAACCTGAACTCTCGAGGTAAAACCATTAGTTTCGCATCTATATTCCAATTTATATAACGATCTTATTCGACGAATTTAGTTTATATTGATCCAACTGGTATTGTGCAAACAAATATTCGAACTAAATCCATTTCAGGTTGAACCGACCCGAAGCGTTTGAACCAAAACACCCGTTTCACTTGTCGATCCAACTCACTTGTGAAACTCAAAACTTATGAGGCCCGAATCCTAGCACAAATATTATACAATTATATTAGTGGATGTTATGTTAAAAAAATATTGTAATAACTATACCAAAATAGAAAACATGGTAGCCACTTCTCCTTGTTGCTCCACGTTAACGACCCAACCCCCAAGCCCAACTCCTACCATTTATTCTCGGCCCAACCCCCAAATAAATCCCAAACCGACCCAATCCTTGTTTCCTTATAGTTTTCGTGCGTTTGCATGTTCTTTTTAAATCTATACAACTCCCCAAACCCTAAAATTCAACCTGCGACTTCTCTTCCACTGCGGATCAGTGGAGAACAAGAGCTAAAGACTTCCAGCTTGTCGATTTTGAGTCCCTCATGGTTCACATCATCTCATAGATTCGGGCGTGGTCGGTCACTCTAGACTTTATACATTTAATCTAATTGCCGAGCTAATCTAAGGTGAGTTCACACTCTTCATAAAAGCATTCCCGGTGGTTTGAGAATGGAACAAACAACAACTATCCCCTTTGGGTGGGATGCAACATATGTATTCTCCTTGGGTAGGATACGGAAAACTTGTCTCCTTGCGTGGGACGGAACGTTAATTTACTATTATTTAACATGTCTTAAGCGGACTAGACGAACCTCTATCTGAAAGTCCGCACATATTTTATACCGATTAATAGTCGGGCCAATGGCGAGCGGGATATTAGTTGAATAGCTCTATTAGGTTTGACAAGCCTCACACCGTGCCGTAGAGGACGAGTGTGGCACTAATATACTTGAGCACTTAGTCAATGATGATAGACATTGGCTCGGGGTACTAAACATAACTACAGTCAGTAGTCGGTATGGTACGGGTCTAGTAGTTTAAAACAATGGGGTAGCTCCCCATGACATGTTTTATAAGAACAAAGTAATTTAACAAACTTATGTTTTTGGAACAACACTAAACAACTGTGAACTTGCCAACGTTTTTGTTGATACGTTACTACATGCTTTTTAGGTCATTAGGTACAACTATGGACGCACGTTGCGATCGGCTGGAGTGTATAGTTCATTAACGTCTTATATTTCGATTATTTATTAAACTTGTCGTTTTAAGTTTCGATGGGTTTTACTTTGTTTTCCGCTGCAACATAAACTGTGTTTTTGGACATTTGAACTTTATCGCTAGTCATGTTGATGGTGATGTTTTTATAATTTAAATGGTTGGTTCAACATGACTAGTGGCTATATCCTTGTCAGTCGCACGCCCCGCGGTAAAACCCTGCATGTGGATTTTGAGGGTGTGACAACACGCGTCCCTGATTTGCCAAAGGGGCTCCTTTTTTGCGTTTTTAGTGTTAAAAGACCCGGTTTTAAAAACTATGCATAACCGTCTTGAAACCCGAACACGGTTATATTTTAATCATAATGGCCTCGGATTAGGGTAGTTTAAGTGTCTTTAGGCTTGATTGACCGTTTGTTGCATGTTTGGTTGTCTTTCATTGCTCTTAAAATGAAGGCGTTTCCCTAACCGGGAAATTCCTTGTTTTGCATGCCCATTCTTCGAATGTCTTCAAATCTTAGATCATAGTCTATGGCTCATAACTAAGATTTTTCATTCACTCAGAATTCGGAACGACCCTATCGTTAATAATCGATGTCAAACACTTAATGCGCTGTTAAACGGAAAGCCCCCGTTTAACATGTTTGCGACGGACTAGGATACCAACTTCGCACAGTTGGCCCCTGTGACTCTTATGTCTATCATAACATGCTCTCGGATTTATCCGAGACCTAATCTGTATCGTTTTATAAAGCATCTAAGTTGCACCCCTAATTAGGGTTTACGCGCAGCTACAGTTTTATTTCTAACCGAAGCTGTGGAATGGGTATGGTGTATCTGATTTCCTCTGGACTGTGGCACACCTCTGCCACCCCGTATAAGTCATATCTTTACTAATACAAATTCCCAAAGTTGTTAATTCATTCATGACAATCTTTTGCCATGTAGGTGACGCATAGCGTCAACTTAACGTTTTTGGTAATTACCTGGCATATACTCCTATTATAGTCTGTGTAATATGTTCCAGAATTCATAGCATCACACGTAATCACCACAAGTATCCTGATATACATATCATGTTTGGTTACCATGGACTTGTACCGATCAAAGTTTACCGGGATTTTTCACAGTTATCACATGGCCAGTCTTCAAAAACTTTAATATTGTAACATTAACGTCCAAAGAAATTATTTGTTGGCTTCTGACGTTCTTCAGATGGTATCGACGTTTGATCAGTTGGTGGCGGCCTTTTGTAGGTATCTCCAAACTTAAATTGTTGAAAGAATCCTTCCTAACTGTTTCAGTAATTCTTTCCTCCCTCTTTTCTTTCTTTAAAAACTCTTCTTTCTAAATCTCTCCAAGATGAATTCCACATATTCCCAGAATTAATACCATCAGCTTAACAAACATTAATAACTCCTTGGTATTGCTTTGCTTGTGTCTTTTCTCTCTTATCGTAACAAATGTTGTTGATGAACAAGCATTTGATAGCTTCTTTGGAATAATTTACAAGCAACATAGGGTCTAGAATTCGGGTCGTCCTCCATAATCCCCAAATTCTTCTCCTATCAATCATTTTTGGGTTTAACTCTTCAGTAACCTTGTAGTCATTATCATCTTTAAATACAATCACAGCCTCACTTGTTTCTGGATCAACTTCCCACCAAATGAAGTTTTCATGAAAATATTGTTCTATTTTCATCAGAGGTGTATTCTTCATCACACGTGGTCTCTTCATTATCAAAGTCACATCTCTTTCTTTAGTAACCAGATCAATCTTAATTCTTTATTTGGAATGAATGGTTTCCATCTATTAAAACCAATAGATGCTTTATACTTGATTAACCTCCATAATATCTGATCATGGAACTTCATCTTGAAGTTAATACATCTTGTCTGAACAAGCTCCTCCACGTCCCAATAAGGTAAACGCTTCAAATCATTTAGATATTTGAAATACTTAACACCGAATTCTCTTTTTTTAGCATAAACATTCAGTTCTGGAAGCCAACCCCAGCTTAGTATATCTCCCAATGATTTATCTTTATCACGTGTAAAGAATGCTAGCGGTCGTCTAAACTTCCTTTCTTTTGGAACATCTCGAAACCATGTCTTTCGAGCTTTAGCTAATCTTCTTTGATAAACGTTTTGGCATGTTTCCTTCGCTAACCATTTCTTCAATCTACCTTTTCAATATATCATCATTTAATTCACTGAATAATTCATCAAACGCCGGAAAATTATTAGTATCAACACCTGAATACTTTGTCACTTCATCATCATCAGAAGTGTCTTCAACCACAACATGATCATACAAATTTGCACCTGGAATATGCTTGTAAACATAGTCATTTAGCTCAAATGCATTGATTTTATCTAGCTCATCTTCAAAATCAAAATCGAATGAATTTTCATCAACATCAAGCATAACAGCAATATCTTCCTTTGTAAAGTTGTGGACAAAGTCACACTCTTCCACATTATGTTCTAAATATAAGATTTGGGGCTTTTAACTATCAGGAACAACTGTAAATAGCTTAGCTGTGAATATTCCTGATAATTCTTCAGTCTGTGTCGGCCCTGTCTGCTCCCCCTTACTTAGAGCTTATCTTTCTTCATTAACTGCATCATTAAGAAATTCATTGAAATCAAACGATTCATTGATGTTAGCAGACTCGACAATCAATCTCGTTCCTCCTTGGGTATTATCATCATCACCCTTATCATCATCATTATCATAATCATTTTTACCGTCTTTCTTGGATAGATCATTTCATCTTTATCTTCCTCATCTTTCTCAGCCTCATCATCTCATCTTTGCTTTCTTTAGCTCTTTCTGTCACACCCCGAATTTCGGTTTAGGGAAATGTCACGAGGTGTGGCCAGAACGATATTCATAGCATTCAACCAAGTACACATTTCGTATAAAACATAACAAGTTGTCGACCCATACATTTATTTAAAGCGAATTTACAACCATTAGTTTGTTGAAAAGTACAACACTACTCAACATTATTTCAAACATAAGTTTCCAAATACATCATTTCACAAACAAAAGGACAAAATACAAGACATCATTCCACAACTTGACATGTCATTCCAAGATACACTTTTCCGAGATCATCCACTAGTTTCCTATAATTCATGTTAGTTTTAAAAACGTCAACAAAGGTTGGTGAATTCATGTTATTAGTTTTAGTGCCAAACGAAATCCGCGTGATCATTAGTGTTTTGCAAGGACACTAATCTGTATGCCAGAATAGGAGGCAGCCAAACCCTTGACCCAATTTAATCGGTGTCATAGCACTACTTATTAGACACAACAACACTCTGTAACGATCGATTTTTATTGCCATTCAGAGTAAGCTTGTCACACCCGATAGATCTACCCCGTTGTTCCTCGGTTTTGGTTATTGATTAATGGCCCCTTAGATTTTAAACACCTATCCACATATGATTCTAGTTTGTTTCATTTTCTCCCAGCTATACAATTCATAACATGTATAGCGTTTCAAAACTATAAAACGTTTAAATAAAAAGGGGGAAAACATGAACTCACTAGTTTGTGTTCCAAGCAAATCTCGTTTCAATTCGGTTTCTTCGTTTTTTTCTCAACCTACAAGTTTTCTAATCTCATTAGACACTTAGCTTTATTTTCGATCATCGTTCAAGTATCTCATCTTGAATCCATACTTGTATTTGTTTGTTTCGTTTGTTTAACACACACACACACAAAATATATATATATATATATTCATATATTATATTCTTTATGTGTGAATGGGCCTAGCCCATATGTTAGTTGTGAAGTTCAATTGACTTTGTTTAGGGTATATGGGCCAAGCCCAACTGCTTTCATAACATGGGCCTAACCCAAGTTGTCTTATGTATGTGGGCCTAGCCCAATTCGTTTAACATGTGTGAGCCTAGCCCAAATTGTCTTATGTATATGGGCCTAGCCGAAGTTGTTTTACTTATGTAGGCCTCGCCCAAATAGATTTGTTTAAAGTGGATCAACCCAATTGATTTGTAAGAATAGGCCTAGCCAAAGTCATTTAGATAAAAGTGGGCCTAGCCCAATAGTAGTCCATAAAAGTGGGCTTAGCCCAATGTGTTTCATAAGAGTGGGCTTAGCCCAAAACAACTTGTAAAATGTTGGCTTGCTTATAAAAGTGAGCTTAAGTCCAATTTGACTTAAAAGATATGTTAGCCCAATTTAGTCTAAAACATGATTTACTCCAAGTATTTTGATAAAATGGGCTTAGTCCATAAATAATAATACTTGTATTTTTATAAAAATATAGTTTTTTAAAAAAATGCTACATGTTTAATAATCGATAGTTTTCTAGTGTGTGTGACGGCTTGTATTTTTGTTATGACTATTTGTTTAGTGTCGGTTGGTTTATTCGCATCATCAGATTTGTTTGGAGCCGTCCGTTTCGTTTATGTAACTTATTTAGTCCGTGCCATAATATTATTCTGTCTGAATTGTCAATGTGTCCGAATAGTTCGTTTTGTTTATTTATGCAAAGGATGGACATTTCTATGTTTTTAACCTTTCGTTTTTCAAGTGTTTCCATAAATTATTGTATATGTGTGTTCATATATTTTTTAATTAGTCCTACTGATCTAAATACATAATATATACACAAAAATATTATTATGATACTTGATGAATACTTAAAGTATATATTTTATCTAAAATATATACTTTACCATTTTTAGTTTAGAATCATTATAAAACGTGAACTTATATCTTCTGGTACCAAAAATCCATTTAGTCATGTTTAAAAATCCCAAGTTATTTCTTGTCATCGAATCTTTCGTTTAACACTTTTTAATCAAAACTGATTTTATAAAAAAATTGCCATACTTTCCCTAACTATGGACTTTTCCCAAGTTTGAATCAAACTTGTTTTTAACACATTTTTCAACTAACAACATCATCAAGTATCAAGAACTATTCTATTTTGCCAACAAAAGTGTGATGAACAATTTGTAGCTTAAACTTTCCTAAAAAGGAAACTTTATTAATGACTTTCACCAAAAATTTGTAAATCACAATTTTATATCAAAACTCATACTTTAGGTGATATGTGAAGTCATTTTAAGTATGAACATGTGTTCAAAACACTCCTTTAATCAGGTTTCATGATCTTTCCAAAAATGGAACTTTTATTCATCCATTTCAACAAAAATTAGGTTCTTGGGTTTTAAATAATCATACATGTTTCACAAGATGTATGTAACTATTTTAGAAAAAAAATCCATGTTCATAACATTTCGTGGGTGAACCTTGCTAGACTAAACATGCATGTGTTTAGATGATACTTTTGTACATGAACATACAAGAGTCAACTCTACTATCATAAGACTAATCGAAGTTAATCAAAAATCATCTAAAATAATATAATTATAATAATATTTTTGTTTTCTTATTGTTTTTCAAGTGGATTTGTTATGTATGATTCAAGATGAACTTGTTTCTTAAGCAAAAAAAAAAAATTATAAGAATGTAGGTGTTTGTTATTGAGCTTATAGGTTTGCTAGTTTAGACAATATGAAGATGAAGATGAGTTGATTGTAACACCCCAATCGTGTAACATAACAACACACGGTGAAAATATCGGGGAGTCATGTTACAAATTGCTCACAACAAGTGGTACTAAAATGTTTCATTGTTTTTAACATTGTCTTTTGTTTAAAAAAATCTAAGGCCCGTATGAGTTCCTATGTGTAGCATGCTTGAATAATCAAATAACTTGAAACATATGTGAAAAAGACATCAACAAAGAATGTTGGCGAGTACATAGGTTTTGTTGGCTAAATTAATGGCAAAAGGTTTGGTATTGCAATACTTTGACAACTATGAAAGTCATCAATTCAAAATGGACTCTTTGAAGCCAAAGAATGGCAAAAAGGTTTAGCATTGCAATACATTAACTTGATTATGAAACTTGTGACAAAAAGAGTTTTGTATATGGTAATATGGTTATTACTAGGTAATTTTTATGCCATTGAAAATTGTACTTTGATCTTTCTTACAAAATTGAAATCGGTCATAAACCTGTGAAATATTATTAGAAATCCAATCAAGGATTTATAATAGTACTTAGGTTATCCTTCTAAGCATCTAACATATTAAAATAGAAAGATTCTACAAGGATTTGAATATTGAACATTTGAATCAATTGATCACAAAATCCTAAAGTCATTCGGATAACGCTACAAGGGTAATACAATAAGAACACTTATAAATAGGAAGTATCAGCGGTGTATCCACCATGTTCGTATGGTATTACACTCGTTTCATTATCTAAATCACTGCTAATCACATAAACACATAATCATCAACTTGTATACACGCATTAAAGTACACAAAGAATCCAATCAAGGACATCAATTTTGCACTTTAAACATCCCACAAGAATCTAACTATGGAGTTAGATAGATGCTATAAGGATCCAGTTCGGTCATAGTGAATCATAACATACGCATTAAAATAAATAAAGAATCCAAACAACAACTTCAATTTAGCACGTTAAACATCCCACATGCATCTAACTATAAAGATAGATAGATGCTATAAGAATTTGGTTCGGTCTCGTTGAATCATAACATACACATTAAAGTACATATAGAATCCAAACAAGGACTTGAATTTAGCACTTTAAACATCCCACAAGAATCTAACTATGAAGATAGATAAATGCTATAAGGATTTGGTTCGGTCTCATTGAATCATGAATCACAAAGTCCTAAATCCTAGTGGGGTGATTCGGATAAGGCCATGAAGGGTAATATAATAAGCACACTTAAATATAGGAAGAACAAGCGGCGTATCCACCATGTCTTTAGTGTATTACTCTAGTTTCATTATCTAAATCACCAACAATCTCTACACATAACCATTAACCATCGGCTGTAAAGCACTTCTTAGAAATCTCACTATGAAGATAGAAAGATTTAAGATTGTACTTCAAATATCCTACAAGAATCTAAATCCTACAGGGATTTGGTTCGTGTTCTCAATCGTCGTATTTTGTACAATAGGAATACTACACAAAAAGCACTTAGCAAACACATATATGCCATACATCGTGAAAAATTGATTACACGTATGAATCACCCCAAAACATTTGCAAAACGTAAAAGAGGGGAACTATGTACTCACGGGTTTGCGTATAGGTCTTGTTCAATTGAATAGCAAAGCTCAATGTTCAAGTATTGAAGTGGTTCCTAGAGTATCGGATACTACGTGTTAGTATGTCGAAACTTGAAAATGAGAGATCAGATAGAATGAGGTATATAAACCAAACAAGAGTTGGATCTTCTATAATATGGTTCATAATACCATACATTCCGATTTGGAAGTATTTCAAAGTGTTTTGACTTGTTACGGCTCGCTAAAGAGGTTTATGCCACTTTAACGGGTCGTAAACATAACTATGGGTTCGGATGGTTAAATATGTCTTATGACGAGTCTAATATGCTAAAACTAGTTTATAGAAGTTGTATAATCAGCTTAGATTTAAAAATAATATTCTTATATGTTCAAAACTATTTTATGCACAAAAAGAGTATTTTCGGAATTTAAAGAATATATAATTGACTCGTCATTTGACTAACCAAACGATACTAACCTTAGAGGGTTATTCCCTATAATACTATGGTCATAATAATGGGCTTGGTTGGATCCTAAAGTTGACCAAACAGGTCAGATTCGAAAGTCAAAGCGGTAGTCAAACCGCTGGACTAACGACCCTAATAAAGCACTAAACTAGAAGTGACGAGTTAGACAAGTTAAAACATGTCTAACTAAGTTATAAAACTAATGTGGTATCAAAACTTGGAGTTTTGATACCCGGAAATAGTTTCATCATAAAATGAACTTTATGTGCATCTTTGACTAAAACTTTGACCTGTCACTTCACCTAGTAAATGTGGTAATCAGAAGGTGCAATCACAAGGGATTATAACCTTCAAGATTATGCAAACGTTGCAAAGTTCAATTGAACTTTGACTTGACCAAAAATGGTCAGAACCGAAAGTCAAACACACAGTCAAACTATTTGACTTTTGGCTCATAACTTAGCCATATAATGAAAAAGATAAGGAGAAACACTTGCTGAAGATTAGAACTGAGGTAGGAGGCCTCAATTGATGAAGCAAGCTCCAAATGAGTTTAGAGATGGAGAAAAGAATGGTGCAAGTTCAAATGGTGAACTTGATCACCTATTTATACTAATTTTGATCAAGGAGAGCTTGACAAGTGTTATGTGAGGTGTCCTAAGGTTTCTTAGTGTCATAACAAGTGTCAAGTCCATAATTATGGTGGCAAAGATCGTTCTAGGTGGCATTGTTTGGTGAAAGGTGGCATAACTTGGAGAACAAGCAAAATTCTGCAACTGGTGTTGATGCACTATTGTGTTCGTCACTTGTCGAATAGGCTAGATTGAGCGTGTGTTGAATATTGTATAGGTTAGAATCGAACAGAAGACCGAAATACGGAAATTACGGTGTAAAAGGGAACAAGTTCGCACGAACTTGACCTGTGGAGGTCAAGTTCGCTCGAACTTGACATGTGGTAGACAAGTTCGCCCGAACTTGTCATATGATAGACAAGTTCGCCCGAACTTGTCTTTCTATGCACATGTCAAGCAAACTTGTTATGTTTCCCTATAAATAAGTGGTGTGTGTTCTTTTGTCATTTGAGTTTTGCCATCCCTACGGGGAGGTGATGTCGGATTCTCTCCAGGAACTCCTGCAGCTGGACTTATAAAGATGTATACTTTTTCGGTATGAATGAAGACTTCCGCTGCATTCTGTTTCTACTTCATTCTTAATAACATTCTACCGAAACTGTTATATACGTTTACGCATTAACTTCCGTCTAGAAGCGCCTGATCACGGACCTTGAACTAGGCACCCCTTATGGACCGTGTGTGAAGGGGTATGGTCCCAAAGACCTTGCGCAAGCGCAGGAGACCATACCATCATTATATTATAAGACCATCTTAAACAAGTCATGCGCACCTCGCGAAGACTACTTAAACAAGATTTGGAAGAAACATTCCCTGGTAGCCATGCGCGGGAATACTAAGGATTTATATTCATTCAACACTCTTGCGCGGGCCCGCGCAAGGGTACAGTTAAGCTTGAAGATAAAAATTAAAGTTCTCAGGCCTCAAACATACTCGCGCACAGGGAACTTAGAATTAGACAAAAGAAGGAATCTTTTCTGTTATAACTAACTGGACACATGGCAAAGTGATGAAGGCTTCACATATGTAAATCTTCTAGAAGCATTTAATGTTCATCATGCAGGACTCCATTCGGTTACGACCAAATGTGGCGTGGCCGCATCCTGTACGCTCATCCAAAATCACGTTGATGGCACAATCACCATGCAGATCTAGAAGTAATCACTTTCCACGTGGCATCTTCCCAGCCCTCGCTCAACTCACGATCGGTGAGCAGGATGAGGAAATAACCATTAACGGCGCAAAATATTCTGTTAATCCTCTGTTACAATTTTGGCGCCCAAACACCCAGCTATAAATAAGACACTTGAGGTACAATTTAGGCATTGACTTTCACTTACTCTCACTTCTACTACTTTATTCAGATCACTGTACTTATTCTCACACCGGAGAGTGGTCACGGAGAGAACCCACCTTCTCCCCGTGGCGAGTCTAACGGTGCTCTATTTTGTAGTGATCCCTGGCGAACCATTTTCCAATCAGCGAGCAAAAAGGGATTAACCATTTTATGTGGAAACCATGTCTTCAGATCTAGATTGATTCCGATCTACTCTTCGGTTTGGTGTTTCTTCATTGGCGCCCACCGATTAATTTTTCTTTCATTTTCATCTCTTGTTTTTTATCCTCAATCCTCAGTTTTCATGGCTGATGGTTGGTGTGTGTGCTAAGCGTACTATATTTTTATTGTCATTTTTAGTCCATTTTACGCATAGTCAAGTTTTAAATTTATAAAACACGATATTCTACTAACACTAAACACACACTTGGGCAAGTGCACCCATCGTGAGCGTAGTATAGCGTTGGTAAGATACCGAGATCGTTCAAGGACACAAGAGCTTTTAATACCGGTTTATCGTCAACATCTAATCAATTATATTTTTGATAAAAGTTTTAAAACACGAAAAAAGTAATAAATTAATACAATAAAATGAAATACAAATGGATAAGATAGAATGACTTGGATCCAACTTCTCTTTTATGTATCCTTTGATAGTTTTCGCACTTTTGGACTTTTTAAGAGATTATCTTCGTTATAGTAGTATGCCCCTCTTTTGAAGGTGACGTTACCCTCAACCCAGTGGTTTGAGTCAACAGGGATACAATCCAAAAAGGTCGGAATATTGGAAGATAATTAAGTAAGTTATTAATGCGAAAAGTGGTAGGCCCCTCTTTTGAAGGTGACGTTACCCTCGGCTAAGTGGTTTGAGTCAGCAGGGATACAATCCCAAGTAGCCGGTTTAAAGTATTAATAGTAGTTTACATATGAGGGGTTCAAGCCATTCGTGCCCCCGCCATCTAATACCCTTTGAGCATTGAAGGAGGCCCTAATAGGCTTGAACCAAGTCCTCGCAGGATCTATACACTGATCCAAACAGGAACTTTACCAAACCACCCTTCTAACGCCCCTCCAAGTAGTTAACACGCTTTATATAGACCGTAAAGACACGAATGAGCAAATAAATGACATCATGAAGAAAGGGTTAAGAAAATTAACTTTCAACATAAGAAACTAGTTATTAAAGTCATTAATACAAACCCAAATAAAAAGTGCTGAAAGATTAAAAACTAAAAGTAATACATAAAAGATTAGTCCTCACCAAGGGATGTAAGGAATTTAGCCAATCATGGCCTTTGTTTGACAAGAACCCTTACAATCTATCTTGGATCTCGAGACTACTACACACTCTAAAGATTGAAGATGGATGATGGTGGTGGGTGTTGGTGTTGTAGTTATGGTGGAGTGGTGGCAAAGTGAGATAGAAGTGGTTTGCCAAGGGATGCCTTTGTGGTAACCAAGCACCCTTATTTATAGTCGAATAGTAGCCTGACCATGGTGCCGTGTCCAGCGGACACGACCTGTGGCCAACATCCTTCTCTTTCTTCATTAATTGCATTTGTCAGCAGAGGGCCCCACACTACCCCGTGGCCTCTAGGCACAGCCCCGTGGACAATTGTTCGTTGTACTATCCAGATTCTACAAATTTTATAGTTGACCATGGCCCGTTTTACTCTGGACACGGCCCCGTGGTGGGCGTGGAAGCTTCTAAATGTTTTATCTTGTAGTGCAAGGCATGACCATGCCCCATGCTTGGTGGACACGACCATGCTCATCTTCTGTGATCTGTTTTTTTTGTCTTTTGGGGTGTTGCTGAGGGGTCGGGCATGACTTGTTATTCCTTCTTTCTCTATTTATGTTGGTTTTAGCTGCTTATTTGCTTCTTTTGTTCGTTTAAGCTCTTTTTATCCTGAAAATACAAAAGGAACAAAGAAACGTGCTTTTTCCAACTTTAGTACTAAAAAATGGTTAGTTTTATGCCTCATTTGATGTAATTTATATGTTGCATTTTTTGTACATAAAATATCCCCACACTTAAATCTTTGCTTGTCCTCAAGAAAACTCTTTAAATGTGGCTTACACACCCAAATGGAATAGGTTGAGAAGAAGTTTTGTGACTTGTCTTCGAGTGTCGGGAATCCAAGATGCTTATTCAAATTATGTTTTTATTTTTTATTACAGTTCCTATTCGTCATGAATTATTAAGAGCATATCTAAGAAAAATTATTTACTTAGGCATAACGTGCCTCTTTAAAATTCTATTTATTCATATACAAGTTCACGTACCTCGCAAGGGATCACTCAACACTCGGCCGAAGATGTATTTTTGTGATATCACTCGATTTCAGTTTGGAACTTACTTCTACCATATGCTTGCCAAGTGATCAAACCTCCTCCTTTTTAACTATAAACCTTTGCGAGTATCAAGAGGACTTTGAAGGGTTTAGGCTTGGGCTAGAGGTAGGTGATTTTTTTTGGTTAGTAGTTAGTAGTATGGCAAAAGACGTAAATAGCGTCGGGTATCGTAAAACTTTTCGTATTTATTTTATCGAAGTGCTTTTCAAACAAGATTTTTTAAGGAACTTGTTTGGTTATTTGAAGAGCTATATATACATTTTTTTTCAAGATATCCGAGCTTTTTACTAAAAGAAATTGGTTTGAAAGGAAAATGGTTTTTGTGGGTAATAGGTGTTTGTCTTTGTGGGTTTTTGAAACGAAAAGGTTTTAGGCTCAAAAGGGTTGACTAGGGGATTTTTGGTGATGGGTAAAAAATAAACGTTTGAGAAAAAATGGTTTAGTCCTAATGCCTCCATCATTTACTTACTTGGGTTTTAAGTTGGTAAGGACCGGGAATGCATCGTTTTGGCAAGTTATAGAGTTCTAAGGACCAAGTGGCTATTCACACAAGAAACGAAAATGAGCATTTAGTTTAAAGATGTATGAATGTGTGCTCGCTAAAGGCTCAAAACTCACTTAATGTGGGAATAAGTTTATAATGTGAACAAGTTTATACAAGCAAATTTTAAAAATATCTGTTATGTCCCTTTTTATAATTTTCTTATTGGGTTCTTTTTATCACAACGGTATCGGTTGTAAATTTGTAAAAAAAAAACATAACTTATTAGAACCTGTTATTCCCAAATTAAACCAAGACAAGTAAAAAATTGAATATTTTTGAAAAAGATTTGGGGGATTAGCGGTTCCAATAGAGTTTTGTGTAAGGCTTGTTATTAGGGCTTGCTAAATTAAAAAAACCCCCCACACTTAAATTACACATTGTCCTCAATGTGTCCAAAAATAATTTTTTCGGTTGATTCGAATGCGTAAAAGTGCGTTTAAAAACATATTTTTTTGTTACTGGGCATCTGGCCATGACCCGTGTGGACTGGGCACGGCCCCGTGTTCATATGCCCAGTATCAAAACTTACAGAAAAGTCACCATGGGTCGTGCCTGGTGAACACGACCTGTGTCGGAAATAGTAGTTAACCGCAGGTTTAATTCACGGGCACGAGGTGTGTTGGCTGAATACGGCCCCGTACTGACAGTCTGCATTTCAGGTTTTGGTTTTTGCGTCTGGCTTCGCGCTTTTTTAGCACTAATTCTTAGTGCATCTAGCCTCTTGTACCTATTTTATCAATTTCACACCACCCAAAGCACACTAAAATACCAAATCCTAACTGACGATCGTTTATCATCCATCATATCACAAAGATAAAAGTAAAAATGCAGAAAAATAAAAATTGTTCAGAAGAGTAAATTGTTTAAACCACGGCACGCAGGTCGGCAAATAGTTCATAAAGGTAGAGAGATAAACCTGATTCTGCATTCATCACCCACCATCTCATCGCCATCGTCACCACTCAGTCCATGTCCTCGTCCTCATTGTCACGGTATACCATGTGGCCCCGCATGTATGCGATGTCTCCTTGCATACTAGTGATGGAACGTTCCATCACTCCAACTCGGGTGTTGACGTTGTTAGCCAAGTTATACGTGTTGCGAGAGCATAGAAGGTTTTTCCTGCAAAAGATCAGCCAAACTTTGAAGGTTAGGAAAACCGCCTCCTTGAGAGGAGGAACCTGTTTGGTAACCATGGTATTGAGGAGGAGGACAGTTGGGATCGTCAGCGAGGGCTAAAACTTCTTCCGGGACCCATGTATTTCCTTGAGCATTTCAGAATCGGATAGTCCCATCCCCCATATCTTGGATGAGTCCCACGGACCGATATAGGTCGATATGAACCTTCTTGGCATTTGCACCATGAGTCAATGACTTTGGAATACGATTGACATAGTTCTTGAATAGCTTATAGATCCATCCCCCAAAGAAGATCGGCGTGGATGGATTAGCCAATTGGTTCAGGTGCATCTTTTTGAGGAGCAAGAAGGTGACATCGAGCAGTTTACGGTTGTGGATGCAGTGGAGGCAGGTGATATCACGAAGGTTTACAACTCCTGTGCTGTCACGCCGTTGATTCCATGAGTTGCTTAAGACCCGGTGGATGTATCGGTGGAGTGGGTCTTGCAACTACGAGCTCTTGGTGATGCTTGGGTTGTAAGCTCCATCTGCAATCTCGGCCCATGCAGTCTGCCTCATGTTCACGGGACTTCACGGAAGCCATCTGTGACATGTTCATCGGTTGATTCACTTTCATTGTATAGCCTGATGTTTACTCCAAACTGGGCAATGGAGATTGAGAGAAGCTGCCCGGCACATCTGAATTCAACTGCGTCTGAATCGAACGGGTCTGCCTTAGCGTCGAACTTGAAAGTGCTATAAAACTCCATGTTAAACTCGTATATGGAGTGGAGTTTCTTCTCAAGAACGACTCGAAGTAAACCCATGACAAGCATGTCATATCCACCTCTTTGTCCTACAGCATGCAGGGTGTCAAAACACGTTTGTTTCGGTGCTTCTTCTTGCCTTGTTTGGAGGATGTCGCATCAATTTTGGTACTCCCATTCAGATGTTTTAAACTTGAGAAACTTGTTTGCCATTGCTGCATAAAAGACCAATGTACAATTAGTGCATTACGATTTTTATTTTCGGGAAAAACTTGAAAACAGACAGTTGAACACGGCCCCGTGGTCATTGACCACGGCCCCGTGTTGACCGGATAAACTGACCACGCCCCGTGGTGGCTAACAACGGCCCCGTGGTCAGGCCACTGTTACAGCAAAAATTCAATTTTCATCCCGGTTCCGAAAAGTTGAAAATTTCTGGTTGAGTAGGGGCGGTTTTCCACGAAAATGAAACCCTAAGTCCCGTTTTTCAAAACACTTCGTTTACCCTATCAATTTTAACTTTTTCGGTTCAAAAAACAAGGGTTTGTGACTTGTACTTGAAATCGGGTGTCTTTATGGTTGATTGTGGTTGATTTACTCTTCATAACATAAATGTATGCTTCTAATACTAGATCTATACAGAAATTAGTGGATTAATAGTGTTCTAGTTCACGAACCTTAGATTTTTCCCAAAATTTCTTGATGCTATAATACATGCAAATCGTTAATCTAACTAGAAAAAGTGTAAAGATCATACCTTGCGGATGTTAAATGATAAGAAGACTTGAAATGGGGCAGAAAATCGCCGGAGAACCAGAGAGTTTTCGGGGAAACGGGTCATGCGAAATGAAGGACAAGTTAAAGAAAAGGGGTTTATACCCGTCTGTACACTGAACACGGCCCCATGGTCAGACCCAAAATGTTTTTTTGTTTATGCGAGCGACGTTTTCCCGAAAAGTTTTCTCCAAATTTTCTTACCTATTTTTGAAGTCCTTCTGATGTTTTCTCCAAATTTCTTACCTATTTTCTTACCACCTACAAGACATGACGTTATATACACAAATTATACCTTGCTTGCTTGAAGAGAAATTTCTTCCTCCTCACCCTCAATGAAGCCTCGATAAAGTTTAAGCCTTTGCCCGTTAACTTTAAATGGAATACCATTTTGAGTTTTAATCTCAACTGCATCGTGTGGAAGATATGGTGACGGAAAAAGGTCTGACCACCTAGATTTTATTTTTCTGGGAAATAACTGAAGTCATGAATTAAACAATAGCACTTGGTCCCTTCTTGAAATTCACAAGGTTTAACGTGTTTGTCATGTAAGTTCTTTATTCGCTCCTTATTGGTTTCAGAGTTAGAGTATGCTTGAATTCTCAATTCGTCTAATTCGTTCAATTGATAAAATCAATTTTTACCGCAGTTCCTTGGTCTAAGTTTACGTTTTTAATGCCCAGTAGGCTTTATGTGCTATTCCTACTAGCAAGTGGTAACTTTTTCATAGACTAGCTTATATGGAGTGGTTCCTATTGTTGTTTTAAAAGCAGTTCGAAAGGCCCATAAAGCATCGTCTAATTTTTTAGCCCATTCTTTCCTATTTAACCCTACGGTTTTTTCAAGTATTCTTTTTAAACCTCTATTGGTTACTTCGGCTTGTCCATTTGTTTGAGGATGATAAGCGGTCGAAATTCGGTGATAGACCCCATATCGTGTCAAAAATTTTCGAGTTGTTGATTACAAAAATGGGTGCCTCTATCACTTATTAAAGCTTTTGGGGTGCCGAAATGGGCGAATAATCGCTTCAAGAATCTTACCACAACCCTTCCATTGTTTGTTGGAAGAGCTTCGGCTTCGGCCCATTTTGACAAGTAATCCACAGCTACAAGTATATATTTGTTTCCTTTTGATGGTGGGAAAGGACCCATGAAGTCTAAACCCCATACATAAAAAATTTCACAAACAAGAATACCATTTTGTGGCATTTCGTTTTTGGAAGAAATATTACCTGATCGTTGGCATGCATCACACGTCTTGATAAGGTTTTGTACATCTTTATAAATGGTTGGCCAATAGAATCCTGAATCAAATACCTTTCGAGCAGTACTAGTGGCTCTGTGATGTCCTCCGTATGGTCCTTCGTGACAATGGCGGACAATTTTTCTTGCTTCATCACCATATACGAATCGCCAGATAAGTTGGTCAGCACAGATTTTGAAAAGATAAGGATCTTCCC